>JAODUP010000881.1:90000-435061 GCA_025642065.1 Paralvinella palmiformis | reverse complement strand
GGGAATATTATAGAACTAATTTTACACTTATGTTTTACAACTAACCCGACTCTCTTCTTGAAAATGTTAGCAATAAGTGTTGATATTGTATGAACACTTGTATGTACTAAATGAGTCTCTCCAAAGTTAATGATACGAAGTGAAAGATGAAACTACCCTTCAGACCTAGCCTATCGGGGGGAGGGGGGTGTTTATCTAGGTTCTAGAAATATGTAGTTATCTGTGATACCAGTTATTCCATTAAATATTTTGTGTATCTGAGAGACTGAAGTTGTAAATTAGAGTAGAATACTTGACAGACATACTGACTGGAAATAAATTTATAATAAACATCTTTTAAATATTCTTTTATAATGAGAAATTATACATAAACATCTGATTCTTATGAAATATGAAAAATATATTATTATTATTAGTAGTAGTAGTAGTAGTAGTAGCAGTAGCAGATACTGATCTAATGTAGTGTATCTATATTGCAAGATGTTTTGTATACAGAAGACTTTACCTAAATAAAAGTTTGACTTAATCTTTTCTGTTCTGTTTCTTTTCGGTCAATATCTTTGAAGTTAATAGCAAAAAGAAGTTATTATGTGTTAACTGCACGCCTTCGAGTATATATATATATATATATATATATATATATATATATGGTGTGTGTGTGTGTGTGTGTGTGTGTGTGTCGTTAGATTACACTGATATGGGAAATTTGTTAAATGTATAGCTATTATAATCCCGACGTGTCATTCGCTGTATCGGAGATCTGCCTGAAATCCGCTGTTCTGGACTATAGGTCAAATAGATCAAGTGGATAGGCGCTTTAATTTAGATCCCACCACACCTAACTGCATATACTTAGGAACGCTAAATTAGGCGTGAGTGAACGTTCCCTTAGTGATGATTATATATATATATATATATATATATATATATATATATATATATATATATATATATATATATATACCCATGTACTACATATAAGGTAATGTACTACATCTCTCTCTTTCTATGTGTGTTTGTGTGTGTGTGTGCGTGCGTGTGTGTGCGTGCGTGCGTGCGTATGTGTTTGTCTCTCTCTCTCTCTCTCTGTATGTGTGTGTGTTTTTATAAAGATAGTTAAGGCGCTGGCACAGGTGTTATACTTTCATTCAAACAACAATTATAACTCCAAACTGATTTTTAAAAAATATTTAATTGTAAGTATAATTAATTACCGGTAAAATTAGAGAAAAATGAAAGAAAGAAAAAAATCTAAAATAATCCAAAAGAGGATAATCTAAATATAAAAAAAGAAACTATGATTAAAACAAAACCAGGCTTTGTGTCGAACACTACGGCCAAGAAAGATTAAACCTAAAATGGAGAAATAAAATATTAATACACAGTATGAATAATATATGAATAATATAAGCATAAATCAGAATAAATTCAGATTAATACTAATAGCAGCGATATAACACGACTCAACCCAATAGCAACGACCGTCTATGTCTCTCTCTCTCTCTCTCTCTCTCTCTCTCTCTCTCTCTCGTGGTGTGTGTGTGTGTGTGTCAGAAGGATAGACAGGTAGACAGACATAAAGTGAGAGAGAAAACATATATGTGACACATAGATGTACCTATGGTTAAAGGCCAGTCATCAAGATGATATTTTCTTAATAGAAATGATATTTCTACGTCTGAAAAAAACTGAAATATATTAATAGTACACAGATTGACCCTATCAGTAGAACTCTGCCATGTCAGTCTGTACATTAATACATATTCTGGAAAGTAATATTATTCTGGAAGGTAATACACACACACACACACACACACACATATATATATATATATATTATTTTGTATTTGTTAAGTTTTTTTTTTTTTTTTTTTTTCTACGATTCTATCACTTGATTATACATTATATATATATATATATATATATATATATATATTATAATATCGGTGTGTAATACTATCAATTTAACATTTAATATTCAAAATACCGTTAAATTTACATTATTTTAGAAATTTGATAAATCGGGTTTGTGATGTTGAGTATAGTTTATTATAGCTATCCTACGCAGTTTATCCTTGGCCATGTATATTATATATATATATATATATATATATATATATAGTTATCCGAATCATCGGTGCTGTAATACTATCAATGTTAGACGGCCGATTTAATATGTCAAAATACGTTAAGAGTAGATATGAATAAAATAAGATTCATACGGAATACAGACATATGATAAACACATTCACTGATGTAGCTTTATTATAAAGAAATCGACCTATTTGCTTTTTTGTTCTGCCGATGTTTTTTTAATGTTAAACTAAAATTGGTCGGCAAATAATGTACATGTACTAACTGCACTTCACTGTCTAGTTGACTAGTTTTATCGGCTTGCTGAAGAGAATGGTAATTGTGTTGATGAACTGATGCTATCGTATCACTCTTAATCTACAGCTAATTATAAATATGTATGTAGCCGAGCGTATTTAGTTGCACTTGTAACACAACAACATAACATTAATCAGTCTGTTTATAATTTTCAACTATCTGTGCCAATGTGGTCATTATTTATCGTAATTTATCGTGTTGATATGTGAACAGGGCTGGGGAACATAAGTTACGGTCAGAAGGGGAAGGGAAAAAAGAGGAAGGAGAGGGGGAAAAGAAATAAAAAATTAAAAACATGTTAAAAAGACAAAGAAAAATATTTATTTCACATAACTTTTTTCGAATTTGGCTGAAAGGTCTATATGACTAAGTAAATTATTATAATTTAATGAACATCCTTGTTGTAAATAAGGAAAAAAAATAATTTTTATTTCTTTTTTCTGAATTACTCACAAAAATATTCATGGAATATGCACACAAAATTATACAGAAATTAACAATAACAAATTAACAACACCAGGCACCATCATAGCAAATATTGTAATATTGATTCCTGCAAAGTATCAAAATGTCATCGTCATCATTGAAATATGACAAAATGAATGAAATATGTATACTTGGTTTATTTTTGAGTGGCCAATTCCTGGTGAAACATCACACAAGTTTCATTATTTGAATCTTGCCAAACAATTTGTACGTATTTTAACCACTATATTATAAATCATTTTTCCTCATAAAGTATTTGCAATATATCTTTGCTGTAAATTTACATAAGCTCCAACACACACACACACACACAAACACAGGGAGAGAGAGAGAGAGAGAGAGAGAGAGAGAGAAAAAATTACAACAAAAATAACAAATTAACCAACATTTATTTTGATAAAATAAACTATGAATGAATACAGAATAATAAAACAAACTACTATACAAGCAAACATATATCCTACTCATTATAAAAACTATGCTACTAAACTATATATATATATATATATATATATATATATTGCTGTATAAACCAATCTGAACAATGTAAAGACAATAATGCTACTTTCTTTGCAAACAAATCTAAATACCTATAAGCTAGTTTCAATAAAATATTATAATTCGACTAAGTATATTTATTATTCATGAACATGCTTAAAATATATAAAAACGTAGTAATTTAGTACTATTATTAAATCCTAATATGAAGCAGAAGTCAGACACATCTGCAAAATTAATACCAGACCTCCAGCATAGATGACATCCCACAAATATAACAAAATCTGTTAGAAGAGCAAGAGAGCACTATTTTAAGAAAAATATTAGTAAGAAAGCACCACACCCAAGCAATATGTTAATAATTGTGAAAGGAGAAAGATGACATACAAGACTTTTGATATTAACTGTGAAAAAGACAAACTGTGATAATAAAATATTATTACGAGAAGAATCATAGTAAGTTATGACAGGAAATATTGGACTCTAGAAGAAGACCACCAGGGACAGGACAGCCACGTGTATGTATAAATGGAGCTCCAATAATATTAGGACCAGGCCACCAGGAGGACACACCCCAGAAATGAGTTTAAAAGTGCGAAAGAATGACACCCGACACAATGAATGCGAAAGTTGACAAACTGCGATGACTAATCACAGGATTAGGTTGTACAGGTTGATATGAGAAGACGGCAGCGAGTTATGGGAGAAAATACTGTTTAGGAGACAGCAGTAACACATGAAAGAGAGAGCGATGGCCCATGCAAGAAAAGTAGAAGACACAGCACCAACATAACTAATGCGAGACCACCAAACCAAATAAATAAGTTAACAATATGAAAAGGCCAAACAACAGAGCACTGATAGTAACTGTGAAGGAGTATAAACTATAATAATACCAATGCAATCTTACCGAAGCAGGAGCCATTAAAGGCACTATACAATGAAACCTCAAATAAAATGTATGTAAAAACTGAATAAGTGGTTGAAACAATAATCATTACTTATCTGTGACAGCAACCCTGAACAGGTGTGTTTTCCATAACAGATTAAAAATATTCAAGAGACAATACATTTAAAATATCCACCAGCAACCTGTGGCACAAAGTGGAGGCTGCATGTGAAAGATTGTAGATAATATATTATTACACACCCAGAGAGTTATGACAGAAAATATTGTAACCGAGAAAATAGGATGCACCAGTGAGAAAAGCCACAATGTCACTAAGAGAAAAGCCACGCGGTCACTAAGAAAAAAAGCCAAAAAAGGGGTCACTGAAAAAACTTCCTAAAAAAAAGCCACAATGTCACTAAGAGAAAAGCCACGCTGTCACTAAGAGAAAAGCCACACTGTCACTAAGAGAAAAGCCACAATGTCACTAAGAGAAAAGCCACAATGTCACTAAGAGAAAAGCCACGCCGGACTAAGAGAAAAGCCACAATGTCACTAAGAGAAAAGCCACAAAAAAATGTCACTAAGAGAAAAGCCACAATGTCACTAAGAGAAAAGCCACACTGTCACTAAGAGAAAAGCCACACTGTCACTAAGAGAAAAGCCACACTGTCACTAAGAGAAAAGCCACAATGTCACTAAGAGAAAAGCCACACTGTCACTAAGAGAAAAGCCAAGAAAAAAAAAGCCCCCAAAAAGGGGGTTTAAAAAAAAATTATAAAAAAAGAATTTTAAAAAAAAACCACACCAAAAAGAAAAAAGTTAAAAAAGCCCTGCAAAAGGGAAAACCCCAAAGAAAAATTTTAATGAAAAAACCCGAATGAAAGGAAAAAAAAAATTTTAAAAATCAATGAGGATAAACTGAGATGATTAATCATGAGGATAAACTGAGATGATTAATCATGAGGATAAATTATGATGATTAGATCGTGTAAATCTTGTGTGAGATTGTGATAATACACACACACAGAGAGTTATGGCAGAAAATACTGTAACCGAGATAATAATGTGCAACCAGTGAGAAAAGCCACAATATTATTGAAGTAGAAACAGGTCAGATAGTAGCAGAAAACTGTAAAAGTGAAAGTAATAAAATGTTAAGAGAAAAGCAGAAGACAACAGCAAGTTTAGAATAATATGAATGAGAGATCACCACATCACAGAAATATGATAAATTTAAAATAGTTAACCGATATAGACAGGCTTTTTACAATAAATGCAACAGAGGAAAAACGGTGTCGACTCACCTCACCACACAAAAACCTGTAATCATTGTTAGGACAGAAAAGATAAGATGAATAACTGTCATAAAATAAATCATAGAATTAATTTAGTAATGAGTGCCAGAAAAAACAATGAACGATTTCACAAACTTTAATATAACCTAAAATGCTAAAAGAATTTCTCCTGAAATATTACATTAATTTTTAATACCAGACCACCAGTGACACCTTACCACCCCCCAAATAAAATAAATATTAGCGAGAGAAATAAAGAAATACCCAGAACCAGCAGTGACAGATCACAGTTATAATAGTATCACTAGATATAATCAAAATGTTTGATAGTTTGTTATTAAAAAAAGCTTTAATTTGGCTGAGCCATGCTTCTTTACTCAAAGTTTCGTCATGTGGACAGTAAATGTGTCCCTTATATTGGTTGTGACCTGTCTGGCTGATTCTGGGATTCCCACATTTCTTACACTTATTAAAAGTGTGCCTTCTGCACACAACATTTTTGGGAGGGGCCCCTGTCTTTCCGGTTCCTGCATTCTCTTGTTGATGTGCCACTGAGTGGTCCTCGGTATCGAATATTGAGGAGCGGCATGTTGTGGGGTGTATATCTGTGGTGTGGTGGGTAACATGTACAGTGGCTGTGCACACTGAGCTTGTGTAGGCAAGTGATAGACGACCAAGGGCACCACTGGCCTATTACGTAATGACCCCCCTTGGCATCTCAAATACACTTGACCTGCCGTATTCTCAGCGTGCACATAATGATGTCTCTCAGCACTGGAGTCATCCGATATGTCCACCAGCTTTTCTTGTGGAAGGGGGAGTGGACCCGCTGCAACCGGCTGACTAGCTGGCAGATCAACACCCTGAAGTAAGATGGCCCTCTCCCGATTCCTGGCTCTCTTATTGTGCCTGTAGATACACATAGAAATCCCTGTTTCATTAAATATGAATACATAACAACACACAACAAACAAATAAAACACACGCTAAACATCTTTTGTCGAAAATTATCAAGAAATACTAGACTCGGCTACCAACCACTGTACAAGTGTATTCTGGTTTAACTCTACAAGGGTTAGAGTGGTGTCAGCCATAACTCTGGCAGTATTAAGTACCAGCTGGCGGATTTTACGGTAGGCGTGTAAAATTGTCGTCCAGCGGTAATGGCAGATGTTCCCTTCTTGACCGGAGAAGGAAACTTCTGGCACAACTTAATAGACAGAGTTTCAACCACTCTGCAGCAGTCAGACCATTGAGCTGGGGTGCCGCTGTGGCCAAGGAAGATTCTGTAAAATAGAAGGGGTACATTCATTGATATTGAATGGCGTGTGCGCACACATACGAATAACAGGGTCATTACGAAGTAGCACATGATATGCCTATATTAAGCAAATAGTATGAGGTTAGGAATATGGATGCTCTCTACACCAGGAAAACATTCTTCTTCTTCTTAGAACAATGGAATCTTCCTTGGACAAGTCGCTCCTGGTGGCGCTTGACATAAATGATTTTCTTTTTGTCATAATCATTCAAATTGAGCCAGAGACGTATTACTTCGGACACCTGGCTGTCCGTCAGAGAAAGCCCCTTGACACCATCCAGCTTCAGCAGGTATTCGCACAAGGCATCTACATGCCGAAAGCCGGCGATGTTGTCGGGTCCAACTGAGTCCGGAAAAAAATAATCAAAAAGTGTAGTTCTCTTGAAGAAACTAAATTCAGAATGACCATAAATAACAACGATTACAAAAAAAGTGACCAGTGACCTCCTGGTGGTTTGGTTCCTGAGCACCAGTCATCCCGAGCGGGTCAGACTCCATGAGGCTACCAATGGTATGGCCGGGTGTGTCTTCCTGGGGTGCGTCCTCAAATCCCTCATCAGTAGCCTCGATATCATCGATATCGGAGCCTCACTGTCTGGTGACATACCCTGAAGGGGTTGGCCTGTTTGTTTTAACAGGTACCCAACCCCCCCAAAAAAAAAAAAAAACCCAAAAAAAAATTTTTCAAAAAACCCGGAAAAAAAAAAAGGGGGAATTAAAATTTTTAATAAAGGAAAAAAGGGTCCAAAAAACCCAACCAAAAACTCATTTTTTTCCCTCCATTGAAAAACCTGGAAAAATAATCCCTTTTAAAAAAAACTTTTGGGGGTTTCCCCAAAAAAAAAAAAAAACCTTTCCCACAAAACCCTTTAAAAAATATTTCCCCTTGTGTACTTGCTCCGGGGTGGTTTGGGGAATTTCCGGGGAAACCAATTTTAACCCCTTCCCCAACCGGGGGCTTTTTTGGCCCTTCCAAAATCATTTAAGGCCCCTTGGGAACCCTCCCCTGTTTCCCCAAACCCCGGTCTACCATCAGCAAGAAGTTTGCTCTTTTAGCGCGACGGAGCTCAGAAACATCATCAGGATCCCACTCAAAAATGCAAGCGGGAGACGGTCCATGAATACTCCATAAAGCTAATGGGCGTCGGTTGTGCAACCGACAGCAATCCACCTCATGAAGTGCCAGATGTCTAGGCGTATTTGTAGATCGGGCCACTCTGCAAAGTGGCGCTTCCAGCTCCCAGAAACTGAACTGAAGCAGCAGTCCCCTACATACATCACTGCAGGTTCTGGGACACCAGCAGTGGCATACCGATTACCATGGCATCCAAGCCAGCCCCTTCTTGTGCAGTCAAGACGCACATGAGCACTTCTCCCCGCTCATTCCCTACCGAGGTTGCCCAGAGTGCTGTCCCAGCTACAGTCCCAGACAGCTTATTAGTGATCTGCAAATATAAATTAATAGTCAATTTACCATGCATCCCTGATGTCCATAACGATGTATGTCACTCTTAATTATAGTTTTATGGCTATCTCAGGAGTGCTGAGTGGTGATTGGCAACTCACTGATCATGTACTCATCATCAGTGAACATTACCATTCCTCGACCAGAACCGACACAATCTGAGATCGCTTAAATCATAATGTATCTTATGGCGATTCACATCGTATTCACCTTCTTGCTAGAGTCCAGTTTTAGGATTGATCGATACGTGGATGTAATCTGGACTTTGATTTCCTCTATCCAGGTGAGGATATCCTGAGCGTAAACGGTCAGAAACCATTTATAAGTAGGGAGAGTGGGTGGAGGTGGTGGAGAGCCTGGTGACCGAGATAGCTGCCGAAACCCTGGCATTCAGCCTTATGATGCGGATGTCGCATGCGTATCTGTGATGATAAAGAAACAACTATTGCACATGATAACAATCAATGGGAAATATGTGTGGGCATATCTTGAGAGAACCTTTTAACTATTGGTACACAGATAAATAATAATCTGAAAAGGAACAAACGTTTACTTAGCAGTCAGAATGATAGGAAACTGGTTTCAGCTGTCTTAACACCACATCACTCCAAGCGATATATCTCCTGTGGCATTTGGTGCACTCCACGTTCTCAGTTACTACATAGTACTACATTGATGTAATGCATTCAAACAGTTAGCATTTTGTTATCCGAACATAACATGCAAAGGTAAAATATCAAATTTAAAATTAATGAGCATGGGTTCTACAAGCCTCTCCAGTCTGGACCAGGCTGACCACATTACCCTAAACAGGCGGAACAAACCTGGTCCAAATTATCTGTGGATCCTGATGTTACTGTTGAAGTCGGCTTCTGGTGCTTTGCAGCGAGGGGTCTGGGGGTCTGCTGGACAAAATAATTCAGCAATCATTTTTGTATTAGACGATGTGTATGACATGAAAAAATAGTAAGAACCGAGGACGCACTCCATTAGATGATGTGTGGCTGATAAGCATTTTAAGACCGACTCATGGTGTGCATCAGAAGTGAATTTTTATTTATTTTCACAACCACAAGAAAATCACATAATGACACAACATTTTTAAGAAGCTCATTTAGTCTGTGCACAAATCTCTATTTGCACACGGTATGCTGCTCTGCTCTGTTTGAATACATGAAGCAACAACACTGCGAGAGACAAGGTGGTGTGGATACACGAATGAAAGATATTTACCCGGATGATTGCAGCAGTCTCGCCCTCGAGAATTGGCTCGTCGAAATCTGTCACAGAAACGTCTGTGACTGAAAGACATGAATGTTGTAACAGATAACTTGTTAACGAACAGATGCAATACAACTGAGAATGTTAAAGTAATATAGGTCTATAAGCGTACAATAGAGAAATGAAATGTTATTGGGTATTCAACTATATGCTGCATATTACATTAATTGTTTACATTAAAAAAGTACCTGTACTGAAGTTTACGTAATCAGCTAGAGATTCACAGAGATAATAAAGAAATGAATAAAAAAGCATTACCTCATGAGCTTAATCCAATCGATTATAATATTTTATGCACGATGCTAAATAAATACTCATTTAAATGGCATTCATATAGAGATCATGCACTTCAGACGAACAACTGAAAAATGTGCACTGAAAGATATGGTTATTTAATACACATGCACACACACACACACACATATATATATATATATATATATATATATATATTTAACAAGTACAACTAGGAACTGGTGTAAATCTTAAAAGGATTAGTGAAACAAATTAATCCTACAGCTAAATGGGGCTGGGAAACATAAGTTATGGTCAGAGGGGAAAGAAAGAAAAAAGGAGGAAGGAGAGGGGGAAAAGAAATAAAAAAATTAAAAAACATTTAAAAAAAATAAAGAAACATATTTATTTCGCATAACTTTTTCCGAATTTTGGGGATTCTCCCTGAACAACAAACAACAACAGCTGTACTATCATTCTTAGTCAGTGCGTGTAGGACTTACAGATCATTTGTCTGGGATTTATACTCAAATCTTTTAGGAGTTTTCTTGTTTGAATGTATCACCTGGAGAGATATTATCGTCGCGTGGCAGTAGTTGGGGTACATTTCGTGAATGAGAGGGCAAATATCTTTGGCTTTGACCTTCGACCTAGATGGGATCCCTAGACGTTGATTTAACTCCTTCGACGTTGATTTAACCCCTTCGACCTTGGTGTGATTCCTTCGACCTTGATGTGACTGGGGTCTAGACAGCAGAGTCAAAGAATTATCGTTTGATATGACAAAGCATTGGTGGATCTTCCTAAAGAGAAGTACAGGATATTTATATAGCCAATCGTGAACATTTACATTTTCGAGCTAAAGAGAGACAGAGTTTATTTAATCCTCAAAGTCACTGAAATCGGATCAATCGTGGAATCTACAACAGTACACCGAACAGTTCGTTATATTGTCTGTGTTTATGTATTGTTACATGGCGACTCGGTGGTTACTGTATTATTATTTTTATTAAATATATGTTATTTTATAACTCTTTGTTGTCGCTCGAGTGTCTGAGTTGCTGATTGATGTTTTACGGCCACTTTTGTGCACGTGGTAGGCTAAATGAGCCGAGCGACCTCCGAAGGTAATTGAAGCGAAGTCAAATATGACCACGGAGGCGCCCACTTTTGATGATTAATCAATGACTGCCATAATTTTCCCAGAAGACGTGTACATATTGACATTGCAGCTCTCTCTCTCACGTGTGTCAGTATGTGTGTCCGCGCGCGTGCCTGCCCGGGCGAGAGAGAGAGTAAATATGTATTACAATCAATTAGATTAAAATACACATAAAATATTATATACCTGTATAATACAGTCAAACGGATTGGAACTCCACTTAGTAACCAACTCACTTGAAATATATAATATATATATATATATATATATATATATATATAAATGATATAGCCAATGATCTGGTGTTAATTATACACTTAAACGCTGATGGCCCATTATTAATAATAGGATTTGCATGTCTGGAGGCCGGTGACTGCCTCGAAATGCTAAACAGGGATTTGGAAAGGTTAACACACTGGACATCGTCAAACTTTATGGAATTTAACTCTATAAAAATAAACTTTTCCTTAACGGGAATAGCTTAGAAAGGGTACACACTTTTGCACGACTGCCACATCAAATATGTTGTAAGCAATGCCAGTAAAAAAAACTTGGACTAATATGGAAACTGAGCAGCGATTTAACACACTATGGTTTTGAAAACATTTATACTACTTACATTAAAACCCAATTGGAATATGAATATGTTGTGTTTGCAAATTGTTCAAAAGGACAGCGTGATCGCTTGGAATCATTTCAAGGAAGAACTGCCATAGCATGTAGCCGAAAGTTTAATTGAACCTTCACAGTAGCATTAATGGAGTAGTTAGGATGGGCCTCATTGGTGACAAGGAGAACCTATCACAACCTGGTATTATTCTATAAAATGGTGAATAGTCAATCAGCAAGCTACCTGAGAACCGTGTTATTACCACGACAAGGCTACCTGAATATTCTACAAGGGGCACATTACAATTCCTACCAGTGGGATACAATAGTACCAAATATAATAACTCATCCTTACCTGCTACAATCTTAACAATCAATTTAAAACAATACCCACACCAGGAGCATTCAAACGTGCTTTAAGAAAGACATATTTTAAACCAAAGACTATGTACTACAACACAGGTAGGGAACACAGGTATCGTCAATTGCACATACACTGATGAGATTAGGATTGAGTCAACTATGAACAACAGCTATATTTGTACAATGTTATTTATTCCCCAGGGTGTCTCAATTGTCAGAGGACACCAGAAACGGTTGTACACTACCTACTAGAGTACCAAAGATATGCAATCAGCAGAGATAAGATGGTTAGAGGCTTCGGGCCGACTGTGGATAGACTTGACTTGGACATAAATAACGAATCAATCATTTCAAGGTAACAAATAGAAGGGCATGAAAAAATTACAAAAGATGAAAATATACAGATATTCTGAATAGTACAGAAATATATTAAAGCAACTGGTAGATTGTAAAGCATATTTATTCTTGAATTATCTAATAATTGTTAAATGAAATAACAATATGGAAATATAATACATGTTCATGTATTTTCTCTGTAAACAATATACTATGTATGAAATTAACCGAATTAACCTTGTATTACTATATCTATAAATGTAAAATGAGCAGAACCATCAATGATAAAAGCGCTGATAATGCACATAAAAGATATTAATAAAACCAAATCAAATCAAACTTCACGATATATATGCTATATAGAGAGTCGTCGACTTACGACATTTGTTGGCTACGACCGACCGGTCATAAGTTGATCTGGTGGTATAATGCGGCCTATGTTATAATTACTCAACGTATCTTATGGTATCGGAAAGTTGAACAGTCGTAAGTAGGAAGTCGGCGACTACCTGAATTATGATGTAGCTTATTTGTTTATTTTATAGAATAAAATGTTATGATTGAATTTTCTAACGAAATAGATTAATGATTACAGTGATGACGTGGCTTTTCAATTACAACCTTTATCTCTTCTGCTTATCAAAATAATTATTTCGATGTTTTAATATTATATTAGCTTATTTTTTCGGGAAATTATGCCTTTTTCTACGAGACACCACCGATAATAAGACCAAGTTATCACCAACATTTGACCCTGAACACGATAGGGTAGTCTAAAAGGTTTTGGGGGCAAAATCCTGCATGGTTATTATGTATATAATATATTGATCACGTTATGTTGTTTTTTCAAATAAAATTGTTAATTGATAGCATTTTATTTAATTGATAGAGAATTGTTAACGTAAAGTAGCATGACAAACCTTGTATAAAGGTATATTTGATGATATTAATGTATGGTGTGTAACATTTTAGAACTAAACGGGGGGGGGGTGGTCTGTGTACGTAATATTAACATGAAAACGTTATGACGACATTTGTTGTTGGTCTTTGCTCCGCTAGGTGGCGGTGATGTACGTACTGAATAAAGAACCGACATGCAAAATAGAAGTTTGTCTTAACAATAAATACTATAATACCATACTTATGATTATACAAATAGCTGCCTGTGTACATTGAATATAAGATGTTAGTCTATTCCTGTAGACCTTCTTAATAATCAAATGTAAAACCACTCTATTTTAACAGCTATGCCTTACTTATTCATGTTGACTTGTAGGAGATTGTTTAGCATAGGTTTCAAAGGATAAATGATTTTAAAATTAAACTTTTAGCTGAATGTAAAATGATTTTAATGAAGATTTAAAAAATAGTTAATGTAGAGTTTTGGAAATATTATTTTTACTTGTACTTGGGAACCAATCATATATGTATCACCTGTATATTATAAAATAAATTTGTTTATTACATTAGAGTATTAACACCCTTGATATTTACATGTAGTAAACATTGCACAAATGCCTGATTCAGAAAATAAAACGGTTCACTTTCAATAAATGATATCATGCATAAATACCAATGTTACAGTAATAGGAATCACCCATTAAATTATAATCTATGTAATCATTGGTTTTATCCATTCACATCATCATGTCAGATGGCAAAGGTTCTACCAAAAAAAGTTTGAACTAGACAGGCCGGACCATGACAGCCATGCAAATCGCGTTGAACGTTACTTGGTTTAGTGGCATATATCCATTCCCATTAAATGCAAATTTATGATCTGGAGATCACATACCCTTAATAGACTATAAACAAAATCCAAATATAGCTGGTAAATAGCCTAAATACAGCTTTTCAGTATCACATTTATTGGCCACCACACACGTAAATCGCCATGCAACACAGTAATCTTTGGTCTTCTAACCCGAGACCGAAATATGAAATTCAGCCGCATGATGGCGCCAGGGGTAATTGAATCGGTCTATTGCCTTGTCTTGTTGAAATTTGCAATAGAGACCCCTGACTGTCACCTATTCAGCACAGCCGCCTGGTGTTGTCTTCTGTTTTGTCGTTACTGTTGATGGTGGTGTTTATAGGGGTCTTTCAGTAGAAGTGGGGTGTTGATGTTTGGTAGGACTGTTGATTTTCTTATCATCATCAGTGCTGCTAGGTGATGATCTGGAAGTTTGTAATCTGGATGGAGAAGATGACCTTTCAGTCTTCTTCGGTAAATCGGTCCGGCTGGGCAGTTGAGCAGATAATTTACCGGATTGTACGCCTGTTGACAGTGAAGGCAGAGTGCTGGGGATGACGGACCAGAAACGTAGTCATCTGAGGTGGTGGTCTAGTACCAATCCTTGGACGATGATGTGTGGTCTGTATAGATCGAGTTGATTAGACATTAATCTGTCGATGAGATGGTTGAATGTGCCAGGGATATTTTCACTGCGTTCGATTACTTCTGGGTACGTGGCTTCGTTCGCTAGTTGGTCGGCTTGGAACCCACAGGAAGATTACTTGGCTTCTACGCTGCCTGAGGGTTGATGCCGTGATGTAAATGTCTGTGATGATTTCGGGATAGGTGTGGAAATTGGCTACGGTGATGATGGTTAGTGTCCCTATAGAGTCCAAGTGGATGATGACTCTTTCATGGATATTCTGTCCAGATATTCATATCAGTGCTGCTTTGATTGCATGCAGTTCAGCTAAGGTGATCGGAGTGCGGTTTGGGATTCTGCCTCTTATTTCTTCGTCTTTTTCTTTAATGAATCAGGCCCAAGCTGTGGTTCTATTTGCTTGGGAGCTAGCGTTGGTGTAGACGTTGATGGTTGATGTTCGGCTTTTATTCATGTTCGCAATTCTGGTAGTGGCTTCTATTGCTGTGCCTTCAGGATAAACGTTCTTCTGGATGGGGTTCTCTATGATTACTTGAATGGGTGGTTCTAACCATGAAGCAGGTTCATTGGATCTGGGGTGGGGGTTATTGAAGGTATACCGATTTCCTTCTGGAGCCAAGCAGCCTTGATTGACCATGAGGCATCGTTAAAAACTCTAGTTTAGCAAATAATTATTTCAGATGTTTCATTGTCTTAAAGTTATGGATATCAATTATTATATTTCACCAGAAAATATATACAAAACATGATTATGACTAGTAGTAATTTCTAAGTAATGTTTCTTAGCATTCTTTCTCTTTGATTATTCAAAAAGGGGTCAATAAAAGGTTACCAATGAAATACTATTCTCAACATTGAATTAGTTATTTTCTGCTATTACTTTACCATGTGTATTACTGTCACATCAAAACCAGTTTAATGTAATCAATCATAGATTATAAGTTATTTTTATCACAAATTTTGTATTTTATTCTTATTGTCAGTGAAGTCTCACTAAAAATGCTTTCCCAATAAGCCAAATAACATATGTTCTTCCTCTTACAGCACATTAACTTTGTTACATAATTACTGTTATTGATCAACTGTAATAGCATATGTTGAATAAATTATCCAATTTTTAATTTTTTTTAAAATAATAATAAGAAGAAGAAGAAACATAACTTCCAGAAAATAAGCCAATATAATTTAAAAATCATAATAAATTATATACAAAGTATAGCATTACCTGGGAAAAAGTATTGAAATCTCTTAGCATTACTCTAATATTATATAAAAAATAATAAGCAGAAGAGATCAAGGTTCTAATTGAAAAACCATGTCATCACTGTACTTATGAATTGACTTTGTTCAATAATTCAATCACAACATTTTATTGTATTAAGCTATATTATAGCATAGGATATATCACAAAATTCAGTCTTAAGTCACATATTATTAAAGTATATTACATAACCAACATTGATACTACATTAATATTATACTGAGAAACAAAAACAAAATGTAACAGTCATTTTAAACCAGAACCTAAAAATTATGAGGGGATATTATTTGAAGTTAATTAATAATCTAGCCCGCATTGGAATTGGAATTTTTTTTGTAAGCCAGTCACTTTAGTGAGGTGGTTACTTTAGTCATGGACAATCCATGAGACCATCATCTGGATTCACAATAAGCTTATATAAATGTATATTGTAAACTGTATTGTGTATTTAACATAATTGTGTGCATGACAAATAATCACTGCATAAATATATAAGATCCAAATTACATATTATGAACATCTATGGTAAACATATTTAGACCACAAATGGGGTCAATTCAATTCTGGAATTGATTATTTAAAAAATGGAATTGGAATTGTTAAATTTTGAATTGGAATTAAAGTTTCCTACAAAAAAGTTAAATCCACAAATTAATTTACCATTTAATTTTTTAATTCAGAAATATTTTTCCATGACAATCCTACCTGGAATATAAACTACTGGGGTAGGTATACCAAGTAGGTACTCGGAGTATCTACTCATGATAAATTTGATGTGGAATTGGAATTAACCAAATGTAATTGAGTGGAATTGTCAAAATGGATTTAGACAGGTTGATATTTACATATTTGTTATTACATAATATTACATAACAAAATACATTACAATATAAATGTATATGTATATTTATTCTCATGTATACTCAGTGAACATAGAAACTCGTACATTTGGGAACGATGTACTCCTGTGCGTGTGTACTCATTGTACTTGAGTATACAATTTAAAGTACTCGGATGTACTCGTGTAATCATAACAGGAAGTGCTCAGTACTCGAGTACATTCATAAAGTACTCATACTTTCAGGGTACATCCAGAATACTTTCACCATAAATAGAATATTGTTTTCAATTTATTTTCATTTGTATTTATAGCCATTTTTCTCCCAAAATTTAGAATTATGTCCATAGAAATTGGTCAGTTATCATTTTAAACCAGAATCCCTGTGGATTAGGTCACTTGGATGTGAAACATAAAGTGTGAATGTTATGCCATGTATTAACATTAATGTGAACTTAACTAAAACCACTACTGTCATTATGCACATGTTTGTGACATAATAATTACACAATTTCTGTCTACCTGCATGCTAGTGACTGCCATTTGAAAGATTGAATGTTCATCAGATGCAATAATACCTGAATTAACTGTTTACATTGAATGCATTTTTATGGACATTATTATTATAGTTATATGTATGTTTGGTGTCTTGAACATAAACATGACATTTAATTATTTCTAAATAGCTGATATTTGATTCTTTTTTTTTAACCATGTTCAATATGTTATGCAGGCATGTTATAACATATTGAACATGGTTAAATAAAAGAATCAAATTAAAAATTGAAATATATGTTTGCATTGTTGTTAATTATTGATTAATTTTACTTGAGGGCTGATCTAATCTTATTTATATCTTTCTCTACATGTATTAAACCAGCTATTGCATGTTTCTATGTAGATCTAGATCCACCACCTCCTACATGTCAACATGAACTGTCAATATGTACCATTATGAAATAGCAAACTTCAAATAAATTAGTGGTCCCCCCATTCACATTACATACTAACGTAACTAAGTAACACAGTAGTTATGTTTGAGTAAATGTGATTACTTTTACTTCAGTACTTTGAAATCTACTCGTACTTGAGTACATTGAATGATTGATAAAATTGTATTTGTACTCATAAAAAACATGTACTCGTAATTGTACTCAAGTACTTTATCGTGTACTCGGCACCAACCTTAATATCAATAGCTCATCTGGCTTTAGTGGTCGCGGATCTACATTGGATGACGATAGCAGAGGGCTTAAATATAGAGAGGCGTTACTCTTGCCGCGCCATGTTTAATTTTGAACCAGTGGCGCCTCCAGCGACCGGAGGTATTTCTCAGATAAACAAAAGATCTCTGGTTGTCCACATGTGATCCTGTACATGTGTGCAATGGTTGAAATGAATTGCCAATACTAGTACTATATGTTACATGATCACATACTCTTTCATTAATAAACACTTTAATTGTGCACACATGATATTGAAGGAAACGAAGCTCTGAAACTGTAAAAAATTAATTAAGTGATTTCACAGCCCAGTCACTTCATTAGTTCATAGCCTACAATTTGCGATCACTTGACAGCTAATCAGAAAATAACTGAACGTGGTTTAGGTTATTTCACAACTTTGTGTGTGGAAGGCGTAATTTTCACAAGTTTTTTTAATGAAAACAGTTAGGTATATATGAGATAAATGCATACAAACATACTTTCATTATGTCAGTTTATCATAGTCCATATATTTTTATTCATTTGGATATAGACATATAATGATATATACAGCTATTATAACACAACCATAACACTATTCACCATATATTCATCATGTCCATTTATCATATATTAACTAAAAAAATTATAAGTTCATTTAAAGTCTACACCTCAATAATATAGACCATGTAATATAGACCTGCCCAGCTGAGAACAAAGAATATACATGGAATATTAACAATGTTTATGTTTGCATTAACATGTTAGAGATAGAGAAATTAGTACTTTCATACAATAAGCGCCATCAAATCTCTTGTGCCACGGGTTCATCTATAGTTACAATCAGTCATTTGTTATCAAATGGACAGAATAACCCAAATTGGTTTCAGCTCTAAAAAACCACTACTACAAAAATATGACATTTATTCCAGATCAGTGAACTGTTTAAAGTTAGAAAGAATATATCCAGAGATGTAATAGACACATGCATTGACTACTGTAACAGATAACACCAGTAAATCTGTAACCAAGAGATTGGCCTGTTTACATGGTATCTCATCATCATAGAACTTCAAGGACTGAAACAGAACAATACATTGTAAAATAATGACTTGAACCAAGTGGATACACAATGTGTAAACGCATGTTTTCCTTTTTTCAAGTTGGTTATTTGATTTGATATGCATTTAAGTTATGAAGAGAAGTATACCAAGTAAACCACATGAGCTGAACATTCAAGTACTAATTCAGGTGCTGGTAATCCTTTTTTTGTATTAAAATATGAAATGGGCTGACAAATTTTCATGGGTTTGATGTCTTGTTTCTTATTTAATTAATTTTATAATACCAATTTTCACCATTAATATTTATAAATATTAATTACCATCACAGCTGGCCCTGTCTCCTGTACAGGTCTCCTATCTGTTAATACCTTCCTCTTTGATTTCAGTGGATGCATGCGGTGGATTTGGTACATCAAAAATAGTTTGAATAGCATTCTAGATAAGTTGTCTGGTTCATGAATTCCGTTTCAGTCATTCATACATTCTACAATTAGTATTCAAGTAATTTAAATCTTTCGTCATAATATATCTGAACGACAACAATTAATAACCCATCTTTTACTTCTGTCAATAGAAAAAATAACAAAATGAATGTTTCTACCACTAGTTGAGGTATTTAATAATTAATTTCATAACATTTAAATTATAAATAGAAGTCCATATATATCAATAAGTACCAATTGATTACATTTAAAAATAAATGTGGATGCAGGTGATCATGTAAATACTCACTATTTATAATTATTGTAATTAGGGAAAAACTATCTGATTATAGTAATGTAATTTTAGAAGTCCAATTATATTATTAACAATAATAAAGTAAAATATACCCATAATATCTTCAGTGGCTCCAGTACATGTAACTGTAACCTTATGTATATCTTACATACCCATTTTGTAATTAATAGGTTGATATTGTTCAATATAATTTAATCAGATTTTGTCTGAAACAAATATAGATCTAGATAGACCCTGCTTGGGCCTATTGCTTGGGTCATGTCAAGTAGGGGGTGTGTCTACTTATTTTTTAAATATCCTTTATTTTTAAAAAGCCAGATCATATCAAATTTTTACACTAGCTTTAATTTCCTTTCGGGGATGTCTTTACTTGTGCATACTTTTTCTGTTACTGCAGCCGAAAGCGGCGCAGAATGAACCAGTGCCATTAAGCGCCATGTTAACCAAGGGAGCTATCCGTGACGATCTACCTCCGGTCGCCAGGACCTGGCGCTCCATGAATTCAAAATGGCGTCCCATGTTAAAACGCGAAGTGATGATGATGATTGATGTTTTACGGCCACTTTTGTGCACGAGGTAGGCTAAATGGGCCGAGCGACTTCCAAAGGTAATGAGACGAAGTGAAAGACGAAACAACCTTCAGATATGCCCACGCCGGGATTCGAACACGGGTGGTAGTGATCTGTGGTCCAGCATGCTACCGCTAGACCATGGAGGCGCCCTGTTAAAACGCGAAGTAACACGTCTTGTTATATATAGTCTTTGGCGATAGTATGTTCCAGCGCCCGGCTAGGCATGCGCGAAAATTAAACGGCTGGAAAAACGACTAAAAACGCTACGACCAACAGTACCTGAGGACAGTATCCCGCCTTGGAAGGCCGACCTCATTAAGGCTGCTGGTCCAAAACAGAAACATCCTAAAGGTGGCATTACAAACTTTAATAATCCTACTCCTACTGACAAACGAGACCTTTATATTAGTGGAGTCTTCGGAAACAGTGGCACCGACGATATAAAAACCTTTCTGCACCGGAAAAAATGTTCGCAGCGTCGTCGGGGTTGAACCCCTGTGTACGAAGGACGAATGAAGGTCACTCCGGGATGCCTGACGCTATGACGAACAATGTTCTCGGCGGGACAACATTTCCAGAAGATCTGGAGAACGCTGCGAGGAACCGTACAACGGACGGTATGACGAGAGCCGCGACGATTGGGTCTGAGTATCAACGATATGACCACATCGAATATAAACGTGGAACTAATTCAGCCCTCCATAGACAACAACACAAGGACGAGAGATATCGGCACTAATATAAACAGTATAACAGTGGAGTCTTTTAACTGTCAGCGTTTTAAATCTTCCTTAGATTAGATTTGATTTCATATGAGTCGAGTCGAGTTTGTGTTTATCTGAAACCTGGATTAAGTCCAGCGAACTTGATTTAATTCAAATATCAGGTAATAATCACACCATATCTAGAGACGGGGACTACCTAGTGTTTAATACGCGTGGGGATAGATAATAACGATGAGTTAACACAGGGAAGACCGTATTGTGGTGTCGCCATCATATGTAGAATCAATGATAAATTCGCATACCAAACTCATAGACTGTAGTGACCGAAATGTAATTGTACTAATCCTACTGAATGCGTATATGCCAAACGACGCCAGCAGTAACCAGACACAAACTGGGGCTTTTTCGATAATGGCGGAACTAATTTACATATAAACAAATTGCCCCAGGGCTGTCGGAATGACATTCCAACTGGATCTCATCAGTGATATCATGCGATAACAAAACCACCATAACACCTTATACTATAAAAACAATTCGTATGTTAATAAAATGTCAAATGGAATAATATTGTTATTCTCGATTACGTCAGATATCTAGATGTGAACAATTGTACCCTCTCGCGCACACAGACGCACACAGAGAAAGAGATACATTCGTGGTACTGGTCATCAAACGTAGGTGGTGTATAAAGACAGGATTGTTTATAAATTATCTTTTTATTTTCATTTGTAATTCGATAGGTGGCGCCACATCGATATTTTTACATTGAGACACCAGAGAAAGTTGAAAATATGATACCTCACTAGCCGATACATCACTGTTTAAAAACATTATTCCCGACGAAAACATTTAAAGTAAATTTACATAAATAATAATTTATAAAACCAATAATAATTAGCACTAAACACAAGTAAAATGTTTGGAAACCGGAAAAACCCATTAACTGTATTTTCCCATTTTACTTTTTATGGTTATAGGTTACAATCGATTGTAATTATAATATCGACCCATCTGCAATATCTGCTACTAGAGAAGTTGAGTACAGCTGATACTAAACGCAATTGTTTTATTATTTTAATTGTACTTAATTTTATAGAAGACACTGAAAGACGAGAAATAAGGTCGTTGAGTACAGAACTGTCCAATTTCTAAACAATCTTCTCCTCGCCAATTCCTGAATTAATTGACGAAACCGAAACAAAGAATTGGCAATTGGTTTAATTTCCTTCGGAGGGGGGGGTGGAGGTTGTTAGTTGATTTTAAAAAGAATACAAGTAAACGGGCAATAAAATATCTCTGGATTAGTTTATAAAAGGTTTCATATATATATATATATATATATATATATATATATATATATATATATATATATATGAAACTATAGTTCACTCCTGTCCAATTTTCTCTAAATACCGTTAAATGTTTCTTAGCCAAAGAAGGCCATAGCGAACTAATAGAATTAATTTCATAGTTAATCTGTTAATCAATCATATTGTATTTCTAAAGCGACCATGGGGCGCCTCCGTGGTCTAGCACTACCACCCGTGTTCGAATCCCGGCGTGGTCATATCTGAAGGTTGTTTCGTCTTTCACTTCGCCTCATTACCTTCGGAGGTCGCTCGGCCCATTTAGCCTACCTCGTGCACAAAAGTGGCCGTAATCAATCATCAATCATCATCTAAATCGACCAGAAGTGATGTATGTATGTATGTATAACAAAAACCGAACAAATAAAACATATAATTTGTTAAATGTGAAATTCGGGGAACTAGATTACTGTAGAGTGATTTCGCATCGGCCCCAGAGAGGGCGTAAAAATCGCTACATAATTATGATCCCTGAACCAGTGCTATTTCATTGTATATGAATGACCTTAGTAGCATACCGTGTAGAAACTGAATGGATGTTATTCGCCGATGACGCTAACATATTTTGTTCTGGTAAAGCAATTAAAGAAGTTAAAGAGATCGTTAGAAATGAATTAAATAATTGATATGTTGTTAATAAATTATATTAAATTGCAACAAAATCAAATTTAGTATAATTAGGGACAGTTGATGATGTCAATCTTTTGGGTGAGTTATTACAGACAGTAAATATTCTTAAAAACCTGTCAATATTGTAAGTGTAAGAAACCTATTAAACGAAAATGTTTTCTGATAATATCACACTTTGGATATTACTATGGAATAAAGAACAACACCTACTGAACGAAATAATGTTTTTAGATTATTCCACATAAACGAATTTTGAGTTGTTTTCTTTGTGCCAGTTAATAATCAAGTGCATAAAGGTTTCTTAACATGTTGCATATTATGTATCAAACAAAGATCAGAACTTGGTCAAACTCATTTCCATGCTGTAAGTTCATTTGTTTAATTAAAGAATACAAAATTAAACATATTACAAAAATACTAGATTTGGGGGTCAATTCCATTTTGTCGATTCCACTCAATTCTATTTGGTCAACTCCAAATAAAATTTATCAATTCCAATTCCAAATTTATCAATTTCATTTTGTACCTATTCTTTTTTAGCAACTGTCCGGGTGAGCAATTGTCCGGGTGAGCAACTGTCCGGGTAAGTGACTGTCCTACACCCCTTTTTACCTACTACTTTTTACCATGAGTAGATACTCCGAATACCTACTCCGAATAGTTTATATTCCAAGTAGGATTGTCGTGGAAGTAATATTTCTCGATGAAAAAATTTTAAATTAATTTGTGGATTTAATTTTTTGTAGCAAATTTCAATTCCAATTCCAAATTTATCAATTCCATTTTTTTTAAATAAGCAATTCCAATTCCGAAATTGAATTGATCCCATGTCTGATATATATATATATATATATATATATATATATATATATATATTTATGGGTAGTTACCTTTCGGCTATATATCCCAAGTTGTGATCAATGTCAAGGCTAAACAAACAACTGACTGACTACTTTAAGTTTTGTCCTTGTACGAGACGTTAAAAAGTTTATTTCATAATTAAGTTAGTTAGTTTATTGTAATAGAAGCAGGATGATGGGTTTTTACAAGAATTAACTTCTAACAACCCCCCCCCTCCGCGCTCAGCGTGAGTAAATATGTTTACGTTTCCAACACGAACATACAACACCGAAATTACTAAGATTGGTTGATCCATCGATTGATTGAAATTTTATGTTCAAATGTTTACGGGATCAAATCATCCGTCAGCAGGTCAGTGTCAGAATATATCCAATAGACGACAGATCTTTCATTCTTTACGTATAAGGGAAATAAGTACAGTTTTTTTTCTACTTATCGTTTTCGTTTTAATCGGATCACCGACAGGGGGCGTTTCCGTACCAGATTTAGAGGATCGGTGTCGAAATTCCAGCCTGGTTGTGAAAGAAATTGTTTCAGCAATAACTTGTACCGGGATGAAATGTTAAACTTTATTGTGCAACTTTTTGAGAACCGTGAGGTAGAATCTACCCAAATGTGAATAAATCCTAAATAATCTTCGCTTTAGCTTCGACCTTCCCCATTCCTCTTCAGAAAATGCCCAATATTGCAGTTCAATATTTATAAACTAATTACTTGTGTGTGTGTGTGTGTTTGTGTGTGTGTGCGCGCGCGTGTATGTAAGTTAAATAAGTGTCGGTCGTGAAATAGTGTTCAGTTCAATGGCAGATTTTTCAAGGACAAGGGTGCTCATCGGGCAAGACTTTTGACATATTTCTGCTTGATATACCCAGAAGCAGACAGAACATGTGTCCAGAGAATACTTCTATATCCTTTACCAAATAATAACGTTTCGATCGCTGTTGGCACTGTAATTATTATAGCAGCCTGTGCAGAAACGCAAAAGGAAGAATCGGTTAAACTGCAAACCAGTCTATAACTCTGTGAAAATCGGATAGGAATAGTTAGATGGAATGTTGTATAGTATACTACGAAACAAAGTCAGTTGGTCTTCTTCACCTGTTATTTTATATAAATTTTTCGCTGATGTCAGTCATATTAATAAATAACTGTACTCGAAGTAGAATGAAATATATTAAACTCGAGTAAATCCAAGAAATGTTTTGGCACACGTTAAATACTCATATACGGATAGCTACTTTGCGGGCACAGGCACCTTTTTAATTCAGCCAACTGACTTCTTTGGCAAATACACAAAATGCTTCCATGCACGCAGAGAAGTCATCTGCCACCAGAGTGTTTCACTGTAACAAATGAACACATGTTGGCAATGTTGGTTAATTAAGACTAGCTAATCTAATTAAGACTAACCTACTTCCTCTGATTTGTGACAGTGATGGCTGGGGAAGGTGGCGTTTTTATATCCGATTTGTTTGTTGATGGAGCCCTTTAATAGCCAACATCAAACCACCACTTATTGGTCATGGTACCCAATCCAGAGATATGGTCTCCATCCCTAGTGTAGATTGACTGGAAATCCCCTGGGCATTTCCCATCCCTCGGCGTATCTGACCAGTTTCGGTCTCTAGCCAGAAGCGGATAGAATCGCGTGAAAACAAACAGCGACACTGGCCGTGCTATCCAAGGTAGGGGGGGAGGTCGACGACACCAATTGGTTAGGTGTATTTTCCCTCTGGGACATGTCTGATCCTCTTGCCTCTTATCCTGACCTGAACAACAAAAGGTTTATAAATATGTTTGTTGTCTTTTGGCTCTAACTGGAGCCACCAGGGGACAGGGCATCCGATTAAAAGACGAATAATGGTCTCTTTCTTGGTACAAGATATAGTTAGATGCATTATTTGCAGAATGAAAGAATACCTTACAGGACGTACTCACATGTAGCCTCCCATAATGTTGTTGTTCTCTGTCAACTTTTGCTGCACACTAAAATTTATAATCAACATTACATCATCCGCATATTTTTGGCGATGTTTCGTATAATGACAAGTAAAAGATGAACCAATTATGAAACGTCTTAAAAATATATATATATATATATATATATATATATATAACAAAAAGCTAAATCCATTTTGCGATTTTCGTTTATTTTTAACACGGAACCTGTAACAAAAAGATGTATAAACATGCACTCTGACGGGAACATATTTTTAAAACCGACCCCCTCCACCCAATGCCAATATTATAGGTTTTACATAATTTATTCTCACGTGACATTTGGTACATTCGCGGTGTTTACATCAGAGCGGGCCGAGTGTCAAAGCTGGGCACATGTTAAGTTTTCCAGCTCCCATAACTACCACTCGCCCACGGATCGAGACGGGATCGAAAGCAATTAATCTAAACAAACGCCAAGCCGTGTATATTCGAAGAGAAAGCAGACGACACACTTCTGCCTATTTACTAGAGCCACCTGTTTTTCGATTGGCTTTTTCCACGATCTATTCGTCAATCTGAACCAGTCAAAAAGATGTAAAGGGAGTTCAACCAATCGCAGCACGACCCGGTTGCGTGCCAGCGTCTTTCGGCCCACATCTAGATTGACACCACCACGTCCCGCGCATGCGAGACCCGTTCTCCTAAAAACCGATCGCGCACAAATATTTATGATTCGGCTTCCGCTGGCGCCCTTCGTCCTATATTCCGAAGAGAGAGAGAAGAGAGAGAGAGAAGAGAGAGAGAGAGAGAGAGGCGAACACGGATCTTTGACAAGATCCAGGTGTGAAGAAAGGGATTTTCGTGTCAAAGTCGTACTATCCCGTGCAATGTCAGCTTATATACAAATCGGTTCAGATCAAAATCGATTAGTAATCGATACCCTACAGGTGTTTAGTTTAGATCAGCTTTTGATCAGTTACAGTACTTGATGGTAAATGTGGCTTCGTTTTGATATTAATTGCCATTTTAGTTTTGAAGCGAATAGAACTGAATTTCATGCTAAAATAAGCGCGTGCATACACACACAAATCTGGGGCTTTGCAGTGTTTGAGTTGTCTTGGGGGTCACACATATATAGACACGTACATATTATATACATAATTACACGCGCACATGCGTAAACAATAGACATAATATGCTAAAATATAGCGATTACTAAGATTTCTTTGCAACAGGTGTCTCGCTTCTGTCTTTCGAATCTTCATATGCAGCCCAAAAGAATGTTATTGGCTTTCTTAATACACATGTACAAAAGCCCGTACAGCGCGCGTGTACGTGTACACACAAATATAGAAGAAGCACCGCGTAATTGTAATTCACGTAAATTAATCTAATCGCAGGATGATGTCGACTAGTTTTTACCATGTTTACACAAACACGATTTAAATCTTTCTTCTGGATCATTAGTCAGGACGAACTCGAACAAAACAATAATTCTACAAGTCTCCCTCACCGAATAACCTTATCGATGGGAAAAAACTATCTGTTAATAAATATACCCAGTATCATCTTCTCAATAATCTATTCTATCTTCATAAGGTCATCTTTGTGGGGTTTTCACGATCTGATCCAGAATAGCTGTTTGATCTGTCTAAGCAGGCGCAATTAACAACACCGGACAATCTAAGATCCAGGAGCGAAGATGGACAGTTTGGTCCGGCGTAGACCTCTTGGGATTACAAGTCTTAGAACAGCAGCTTTGCCGGAACAAGGCATAAAACGGCGGGATTTCCGGATCAAACATGGCTGCTATTTTCTTTGCTAAAAGCCGGATTGTTGTTACAGCTAGTAGGTAGGAAAGTGTGTCCAGATCGGATTCGTTCAGACGTTGGGGCGCTTTCGGAGAGACGCCTCTATTAACCGCTCGTTAGACAAACAGACGCCACTGATAGGACCAACAACAATCGACTGGAGATAGTATCCGGATTGAGGGGAATCCCACCTTCGTCAAACAATTCTTACGTCCGTAATCCGAAATATATGCGGTGGTGCGTCTATATGAAATAGGGACCACGGCCATATAGGAGGATTGTCTAATTTTGGGTCTCTCGGGAGACAGGTGTGCGCCATCCTCTTCGGTTTCCGGGAGGCATCTGGATAGAATCCAAGCTAATTAGGTTAGTGACCTGGATCCTGGGCCTCAGTCGATGTCCAGAGGGCGCTAATTGATAGCCACTACTACATCAACTTCGACCAGTCAAACCTCCTCTTATTTATTTCTTCCATTTCTTAATCAGCCCCCAACACGCATGCGCATACACTCGCCAACCCGTCTAAACACACACACACACACACACACACACACACACACACACACACACACACACAGACCAACATTTAACAATTTACATCAGTATTCGATATCTATTGGATGATAAAGAGGTATTTTTTCTCGACTAACATTGACATATCTATGAAAAATTTTACTGTTTATATAATGATAACTTCAAAAATGTTTGTATACGTTCGATATTGATACATATTATATATTACAAACATATAATACGTATCAATATGTGGTTTATTACGACATTAACACCACTCCTGTGGCTTTGCCCTTGCTTAACGCAATTCTTTGGCAACATTAGCCACTCTATCACTTACACGTCGCTAGTTATACATAAATTAATTTGTTTGTGGGTAAAAACGTCGTAAGAAGTGTTTGTTTACACCGATCGCTTTAAGCTGGCCATCTTTTGGCTAATCAATTGGAACCCATGCTCAGTGTTTACGTGCAGGGAGTTGTGACGCTCTAGATATGACTAAGCAAAACTACACTCAAAAACGTAGACTCGTTGATGACGTCAATAGATAACTCTGTTCGGAGGAACGTGCCGAGTGAAAACGAACAGAGCCGAGTATTCATACGGATTCCTAATATGGTAGGTACTATATTACTGTTCGGGATCGGTATTTCCGCCTCCACCCAATCTCATAAGATATGCTAGTGTACGTATTAAAACGTTTAATAAAATCACAGTGTTGATAAATTTAAAATACAAATGACTGGAATTAGTCCTATCTACAGTTTTAATAAGGAATTATGTATTCGGCAGCATTTGAACATATCCAAAGAATAGCTTTACGGTCACTCAATTTTTTAAAATTTATACGGATATTATAATTATTCAATATCCATCAACATTTCACTGTGCACAAACAGGCATCACAATCCTTTGATACGCGTTATTGCAAAGAAAATTACAAAGAATCAGTTTAAGGATCTTTTCAGCATTCCGATTCATATTAAATGATTCTGGATAAAGCCGAGCATTCGGAATCTTTTCGGGGTACAATTCAGTTTGGATGGTGTGATATCCAGCAAGGATGTCATGTTACAGATGGTGTGATATCCGACAAGGATGTCATGTTACAGATGGTGTGATATCCGACAAGGATGTCATGTTACAGATGGTGTGATATCCGACAAGGATGTCATGTTACAGATGGTGTGATATCCGACAAGGATGTCATGTTACAGATGGTGTGATATCCGACAAGGATGTCATGTTACAGATGGTGTGATATCCGACAAGGATGTCATGTTACAGATGGTGTGATATCCGACAAGGATGTCATGTTACAGATGGTGTGATATCCGACAAGGATGTCATGCTACAGAAGATTCCGAGCAAAATGAATAGGGATTCTAGACAATATTTTACTAAAATTAATTACACGAAGAAAAGAAAATATATTTCCGTATCTTAAACTCTGATGTTGTCGATTACGAAATGTTCCATTCCCGTAGCCGAAGGAATATAAGAGGAAGCTGAATTAATTAACATCCGGGCCCTTAATTAGCCGTTTACGGTAGCTTTATTAAGATAAGTCTACTTTTAAAGAACATATTCTCTCTTTTAACCCCCTCACCACCACCACCATCACCACCATCATCATCACCAGGCATGTCAAAAGTGTGGATTTTTTTCTTGATTTATAAGACTGTTCATGTTATAGTGTGCGCTGTGTGAAAATGGTGAACGCATATCTCGATGCCTGAATGATGGTGCGGTTGACCACAAACGGCTAACGCATGGACTCAAACCCCGGGACGGGCTACGTCTGAAGGGCGTTTCGTCTTTCACTTGGTTCCATTACCTTTGGAGGTCGCTTGGTCCATTCAACGACCTACGGCGTGCAGAGACGTGGCCGTAAAACGGCAGCATTTACGTTGGCATATGTTTTTGCACTTTTCCTGCCGGTTTGCGAACATTTCAACACCGACATTGATAACGTATCGGAGCCATATTGTGTGGGGGAGGCGACGATACGGAATATAATATACGGCGAAATAAAATAGAACACGCTGGAATCATTTAAGTCGATTACGGGCTTCGAAACGTGTACGAAATCAAAGCAGCTGATGAGATGGCGCACCCGTTAGTAGCACGCCGCGAGTAGCGCCAGAATATCTCACCGTCCTTAACCACCACGTGAAGCCGTTTTAGACAAATAGCCGTCTGTCTTGGTGGGAGGTCACCGGTGAAGGTCAAATAGCCTAGCAGCTGCCTAGAGACGGTGTCGAATGAGGAACCTAAGCTGTCCGGAGAACATCGATTAGGAGAGAGAACCGAAGGGTTGTGGAAAATTTGCCCGATTCTTTAAAAAAATATGTCCCGAGCTTAAAATGATTATATGAAATGCAAGAATGTGTTCGGGAAGTTTTGGAAGAGAGGGTCAAATTTAATCCGAGTCACTAAATTCATGCACATACTTTGGATGGGGGAATACATCGAATCACATAATAATAATAATAATAATAATATGTGCTAAATTATGTATTTTATTATAACAAGATTCCGTATTGGCGATATTTTAATTAGATTGATTTATTTTATAATTGATTTTGCAATTTGCATTGAAAACCAGAAATATTTCTGTTAGATTTTTATATCGAAAATTTCAGACAGCAATTAAAGAAAAAAAATATTGGCACATCAAGTCTTGCTAATTTCCTACTTCACCGTATTACATTACTGTACATTGTTGGGCTGATGTTTAAATGTGCATGATTTTTCTGCCATATCGATGTATGACATTGTATCCTATCGTATTACCATGTTAGTATACTGAAAAAACCTGTCTGTAAAGACCCACCATCAGGCGGTTCTTAAAAGCAGACATTCTTAGAGACGGGTATTATGGTGTACTACCATATTACAGTAAAGACTGTTTATTATTTACAGTCTATTAGCATATTTTACTATTTACCGATCGCATCGAAGAGATTAACGAGTGATCATACACCAGCTATAATCTATTATACTATACCGATATATGTGCTATCAGTTCACTTAGGTAAATATTTAAATATGTTTTAACAAACGTCAGCGACTTTTCCGCGATCTTCCATCAAACATCCTGTTTGGGATGTTGTTAATCCGTTAATTTGGGTATCATTCGCGTGCCAACTACTTTAAAGCGCTCTCTAGCGAGCCGCCTCATCTGTATGTGAAATGACTTGGCTATGGGTATCTGGCAATAGTGGGACGCTTTGCTCTAGTTATGGCGACGACCATCCAGATCCAGACCGGTGTGTTCTGGATAGCATCACTAAAGGGTCGGGAAAACGTGGCGCTGATAAGGGGCGATAATAAGCAAGTTGCTAATTGATGTTAGCAGGTGGCGACCTCTAACGGCTTGTCTAAGTGACGTTTGCCAGGTAGAGACTTTGAACAGGAGTTGATCAGCGGATGAATTGGCGAAAAATTGTGAAATAAACTTTTAAAACAACTCTGTCATCCACTGTTAGAGGTGTAGACATGGTGGTCCCAGCTGGTAGGTAGTGTCCAGCATCTCTATGATATGACTGTTTCCATCGAGCGAGAGGGCGAATTCGATTCAGGTTCCTGCTGATAGGGGTTTTGTAAAACTACTGCACCGCCCCCCGCAATGGAGTTAAAGTGAAAAGAGACACCCCAAAGGCAGCCAAATTTGTTCAAGAATATTGAAATAAACCGGATTATTAGATTATCAGAGTATTGATACTATTTAAAATGAACTAAACAGTAAATACAAATTTAATAAAACATATACGACAACAACGAAGTCGCAAAGCAGAATTATGAATATAAATAATATGAATATCAAGATGGCTATTTAACACTAATAGCATAAGTTGTATAATTATTATATAAATAAAAATTGTATCATTTCTTCAGCGTATAATTGACAAAACTGAGTTATTGTATTAGCAATTGTTGTTGTATTATAGTTTGCATATGCATTACTAAATGATGCATCTGTTGTTTATATTATTATTAGTAGTAATAATATTATTAGTATTATCATCATCAACATCAGTATTATCACCTTTAGCCTTATAATCCTGAATTAATATATGCCAATTATACAATTATATGTAGTAGACATTCTCGTAAACATTTTTAACTTTATAATAACTGTTTAATATATGAAGAACATAATAATATTTCTATATTAATGCGTAATTAGTTCTCCTCTAAGTCACTCAGACCGACTGGACTGGTGAGCAAAACGAATCCACTTTTAACGATTTCCCGTGATTTATTTATAAACCGAACCTCTCGTACTTAATTAGCGCAAATCGGTCGATCCGGATAACGACGTGCTGAAGGTTAGCCGTCGGGCGAACACAAAGTAGATTTACCTGTGACATTTAAGCCAGAAGCTAACGAGCAAAATTAATTAAGTGACGAAAGGCCGCCGCGTGGAGGAAGCCAACCCGGAGCCACAGCATCAGCAGCAACAGCAGGATCGGGCAACAGCAACAGCCTATATAGTAGCCGCGATGCTTCTCTCATGTCTATGTGGCTGGTGGCGAGTGTTTCGTTGAGGAAATAAATAAATCGTTCGGCATCTCGTTTCTTTGTCCGAACATCATTGATGAGTGAACGGGTTGCGATTTTTTTCTTTCTTTTCTAATTCGTTTTATGATTGCCGCGTCGTTGTCTGCTTTCTGCAATTATCAGCGATATTACCGTACTTTATAGCATCTGTCGAACTACTCTATTTGAAGGGGAACGGGGCTTAATAAAACTGTCCCAAAGCTGTTCTTAGTTGGTTTAGCCGCTTACTCTTCGGAGACAAGTCTCAAAATTTTGTTAGTTTGACTTCCTGTTAATAACCATGCTATTTTAGAAGCTCAAGAGAAAAAAATCCGATCTCTATAAAATTATTTACTTAGCAATTAATGTTTACATATTTTTTCACTCGAAAGCTGTTCCAGTATTTTTTGCTTTATTTTATTTTTGTACTTAATAATCTGTTAGGCTGATTGATCGTAACAGTGTTTGCGTAATTAACAATTCTTCATAAATAATTATTTAAAATGCGGAGGAGATTTGAATTTACCTACTCTTGTAAATCATTTGTTTTCACTAAAATGAAAATCTGAAAACTCAGTAATAATTTATTAAACAGGATAATTTTTTTTATTTTTTATTAATATAGTGCAATATTCGTATTTATTTTGCAGACATTTCCTCTCAGTGTATCACAAAGGTATAGCCAACAATTTAATTCAGGTAGGTATATTCAATATACACTAAGTTTCCTGACAATTATCTAACTATAACATAATGTGTAAATTTTATTGAAACAAATATCAGTATACAGTCTACAGTCTACCATGTTTTCCACAAATTGATGAGCGTTGATGTTATTGTGATAATTAATTTGAAAATTTTCACTAATTCTGTTTTTCATTAATTGTTTATACAGTATTCAGTAGCTTTTAGCTGATTATATACAACATGTTTCTAACACCTTCATAACATTTCTGTCTGTGCGTGATATCGACATTACATCAGGTAATAAAATGTTCTTGGGGGGGGGGGGGATATTAATAGGTGTACCCCACCGCATATAATTCTGGTGATGGGATGGAAGTCGGATTCTAAAGAATTAAATGTAATTCAAAACTGGTGGAAAAAAGAGGCATTTTCATTGAAAAATTAATCTTATATCATCATCATCATCATCATCATTGTTTTGTTGTTCGGGGAGAATCCCCAGGCTGTCGCTTATTCGGCACAGCCTCTATGTTGGAGTGGTTGAGAAAATCCTCCCCCACCACTCACAGGGGAGCAGTACGGAAAAATGGAGCCGAAATACCCTGAGGGTGGTCACTGCCAGAGTGTTTTACGTCCTCAGGGGGTCTTTAACGTTCCCCTTTATTTTATAATAATTCAGTGGAGACGGCAGCGCCATTTAACGTGGTCAGCCACCCACGATGTTGTGAGCCGAGAAATTAATCTCCGGAAAAGTTTCGACCTCTTGCGGGGTTCGAACCTGTGACCGCTGGCACCAAGTGCCAGGTGTTTCACCACTCTCATTATTATTATTATTATTATTATTATTATTATTACACATTTCATCGTGTGTTTAGTGGCTGATGGTAATCTGGTGTGACATATTAATATCATAATACAATGCAGTGCCCGAAGTCCCCATTAAATATATACGACTTCCAGGTTGTTGTTGTTGTTGTTGTTTGTGCAGCTGTTGTTTGTAGTCATCGTTGATGTTGTTGTTGTTGCGGTAGTCTTCATTAAAATTGTTCATCGTTTAAATACTCAGATAATTAATTATCTACCTATATTGTTGTTGTAGCTGCTGCTATTTCTGGCGTCATCGTCGTTGTTGCTGTCGTTGTCGTTGTTGTTAGTATCTAATGTTTCATTAACTACTGTTTATACTTTATGACTTACTGGACGATGAAATCAGCTAAACTATTTCGATCTTTGTATCGCCTCTGAACCCCACATTAACTATTGTTTACTTCCTATAAATACAAATGTTCTCAATTTTCGGCAGCCGAGTTGTTTATCGCCGACACACGGCTTATTAATTCGGTAGGCGGACGTTTTGGCCAGCGGACGTTTTGGCCAGCGGACGTTTTGGCCAGCGGACGTTTTGGCCAGCAATTTTTTGAAGATAGGACGTTTTGGCCAAATATTTATAAAAAAACGAACAAATATAATATCTTGTTTTTATCTAAAAATGTACACTTATGACATAAAAGTCATTTCATGTTTTATTTATAGGCATGTATGCACTACAAATAATGACCAATACAATTATCAAACGCTATGTTTTGATGTGGGTTCTGTATTTAACTGAAGTTTTATTTCTGCATGGCTTCTCATTGTTACATATATTATATAGTGGCATGTATTAACTTACTTCTATGTCCTTGTTAATTGTTTAAATTTGTATATGGTTTGGGATCCTGATTGTGTATTTTACTATTTGTCTCTTCAATACTATTGTGCAGGTTACTGTATTCATCTCCTAACTGGAAGTTGTATTAATATAATAACACATAAAACATATTTGTCCAAAACGTTCTATCTTCAAATAATAGCTGGCCAAAACGTCCCTTGGCCAAAACGTCCGTTGGCCAAAACGTCCGTTGGCCAAAACGTCCGTTTCCTGTTTTACGGCAACTTTGTCCCACGAAGTCGGCTAAATGGATCGAACGGCCTTCAAAGGTAATGAGGCCATGTGAAAGATGAAACACCATTCAGACACAGCCCAGTCCGGGATCTGAACCCAGATGCTATATAGATATGTGGCCAACTGTGAAACCACGAAGGCTAGAATACGACATTGCAGAATATATATGTAGTATCAAAATAGCAACCAACAGGTAATTAAGACATCAACTTATTGTTTCTATTTGTTGTGTTAATTCATCCATTGTAATTGGTGATTGGTATAAGATTATAGCTGACGTTTGACATTGTTTTTTATATTCACACTACCTACGATGTTGTAAACAACGTGGGACAATTAACTAATTTATATATCGGTTAATTTCTTTGTTATTTTATAGGATATAACTAATGTTTTACCTAATGTTTTATTTACGACATAAAGTGCCGAAAACTCGGTGAAACATCATACATGATACATACATCTTTGCTGTTTGAGATTGAAGAGGTCAAGGTCTTCTGGTTCCTCCGACCTCTGCGATAGACCTCTAACCCGGAACTGATGAACTTGTGTCTATCAAATGCACTCCCCGAACCCAACAAAGACATGATTAAAATGATCACGAAAGAATAGAAGAATGCAGTCTTGTGGTTAAATGAAAGATGAAACACCCCTCAAACCTAACTCGGCTGCGATTTGAACCTCTGCGGTACCGAAATGTTATACTAGTTCGGCTGCGGTTAACCTCTCGCACAGCCCCCCCCCCCATCTTTCTACGATATGATATTTGAGAATTGGGGCTATGTGTGCAATTTACAAGAAAACAGTGAAAACAAATTTCTTTTTTTACAGGCGTATCAGAAAAGTTTGAAAACTTAGGACTGGTCACTAAATACATATAGAATTCATGCAACGTGGTAAAATATTTAAACATAATAATAATAATAATAATAATAATAATAATAATACAATAATAATAATCAACAACAACAATAAACTCGTGCTGAAGCACAGCCAGCTTTTTACAATAATTCGCCATATTATCCTCAGTGTTTAATTGCATTTTTCTATTTTAGTAATTGGTTTTCGTCAATTTAGTTTCAATACATCCCTATATATATTTTATACGATCTCACAATAATATAATCAAATCTTATTGATTGATACCGTGGACATGTCTCGTCAGTTGTATGCTGCACTGGGTGCTGTGTAATTGCATTCATCATTCAGAAAGGTATATTGTACACTATGTAACACCAGAACGGAAGCGACATCAGATGTCTAGCCAAGTATCAGTGTCTAGATAACGACTAGACATGTCCGTATTGTGGGTTTTCCTTGACGCATCCTTCCCCCCGGCGTAATCCAGTCAATTGGGGGCGGAAGGGGGCGACCCTACCCTCCAATTATATAAAATTATATTAACAAAACCGAGATCTATCGGGCTTCCACAACCCCCCGGGGGCTTGGCTCGATTGCTATGGTTCACCGTTCTCAAAGGACAAACCTCCCCTTATATATATATATATATATATATATATATTGTTTGTTATATGTTAGCATACTATTCTCATTTAACTTATTACGCCACTCTTAACAATGTATTTATACCGTAATATTACTGTATTGATTTGAGTGCTCATTTTTGTCTAAACGGTGCAGGCTCAAAATAAATAAATAAATTCGTGACAAAACTAGATATTAATTTTATAATAATTACCGTTCCCAAATAAAATGTCACATAATTCTCATTAGGTAATCATCACTACACGATATAAAGGAAGTTAAAGACAAAGTCAGGGGGGGGAGGCTAATTGTATTAACGCTTCTTAACGATGATCAGAAAATTAAAAAAAATCCGATTCTATATCAATGTAACTCAAAACAAAACCCCACCAAGTCGGTGTTTACACACACACACACACACACACACACACACACACACACACACACACACACACACACACACACACACACACATACCAACACACACACACCGGAAATATCGACAAGATTTGATCAATTAATATACATAATTAATTATTATTCTTTATCAGCGGCCAGTAAAAGCCAAAGTGGCATCCATCTTGGAGATATCTCCTACTAGACCAGAAATCCTGGCTGGATGAATCAGCGCGCGGGGCGGGGGGGATGGGTAGGGATTTTTGATAATGACGTGATTATTATATTTACACCTATTTACAAACACATTGCGACTATTATCATTCCCATACTTGCCGTTCCTCTGGTAATCTTGGAGCGAGGATGAGTCTGTTAATAAGCCGAATGTTCACTGTTTACATCCGTAGTAATCGCTGATACGGCCCAATACGGAACTGTTATAAGATAAAGTGGATCCGACAAAAAATGGTTGTTGACTCGCGAAGATGGGTTTTTTTCCTTCCGACTTTCAGTAAGTAGATTCTTTGTGAATTTTCGTCCTACTTCGACATATACAATTCCTTATTAAAACCGTAGATATTACTAATTCTAGTCATGTTATATTTTAAGTTGATCAAGACTGTGAGTTTATTAAGAGCTAAGGGCGTTGAAATATTTTAATTGCGGGTACGCAGAATTTCAGATTCTTATCTTATTACCTATATAATTATCGGGATGAATAGTACCAATTATTAGGGCATTAAAGTTCAGAGACTATTTTATTTTATTCATATAATTATGTGCATTTTTTCTCATTAATAATTCACTGGTGAACAATTTTTTCATTTGCTTGGTGAGCAACTGTCCGGGTGAGCAACTGTCCTACACCCAAACGTCACCACACTCGGTGTGCCAACACTGAGCATGCGTGCATATTCTGCTGTATAATTAATTAGCCACATGGTGGTCAAAACAAATTGATCAGTATAAACACAAACTTAGAGCGACGTTTCTTACCCCAAAAATATTTAATTATCTATAAGTTATACGTGATATACAGAGTAATAATATCAGTAAAAACAAGGGCTATTGATATCTTCGGGAAAGGGCATTGGCCATCAAATAATTGCTTTAATCCCTGAGTTGATCTTTGAAAGTCCTGAGGGATTTCTAGCCATTCCGGACCGGTCAGTCTGACTTTCAATTTATCAGCACTTCTCAAAGACCGTAGGCAAGCCCATCCCTTGGGTACTGCGAATCAGGGGTCAAGGATCCCTGACTTGAGGTTACACTTAATTAGCTGGAACTTGTACTTCGCATGGAAATGTCATTTAACAGCAAACCAGTTATCGAAGTCAGTAAAATTATGTTACAGCGATAATATGTGGCGAATATGCCCAGCCATCAGTGGCGAAAGGCCCCGGTGACGAAAAGACTCCAGTGGTGAATGTCGCCGGATCCTAAACGGAGTTGCTACATCGACACTTCCACCCACGTTACGGTGACAGGTAAACAAGTCACAGGAAAAAAAGTCGGACTTAAGTAATGGTGGCCGGTAATAAAGTCACAGAAAAAAGTCACAGAAAAAAATCACAATTTGGGATTGGAAAGAAAGTCAGGTAATCAAACAAAAATATTCAAGTTTGTCATAATTTATATAAGTATAAATATATATTTAAGTAACATTAACAATTAAAGTAATAAAACAGAAAATATTTTAAATCAGTTATTAACTGACAATATATGACATTTTTTCCTATGATTTTTTTCCTGAATTTTTCCGTGACTTTTTTCTTGTGACCTTTTTACCTGGAACCGACTGGATATAGCTGCTTAAGAAAGACCCGATAAACTTATCATCCGGATAAGTAGATAGATGGCGCTGGCCATCACCGATCGAAAAAAATCCTTCGACCAAAATGGTCGAAACTCTTAAAATAACTATAAAACCGATTCCCGGGTGTTAATAAAGACAAATGGTGCTATCGCCTCGGTGTGGACAGTTTGTTCTGTGCTGTGTCAGCGATATTTCGGCAAATGCTTGACACCAAGTAAACAACATTCTGTGACACGTGACACACCCGATGGCGCTTAAGATGACATAAACAGGGAAAGGGGCGGCTCCAGTGTGAAGGACGCGTTACTATGAGGGGGGGGGGTACAGAAATACTAACTATTAAATTATTTCCATGGATTTGAAGCATTTGATCGAGAGAAAGAGAGAGTGTGTGTGTGTGTGTGTGTGTACAACATTATACTTGTGTCAATGACGTCACAAGACGCATCATCCCCCCTCCTCCCCCGATCAGAGATCGAGGACTCAGTAGTGAAAGATGACCGCTCGTTATACATGATCCATGTCTACCGATCGTATACCTCCCTACGATTATTACTTTCTTCGCCGGCTGAATGTCACCTTACCAGAACTGATATCCCTACTTCCGGTCCGGGATGATCCCGAACGGGAGAACGCGCCCTGAAAACAAAAACCGACAACCTTTTCCCGGACTTCTGGATAGTATTTGCTGAGATTCGTAACTCGGCGGAGGTATCCTTGTAACAATCTGGAGATCGAGCCAGCGGGCGCTCGTCGGTGGAAGGGATATCCTGGAACCGTTTGTCCGGATACTGTCAGGACGTTTAGTCGGCCTTTCTTCGGGATCAAGGAGCTTCTTTGTTCGATCTTTAACATCCCCGCTCTTCGGGGGCGCGCGAGACGTTCCGTTGTCCGGGATGCGGTGATTGGAGCGGCCCGCTCTAGTGTCCGTGTGTAAATATACAAACCTGGATCACGGGACGAGGCGATAGAATCCAGATCCGCTGATTGATGTCCGACTACACACTGGAGCGCCGTCTGTCGTCTGGTGGCCTCTCCAGATAGCATCAAAGCGAAGAGGAGGTCTGTTCTCCGGAACGGGACAATCTTCACGACCGGGATCTCCTGTTGTCATTGTCAATATTAGATAAATAATCATAATGCAACGCAAAAATAATTATAATCATGTACACGCTTGATCAAGGCGAGCGTGTACGTGTGCAACAATGTATAAAGGACTTTTGTACGTTTTATATAATCGCGCCATTATATATGGCAGGGTGCCCTTTAGGATTTCGGTTCGCCGCTAATGGGACTCCCCGCAGTGAATTATCGGCCGCAATCCCGTATCCGGAATAGTCCACCATCGACAACGGCCGTAACCCGATCGGGATCAGATGAATCGATCATTAACTCACTAGCCGAACGCTAAATCTCTGGATCAACAATCGACAAACGTCTGGACACCCGTTAGAGAGAGCCGCGATGAGCGAACAGTTTTGACGACTTCCCAGAATCGGCCATTTCGAGATTCATGCCGAGATGTGGCGCGTCATTCGTTCCGGATCAAGGCCGATTCTCGTCATTGTAAACAAGAATATTAGTCGAAACGTCCGCCCGCCTGTCGACTATTAGTCGGGTTTAGGTAACTTTGTGGTTTTAAATTCAAACCTTCTCACTGCAGAGAATATTATTGAAACTCGCCGTCTTAACGACAGGCGTTTCTCGGAGCAGATGTTTACACAGATACGTGAAATGTATTCGGTAAACAGAAGAAAGTGTGTGTTTAGCTGACGCCAAATTAGTTTCTGTTCGATATCGGCTTGGAAAATATGACGTCGTGACGTCTTGTGGACATTTTAAAATTACAACGTGTTCCATGAATGATGCATAATATATCGGGGTTTAGCGCGATGCAGCTTGTTCGTAAAAGACTGGTTTTATATATATATATATATATATATATATATATAATTTATTGCATATATGGATTGAGTCAATGTAGTCTTCAATATTTGTAATCATTGTTTATTCTGACTATATTCAATATTATTTACTTTTCTATTTAATTATAATAATATTCTTATCTATCTATATCTAATTCTTTAGGTAAATGTTTTTTTTTGTTTGATTAAATGTTGGCAAATTTTAGTTGATTTTGAGTTGTCGGAACAATGTTCTAAATACACCACGTCCGAATCAGTATCTAAATATCAAAGTTTTTGTTAGGATATGTTTGTTTATTTAAAAAAAACCTTCCATATACGCCGTCACTTTCTTACACACACACACACACACACACACACACACACACACACACACACACACACAGAGAGAGAGAGAGAGAGAGAGAGAGAGACATACAACAAGCCATTCATCATTTGGTCAGGCCACACCGTTTATTACAAAAAGCCGGACTTGTGCCCTGGAGATTTCGAGTCCTGCTGCTCCCGAACCTTTTTTTCTCTATTCCATTTGTCGCCATTTGTGTTTTATTCCAGGCAATGGACTTAAATAAATACAAACCCGGGGGGTCCTCCCTGAATCGCATCTCATACCCCCCCCTCACCCCCGTGTACCCAACAGCGACGCCAACACTAACAAATGGTCTCTGAAAATATTATTTCTTCATGTGATACACGTATAGGTCCGGGACACTTTTTATGGACCACCCAAAATGATATTTTGTAGAATGGCTTGGGCGCCTCTAAGGACCCACCTGCCCACGGGCAACCGATCCTCAACATCGAGTGCTGGAGACAATGTGAAGGGAGTTTTGTACGGAGCGGCGGGGGAGTGGGGGTGAGATCTGTGATAACGGATTTCGGGTGGTCTGTATTATGGCTGTGTATATCCAGACTACATACCGATTTACCTCTCTGAGTGTCTTTTAATATGTTATATTTTTAATCTACCTGACTGAATGCGTAACAATCAAACTATCTAATGGTGTCTAACAAGGACGTTTACTCAATTTAAATTTATTCAATTTACATTAGTTTTGTTGTTATTATTATTATTAAATAAATAGACGCAGTTCAGACATGTATACATTTTTAAGTTACTATTATTCTACCTTTAGTCAAACAATCACAATGCATACCCAGAAAATGGCACGCTTACCTGTCAGTTCGGGGTTAAGGGTCAAATCCATTGTGTCTTTCTGGATGTTGTAATGGATGACTACAGTGAAGGCAGGTTAAATGATCTTAAATGATTTCACTCACTCACTCACTCACTCACTTATTTTAATTTGTGTACTCGTCTAGCAATCGGTCTGTTAATATACTAGATATATCTACTGACTGACCAATTTGTCTACAGACTCACTAATATGTCTACTGACTCACTAATAGGTCTACTGGGTCATACATCTGCTTACTGACTGACCAATATATCTACTGACTTACCAATTTTCAACTGACTGACCAATATGTCTACTGACTCACCAATATGTCTACTGAGTCATCAATATGTCAACTGACTGACTAATATGTCTACTGACTGACCAGTTTGTCTACTGACTAACCAATATGTCTACTGACTCACCAATATGACTACTGAGTCATCAATATGTCAACTGACTCACCAATTGGTCTAATGACTGACCAGTATGTCTACTGACTGACCAATATGTCTACTGAGTCGTCAACATGTCAACTGACTGACTAATGTGTCTACTGACTGACTAATATGTCTACTGGCTGACTAATATGTCTACTGACTGACCAATATGTCTACTGAGTCATCAATATGTCAACTGACTGACTAATGTGTCTACTGACTGACTAATATGTCTACTGACTGGCCATTATGTCTACTGATTCACCAATCCGTCTAATGACTCACCACTCTGTTTACTCACCTACCTATTTCTTAACTCACCTATTAAACTCTCGACTGAGTGCTCATCATCCACTTAACTCATATATCGATACGTCTAAACCCTTATCATTAACGTTTACGAGTATTCAACCATCATCCTATATCTACTGACATACCCATCTGTACACTCGCCCACCCAACTCTCTACTCACTCACCCAATCCAGCTGGTCAGTCACCCAATCTAGCTATTTCCTCACCCAGTCGTCTACTTATTCCCCATTATATACGTATTATGTACACAATCCTCTCAGCCTATCTACCACAGTCCAGTCCGTCTACTCACCCAACTCTACCGACCCACTCACTCCGCCCAGCCACTCGACAACCACCCAACCACCAACCTGCCCCCAAAAACAATCCAGTATCAGCCGATAAATGCACAAAACAATAGACGCCCGGTGGCCGTACACCGAACACCGACAGGTATCCAGAAGATCCGACAGGAAGTCCCCCTTTATCTGGACAGTAATTATAAGATGAGCCACAAATCGTACCCGGACAGACGTTGTGTGGCCGAGACGACGAAAGTCGAAACTCGGGCTCGCCTCGATCTCGAGATAAAGTGTACCGCGTTTTCTCGGCTCAGAAATTGGCCGAAGCAACAACAATAGGAAAGAAAGATCGGGGAAGTTCCTCTCGCGAAGAACGCGGGGCATCGCTCGTACGGGCGCCGTGAGAGCCAGGGGGCGCTGAAAGCGGCTCGGAAAAATATAAACCGGCGATGTCCGGACCGAGTAATACAAATAAACTGGTGAGATAAAGTGCGTGGTAGTGCTGACTCGGATTTCGCGAAGGCGATCCACTTCTCCGATGTGGGAGGCAAAAGTTGCCGACCAGACGAAGAAAGAAAGCGAACTCGGAGGAGTCGGGCTTTGACACAAACTGAACCGAAAGTCTAGAGAGAAAGTTGGTGCCGATGGGGGCAGGGCCCTTGGATAGGGCCGTCTTCGGTAGCCTGGAACCAGAATTTGGCCAACAAACAAAACATGGCGGGTCCTCGGCGGGTGGGTTTTGTTTGGGATTTGTATAAAGTTTGACGCGGAAATTGAATGGCGTACGCCGTATCTTGCCGTGACGTCGCTGAGCTGAAAACTCTCCTCCGCTGGTTTACTTGGCCATCAAATGCTCTTGACGGGAAGCTCCTCCCCAAATTCTGGCACGCCGGCATCGGTTCCGGATCTGCCGGCCGAGTATCCGGATTGAGCGTTCCGATTGGTCCTCGATGGCGTGACGTCGGCTGTCTATCTAGCCACAGGGAGGCTCGGAAAGACGTTGATCCTGAAGAATGAAGGCGCTGAGCCGTGATATCGGCTTACCGAGAGATAAACTCGAAGTGCACCGACGTTCTCTCAAGTCCGTAAAGTTTATAAAGAACTGCTCCTACTTGGTCTGTTTGCATTTCTGGATCGACGTAGACCCCCGTAGTCCCGATCAGGTCGGACGAGTCTCCGGATCTCGCTAGGCGCTGCTCTCTCTTTCGCACTCTTGTGGACACATGTTGGCCGGAGTTGGAATCCGCAGACGGCGAACTTCTATAAACGAACTCGCTGGGAAATGATAAACAACGGCCGCCGAATATGTGCACAATTATCTGTTATTGTTGGTAAATTTATTGCTCGCCCGTTGAGAAATTTATGACGGGAATGCTGGCGACTTGAAGGGCCCGGAAATGAATTGTCTTCTTCGATCTTGCGTGGACTAGAAATCTAGATGTAACGGCTGGCGGCATCGGTTCACGACAAAGCTCATTTAAATACGGGAACAGTGCAACGCGAGGACAAACAAAAAACAAACAAACCAGCAAACGGCGGCGACAAAAATTGGCGACATCCGGGGATTAGTCATCGAGTTCCGGATACTTTGCACTTGGCTGAAGAGAGATGGAGCACCTTCACAACTTGGCGCCGCCTCATCTGAACGGTCTGTACTCGCACCCGCTGTCCCATCCCGGCATGCATCACCACCACCATCTCCACCACAACTTGGGACAGGACGCGCTGAAGGCCCAGCCGATCGAGATCAAACCGGATGGACACAAAGATGGCTTCGAGGAGTCGCCGCCGATCGGCGAGGCGAGCTCCCTCAAATCGCACGACGTATGCAAGGAGAACGGCGTCGGGGACGACGTCGGCGGAGACGCCGACGTCTCGGAAGACGACAAGTCGGCGTCAAAAAAGTCGTCGTCGTCGTCAGGCACGAATAGCAACCGACGTCAGGAGAAGCCGCCCTACTCATACATCGCCCTCATCGTAATGGCCATCCAAGCGGCGCCGACCAAACGATGCACGCTGGCCGAGATTTATCAGTTCCTACAGACGAGGTTCCCATTCTTTCGGGGCTCGTACCAAGGCTGGAAGAATTCGGTGCGACACAACCTGTCGCTGAACGAGTGCTTCATCAAGCTGCCCAAAGGTCTAGGACGGCCCGGCAAGGGTCACTATTGGACGATCGACCCCGCCGCCGAATTCATGTTCGAGGAGGGCTCGTTTCGACGGCGACCTCGCGGCTTTCGCCGCAAGTGCCAGTCGCTCAAGCCGTTCGGCATGCTGAACAACATGGGGGCGCCACCGGGCATGTTCGGCGGCTACGATATGTTTCACCATCATCAGAGCTCGGCCATGTCGTCGCCGCCCATGTCCACCATGTCTGGCGTTAACATGGCCGCCTGCGCCGCCTCGATGGCGGCCACGCCCCAGCATTTCGACACGAACATGCTCGGCAACTTCTCGGGGATGGGCACCATGAACTCGGCCATGTCAGCGGCCCATAATGGCTTCCCGGCGACCGGAATGGCCTCGGCACATCAGTACAACGCTGCCAATTACAACTATAATTCGTGTTCGATGTCGAACCTCGGCACGAACCTCGGCACGAATCTCGGCGCCTCGCTGGCTGCTCCCGACTATAACAATTACGTCACGCAGCCGTCTGTGACGTCACAGGGACAAACCGTGTCGCCCCCTTACGATCGGGAGGCGGCTATGGGCGGCGGTTGGGGATCCGGTACCGTTACCCCCCGGTATCCGCTGATTAAGCAACAGCCCCTCAGCCCCTCGGGCAGCACGGGCTCCGTGCAGAGTCTGTCGCCCTCTGGTGGCGGTGGGACGGCCGAAGCCCACCCCACCGCTCCGAGCACGGGACACTATCAAGGACAAATGGCTAGTTCTAACACGGGCGTCGAACCTGTTGACTTGGCCCTGTCAGGTAGGAATTTATTTATAGAATAGAATAGTTTGTTGATGTAATTGCATTTATTATAATTTAGTCACAGCGACGCAGCGTGTCGAGGTAAACTATGACAAACATCTGATATCCCTGATGGGTTCCTTCTGGATTTATACCATCTCCCTACACACAATGACACATGAATGTAAAATATATAATTGTTTAATGTATGTCTGTGCGAACCCACATATAATATATATATATATATATATATATATATAATTTTGTATGCGTGAAACTTCAGACAGTCGCAGTACGGAAAGGAAAAAATTTAAATCATTTTTAAAAATCTCAAGCAAGAAATACTTACCCAACAAAATCAGAAGAAAGGAGCCGCTAAATTAGTCTACCAGACCCAGCTGGGCCCTCGTCAAGTGACACGAGATACTGGGCTCCTAAAAACGTGGCAAGTGTTCGTCAAGAGAAATTCCTAGCTCCGTTCCTAACAGAGTAACAGACAACACACAATCCTTCTGTCAGCCGATTCTCGAGATGGACAACGCAGCCGTGTTTGTGCTCGTCAAGTCTCGATCTCGGCTTACCTCAATCGTGTAGGCTTTGACAACCTACGGGGGGGAGGGCCTTTGACACCTAGACACCCTGGGGGGGGGTCGGGCAAAGGAGAATTGCCCTGCATATGCCAACAGATATGTGACTTGATCTATTTTAGACATCCGGGGTGGGGGAGGGGTTGTTGTTAGACGAATGAGAATTGCCCTGCATATGCCATCAGAGATGTGACTTATCTTACGGTGGATCTATCTCAGCGTAGGATGCTGCTTGATCCATACGCAGATGACTGCTCAGCTGCTGTACGCGTCGAACGCGGGTTTGAAATTCGGTTTAATTTCCCCGATCGAGTGGACGAGGAAGTTTTGTGGTCGGCCATAATGTATTTCTCTGCGGAATGAAACCAAGAATTTATTATTATTTAGTGTCGGATGTGCATTGCCCTCTCAGTTGCTCATTTGTTGTTGCCTGGTGATTTTCGAATTTATCATCACTTGATATAGTTCCCTGTTGGTGGATGTACAAAAATACATGGAGATATAGATAGATAGATTAGAATCATAGATAGATAGAGATTTGTAAATAGATAGATAGAGAGACGCTAGATCTATTATAGCTATTGAACTATTCCACCAGATCTACGTTTGAGTTCAACTTGACAAAAGATGTCTTCAGTTAGTTTTTGCCGTCATATTTTTCACTTCTGTTCAATAAACTACTAGACCTAACACTAGACCTACTACTAGAGTCTAGACCTAGTACTAGTACTATGAGTATGAATACTGGTAATTTATTCCGATAATACTAGTTACTGTCATTACTTCAGCTGAAATCGTTTTCACTACATCTATTAATAATATTCTGTACTAAGAATCATTACCTATACTATCTCTACTTTTTGAAGTCACAACAACAACAAGTACTCGTATTAATGCTACCTAAATTGTAGCTACTGATTAATGGGATTGCCACTAAATTACTAATTGTAACAGTAATACTAGCTGTTTCTGTTACTCACCACTACTAAAAATGGTCCCCACTAGGGTCTAATACCACTACAGCTACTATTTTCGCTGTCCAAATCCCTGTCGGTGATCCCGAAAACGCTGTGCCCTCTAGTGGCGGTGGCAGGAGTTTATCTCCCGTTGCCAACCAGTTATCGGGAAGTTGATAATTATCCCGCCGTCTGCTGGCGCTTCCCAGGATCATCCTGTCGTCCGGATATACTCTCCAAACATCTGTCTCTGGATCTCGAGCTTTTTACCGGCGTCAGCACACCACCCCCCACCCGCTCCCTCTCCCGTTGCCCATTATCCCAGCGGCCACGACAACCACACGCTGGGTACAATTATCTGGCGAAGGGACCTCGCTTCGCTAACAAGCGGCCCCCGTAATGGCAGCTACTCGCCGGCACAACGCGCGTACACGCCGAAGGGCCGACGTACTGAAAGACGCTTACAGTCGACGGTGGCTCGAACATTTGAGGCGATTTTCGCTGAAAGCTGCCAGTTTGCCGGCGTTAGATGATAAAGTCTGGTCTGTCTTCCTCAGCCTCCCTCTCTCCCTCTCTCTCTCCTAAAGCCTCTCTCTTCTCGTCTGTTTCCTAAACGGACAGACAATGGCGGTTACGATCACCAGATCTCTTCCATTGTTCACAGCTCGTCTCGATTGCACGCTTTGAAATCGTTTGCAACAGAAACATTTCCGAAGCGATCTGGCCTCGGAACAACTGGATGCTCTTCCCAGAAGCTGTAATCCAATCCGGTACGAGAACGGACCACGCAGCTCTGAGGTACGACCAGGTAACGGAGGAGGTATTGTTACGAATCGAGAGCAGAAATATTTCATAACTAGCGAAGGAATTTCCTAAAAGCCCGAACAACCCCCAACCTCCCGACCGTGCGCTTCAGTGAACCAATATTTTTTTAATCCAGTCATAGAAATACATACGGGGTCACACTTCTAAATAAGGATCTGAATCGCTGTTGTTTCGGAATGTGCCGTACTCATTGTCGGCGTTATTTCCGGATCAAACCGGGAAGATTTTTGAACTATTCACCCGTTTGCTGCAATTTAATTGCCACTAATACGATGTTCGTCGACATCAACAATGGCTGTTTACAATACAATCATATCGCCAATCTACAATTTTCCACTTGGCAGACCAGATAAACATCTGGTGGCGCTGTAACGGGATAGTGAGCGTTCTGGATCGGAATAGATTGGAGTGGAAAGTTCTGATAGGGCCTGTGATCGAATGGCGATCAGCATCATCGGTGTGTGTGTGTGTGTGTGTGCGCGCGCGCGCGCGTGTCCAATACACATATAAAGGTCACAGCACACGATTTGTGACGTTATTGTATCTTAATTATTACGAAACGATCACAACCGGGATAGAAAAATCACACATGTATTTAAAATTCTATTATTATTAGTAAAAATTATCCCAGGCATAACATACACACACAGACAGACACACTCCGTCTGCGTGTGTGCGTTGCCGGTGCCCGGTTGACCTCGGCTAGCAGCGCCGTGTGGTGTCGGCGACAGAGCGGCTCGTACGGGACCACTAATTTGACTAATTTTGCGGCACAAAATGTCAGTCTAGAAGCTGGCCACAGTCTGTCGGTATAACGTGTCAGCCATGTTAACTGCCGGGCTACAGTATGGCCACAAAGTACTCACACACACACACACATAGAGGCAACGGAGGCTATTCCCACTGCCCCTCTTAGTGAGTGCCGATTGAAAGATCAGCGAAAGAAAAGAAGAAAAAAAAGCACAGATCCCGATTCGAGATAATGCACTTCAGGAGGTTTGGGGCCCTCGGGAGCGGGTGGGTGACCGGGCCCGTGAGTAGTTGGGCGAACAGATGGACTGTATGCCACTTTGTTAAGTCCAGAAATCTTTATTTCTTGGCCCCAGGAACGCTTTCAGAGCCCGTGGGAGCTCGCCACATATCGCCTAACAATCGGAACAAACCCAGCTCGATTTTTAACCCGGATGCGAATAAATCGCCCGAGGGGGCGCATCCTTGATTTCGACGGCTATCCCGATTAATACCTGCCATTGTGCGCGAAGATAGTCCGGACGAAGGAGATGACATTGGCGGATCCACCCACCCAGACCTGAGCCCCCATCCCGACATCAAAATCCAGAAGCCTTCTCCAGCCCATTTCAACGTGATTAAACCGCGAAATTGGGCCGCCTGAGTCCCGCTTTTGATCCAGAAACCGTCATCGCTCGAGCTGCTGACTTCTGGAGCTATCGGGATAACCTCCCGTCAGGAGACAGCTGACACCAGACTGCGTGCTCTGCGCCTTTGAGAGACTATGATAATATTTGCGCAGCGGATAGCTGGTAGCCGGAGCAATGTACGTCAGGAATTATCGCAATTATGCACGGTGTTCTGGCGAGGAGATAGCGACGAGATAACGCGAGATAACCGCTCCAGATGCGACCCGTAATCCTGGATCCAGACCAGGTGGCGGCTTGTTAGCCGGACGTCTCCTTTCGGGATAAAAGAGAGACTTTGATGTGTCTCCGGACAGCTAACTAGCTGGTGGTCGGGAGATTGTGTTCGCACGAAATCCTTCCGTTCTTCGTGTTTTGTTGGTAGACATTTTCCCACAAAGTTCGCCTGACGTCAGTTTGTGTAAGGATGATATAATATTGGTCAAAGAGAAGCCATTCGCTGATTGGCCGTCAATTAATGCGATCCTGATATAATGATGTTATTTAATATTTTCATAGGTTAATATATAACCAGGTGGGAGAGAGACTACCATGCTGTTATATAAATCCTGACGCCAGAAATACGCGTGCGCAGTGAGCTCCGGTGGCCTAGCGGTTAAGCACCCGGCATTTGGTGCCAACGGTCACAGGTTCGAACCCCGCAAGGGGTCGAAACTTTTCCAAGGATTAATTTCTCGGCTCACAACATCGTGGGTGGATGACCGCGTTAAATGTCTCCCCTCAATTATTAAAAAATAAAGGGGGGGACGTTAAAAACCCCTGAGGACATAAACCACTCTGGCAGTGACCACCCTCGGGGTATTTCGGCTCCATGTTTCCGTACTGCTCCCCTGTGAGTGATGGGGGAGGGAATTCTCAACCACTCCAACATAGAGGCTGTGCTGAATAAGCGACAGCCTGGGGATTCTCCCCGAACAACAAAGCATACGCCTGCACAGTTGTACATCAGATGATAAGTGAAGGTGTGTATAGAGTAATTCATTAGTTGTTAGATAGATGGATGGATGGTATCCAGCGATTATTTCGTCGTATGGATCCTATAGTTGAATGGAAAGAACGACATATATCGGGGTATAACCAGCGAGTGCCCCCACGCGCGCACGCACACGTCTGCTTAAGTATGTACGGCTACAACTAAGAGTGGTGTCCTTATGCGTAACAGGTGAAATGGTTCATGGTGATGAGCTAATTCATAGGGCACTGAAATATAACAAATGACTATTTTATTGTCATATACACATACCGTTTACTATAGAATTTAGATACTTCAGTGAAAAATGTATACCCAAAACTAGCAACCAACAAAACTATGATTCTATCAGAAGTTATATAGAATATATTTAGTATTTACCATAACCCATGAAATATGGATATTCTTCACTGTATTACTGGTGTGACGACCGTGAGAACCAATATCACAAAAATGTCATAAATTCTTTTTATTACAAAACAAATCGTATAACCAACTCATTGGTAGTGTTCGATGTGTAAAATGGTGACACTGTTTCATCACACTGTACACCTTTCTTTAAGTGAGAGACGGTTCTCCATCCCAACTTGAGCTACACCCCGATATAATCTATATTCAAGCTATAAGTTAACATTCAGTACACGACCGATAATGGTTCATTTTAGGCCAGACAATGTTACCGGGTTGTGTACGATCCAGTAACCAACCGTTCAGTAATTTTGGTAATATTTCCTTGTCGCCTCAAAACCAACGAAAGTGATGAAAATATTTAAAAAAAGTATTAGCGAGGAAATAATATATGGCAGGCTTCTGTACGCAGTATATATTAATTTGTATCCACGTTTCTCGTATATTATATAGAACTTTTTTTTGGGGGGGGGGAGTCCATATCATTTCTCTTTTTTTTAGAATGTTTCTATTTAGGTATTATTTATTTTCTCAGCATTTTTGCGTCATGGAATATGATTTTCATCGTAAAAAACACAAGAGATATGTAGTTGTTATATTGTCCTTCGTAGTATGAATTAATCCTTTGCAGTTGCACACACACATACACGAAATACTCACATGCGATGGTGCGGTGGTTAGAGCATTGCGCTGCAAATCTTCCGATTGTGGGTTTGATTCTGGCTCGGATCTGTGTTTACGATAACTTTCGCTACAAAGTCGTCCCACGATAATTATCCCCCCGATATGTCTAGCGCCGATAATTAAAAACCTAATTTAAATCAATAATATATATATATATATATATATCATTGTTTTCGTATTTTTGCGCGATTGTGATATTGTTTCTAAATTTATCTTCCATGCGCGTTATTGTCAAATTGAATGTCGTAAAAGAATTGACGAAAACGTTTCCGCAAAATGTCCATACACAACTAGTCACTAAAATTAAATAATGAAAAATAAATCTTTGTTTAAAAAAAAAAGGTTAGATCTGTCTTTTCTGTTAGGTTCTTTTATAATGACTTGCGCCCGCTGATAAATTCTTATAATGATAATACTAATAATAATAATATTCTATATAGTGCCTTGTTCTAAGATTTAAATTTTAAAAACATAAGTAAAACTTGTTCAAGCTCATATAGCACAAAAACATTTTATACACAAATAAACGGCTTTATATGTTATAAATAGGTTAATTTAAATATAAGTGTATTTTGAGAATCTTACAAAATTTTACTTACTGCTGCAAGTTTAATGTGGTTTGGCAACTTATTCGACAGCCTTGGAGCTGATCCGTACATCGATGTTTGGGTTTTGGGTACCCACAAAAGTGAACAGGACTCAACATCGCGGCATTCTCACTAGTATATACTTTTGAATCGGACTGTTTAGATATAGGGGTGCTGTGCTGTTTCACTCTGTACTTTGAATGTTTAAAACAGGATGGATCTTGGACAGCGATCGAAAACATTCAGGAAGCCAGAGCAGTTGGAACAAAAGTGGTCCCCTTTGCGACTGCGTGTCACCAGACGTGTAGCACAGTTCTACACTCGCTTTAGGCGGTTTGTGGGAGAGGGGAATATTAAATAAAATTGCATTGGCATAGTGCAATCGAGAAATTATAATTGCTTAGAATAAAGTCTTGTATACCTCATTATGTATGTACTTGCGAATAAATCCTATATTTCTCATTTGATAATAACAAATAGAGTATCTACCTACTTCTCCATTAATTGAGTATTATCAAGTATAAACCCTAGATTTCTTACAGACATGAATGAATTTATTTAACTGGATCCTACTTTGATGCGAAGATTTTCGTGGTTTTTTTCCTTCATGTTGCTTAATGACAAATACTTAGATCTTCGATAAAGCTTTAATTGAAGATGAAATCTTCCATTTATCACATGGCTTTAAAGTCATATAGACCTGCGTATCATCGGCATAAAAATTATATAACTTAGAAATATTGTGTAGGTTAATATGAGCAATGTCCAGTTCAGTATGATGCCGAAAATGGGTCTTAAGATGATCTTAGAAGTTGTACGACTTACAACATTTACGACATTATAAACCATTTACAGATTAGTATATATCCTATCACCTTTGATAATTAATTAGCTATTTTTGCAAAGTGGAGCAAACTTATCCGAATAAAAGTGTTGAATAAAATATATTAACCACGATTGGTAAACTTATACGACCGTTCTATTTGCTGTTCTTTGTGCTTTTTTTGTGTGGATAGTTTCGGGTATTTTCCGTACTCGCTGTTATTATTTGTGATCTCTTGCTTATGGCGTTGAATCCACCATAAACCGACTTTATCTATATGGAAGTAGTGAAAATATTGGTTTGAAAATGTTTTAGTGATGCTTAATTATTTAGTTTTTGGCAACGAGTGTATAGCACGAATTTACCGATTGATAAGTAAAATCGATATAATCGAACTGATAAATGGAGACAGATAGAGATGGAGAAACAGATAGATAGATAGGTAATAGACGTTTAGTAAACAGATAGAACTACGACGAGATCTGTAACAATAGACGTTTAGTTTCCCGGTTTACCGTTTAACCAGATTTCAGGATCCAAAACAAGTCGATGCCTTTCTGACACCGAGCAGGAGGACATCTTCATCCTTCATCATCTCGTGGTCGCCAAATCTTCAAAACATTCTCCGGATCCATTTCTCGTCGCGCGGCCCTGTTCCGGCCGCTGTCATCTAGAGATATAGAGATACAGAGAGGGGATAGTGTGTTTATAGCCGGAATGAGGTCACGCTGTTTAGACAAATCTCTCCGCCATAACACAGATATTCTCTCGGCGGATGGCCAAACACCGACACCATCTCTCAGACACCCGATAACGGCCGCCGTGTATCGTATTCGGACGATTACTAATCTGTTTTCTAGCGGCATAAGGCTGGCCCTATAGGCCGGCCGGAGACCGGCAGCGTAATGTTTGTGTTCCGTGATAAATCAGTCGTTTGTAGCTTTCTCTTCTAGGAACCCTGTCTCTGGCGAGGTTTTCTCACATAACTAACTCTGTTTATGTTCTCAGACGTTCGATATATATATATATATATATATATGGCCGCCCGGATAAATATTAATGGACAAAATATTAATACGTCGATGGCTGCCGTATGGAGAGAGAGAGTCAGCCCACCACGATCATAGATGAAGGAGTCCAGCCAGTGCTTTGTTTGGCTGGTCGAAGGGTTGGATTGGCTGGTTGGATTGGATGGAAATGTTCCTAGCCCATAACTTTCTCGTTTCTCTAGTTTGTTTTCGTTGTCGGCGTGATTGGCTGCCGTGCGTGAAGTCATTTTTGGAGGGTAACCCCCCCACCCTCCCCACACCTCACCCCCAGTCGTTCGGATGACACCTGTTCCGGTTTGGTCATTGGTCCTGTTGTGGTTTGCGTTGTTGGCTGGTTTGGCGTTGTTGGCTCGTTGGTGATCTAGTTTGTTAGCAAGTTGGGTGTGTTATTTGGCAGGTGGTCTAGTTTGTTAGTGTGTTGGCTTGCAGGTGGTCTAGTTTGTTAGCATGTTGGGTGTATAATTTGGCAGTTGGTTTACTTTGTTAGCATTTTGGATGTGTTATTTGGCAGGTGTTTTAGTTTGTTAGCATGTTTGGCGTGTTATTTGGCAGGTGGTCTAGTTTGTTAGTGTGTTGGCTGACAGGTGGTTTAGTTTGTTAGCATGTTGGGTATGTTATTGGCAGGCGGTCTAGTTTGTTAGAATGTTGGGTGTATTGGCTGGCAGGTGGTTTAGTTTGTTAGCATGTTGGGTGTTTTATTTGGCAGGTGGTCTAGTTTGTTAGAATGTTGGGTGTATTATTGGCTGGCAGGTGGTTTAGTTTGTTAGCATGTTGGGTGTGTTATTTGGCAGGTGGTCTAGTTTGTTAGAATGTTGGGTGTATTGGCTGGCAGGTGTTTTTAGTTTGTTAGCATGTTTGGTGCGCTATATGGCAGGTGGTGTAGTGTGTTGGTTGGCAGGTAGTTTAGTTTGTTAGCATGTTGGGTGTTTTATTTCGCAGGTGGGTTAGTTTGTTAACTCTATTGGGTGTGTGTTGGCTGGCAGGTGGTCGATTTCTTTTACAGATGGTAACAGAATGATTCGCTGAAGCTAATTCTAATTTCGTTATCATTTGCTATCTGGATTGGCTAACAATGTGCTTAGTTGAGAATACGGACAAAATATTTAGTAATTAGGAACTAATAATAACAATAAACATTAAGAGCAGCACCCTACTAATCCAGTAGAGGCAAAATAAATTATAATACAACCACACCCACTTTATTGCTATATTACGATCAGAGGGGGGGGGGGGGGGTGTTATACTTTCCCACTAATATAGACGAGATTCATTTTACGCGGTATATATGTATGCAGCATTGTGATATCCAAGCATTTTCGGAGGGTTTTTGACCTATTTTCCTTGGGAAAGTCTGCCTGGGTCGTAAAATTCAGGATTCAACCATCCGATTCGCATTCGCACGAATCGTTGCACGGAGCGATCGGTTTTGTCTGATTCGCATACGCAGTCGTACATGAAATACGACGGGGCTTCAAATGACAATAATAGTGATAATCCCAATCCGTAATACAGGCTTATGTGGCTGCAGTCTCCATGTTGTTGCCTCGCTCAATGTGCAACCTCTAAACCGGACAATAAATCCCTAGCCTCGCTCAATGCGCCACCTCTAAACCGGACAATAAATCCCTAGACTCGCTCAATGTGCCACCTCTAAACCGGACAATAAATCCCTAGACTCGCTCAATGTGCCACCTCTAAACCGGACAATAAATCCCTAGACTCGCTCAATGTGCCACCTCTAAACCGGACAATAAATCCCTAGACTCGCTCAATGTGCCACCTCTAAACCGGACAATAAATCCTTGGGAAAGTCTGCTCATGGCCTCGTAAAATTCAGGATTCAACCATCCGATTCGCATTCGCACGAATCGTTGCACGGAGCGATCGGTTTTGTCTGATTCGCATACGCAGTCGTACATGAAATACGACGGGGCTCTCAAACTGACAATAAATCCCTAGCCTCGCTCAATGTGCCACCTCTAAACCGGACAATAAATCCCTAGACTCGCTCAATGTGCCACCTCTAAACCGGACAATAAATCCCTAGACTCGCTCAATGTGCCACCTCTAAACCGGACAATAAATCCCTAGACTCGCTCAATGTGCCACCTCTAAACCGGACAATAAATCCCTAGACTCGCTCAATGCGCCACCTCTAAACCGGACAATAAATCCCTAGACTCGCTCAATGCCACCTCTAAACCGGACAATAAATCCCTAACCTCGCTTAATGCCACCTCTAAACCGGACAATAAATCCCTAGACTCGCTCAATGTGCCACCTCTAAACCGGACAATAAATCCCTAACCTCGCTTAATGCCACCTCTAAACCGGACAATAAATCCCTAGACTCGCTCAATGCCACCTCTAAACCGGACAATAAATCCCTAACCTCGCTTAATGCCACCTCTAAACCGGACAATAAATCCCTAGCCTCGCTCGATGTGTCACCTCTAAACCGGACAATAAATCCCTAGACTCGCTCAATGTGTCACCTCTAAACCGGACAATAAATCCCTAGCAGTCTAATAGTAATAGGAGTATTTATTCTGGATATCAAAGTGGCGATGTATTTAATAATTTAAATCTGACTCTGGATCAATACAGAAAAGATGCTCAATGCTACTATTAGTCATATGTTTCGCCAACATCCGTTTTATTAATTATTATCAGATGAAAGAGAACCGCGGCTGCCTAAAAATTGTACACTTTTGTCTACGTAACATTTTTAATGTGAGCTCCAGAACACGGTACCGTGGACAAGTGAAAAATATAATAACAGACATTGTATTCCTCGTTTAAGGAATCACTTGTGAGACCATACGGCGTCTGGGTATTGATTTCAGTGTTTGCACACCGCATCCGTAGATGGGTGGGTGGGGGAGGGTTGTCTTCTGGCTTACTGTACAACGTATTATGGTTATACCACAACGTTATATGACATCGTAACATATTATGTTGCTACTTATGACTTGCTATAACGTATGCGAACACGTTGCTAATTCGATGACGCCTTGCAGCGTAGTATCGTCCGTCACCTGTTGCTACTACAACGTTGTTTTGTTTTTTACACAGCCGCAGAATATTATGCTTTTATTCTAATATTTTACATGACTCATCGTAATGTATTGTGTTATTGCTGGAACGTTTTATGACATACCACAACACGACGTTTTATGTCGTTGGCTGGCAACCGAACCTTGGTTGGACAGGTTAGCTTTCCTGGTTGGCTGGTAGAATGTCTGGTTGTCTGGCGGGGCTGTCTCATCGGTTGTCTGGCTGCTTGTCGAGCAGATGGTCTCCTACCCAGAGCTCGATATCCCGCTTAACGTGGAACCGACGTCGATTATATAACAATAGTTATAGTAAACATTGGGAAACAATAAACGGTAGTAAATATTAGTAAACAATAGACACTGGTAAACATTAGGTAATAGTAAACATCTGTAACTGGGTCTTGTTTGAATAACACTGGTCCTTTTCAGAAACTACTCACCAGAATAACACGCGCATGCGCACGGAATAATTAGACGAATCAAATTATTGGTCTAAATTGACGTCTCCGCCTTTTAATAGATCAATTACTCTGTCATTTTGTTTGGTAAAGTGTGTGTGTGTGTTTTCTTTGTACACCGTCAATTTCTAAATATTTCCATAACTTTTCTCTTGTACCAGCCCGCATGTGCTGCGTGCACACGCGAGCACACACGTGTATTTTCCTATGAATATACTGAATCTAAGTTTATCGACGATCCTGTCCAATAATAAAAAAAAACTAAACGCTACCAGATGTATCCAACATTTCTGATAACCTCATAAAATTATTATTATTATTGTCTGTTATATTGTTCTACACAGAAACGGTTTCTTAGTGTATGGCAGCTTATAAAAGGAAATTATGTTAATATATATATATATATACGACGCTAGTACATGTATGATGTTAGTAAATATATGGTGTATATACTGAATAGTTTTTGGCATTTACCAAGATATGCCATTGTTCGATAAATAAAGAACATGAAGGCATTGGTAATATGAAATGTCCAACAAATACGTAATTTTATTTTTAGATTAATGTATGTATAGTTGTATTTAGATTTATTGAGGTAGGTTTCGAAGGATGTTTAGATATGTTGATGCTCTGTGCCTGTTGCCTCTTACTATGTACCCTAAACACACACACACACACACAATATATATATATATATATATATATATATTAACAACGCAATTATTAATTACGGAGGTGAAAGCGAGCTTTTAGTGATACTTCACGTTTAGTGAAGTGAGTTTAATTGAAGTGGGAACCGTGGCCACCGCGCGCTCATCCCCCCTGGGTAGATGTAGGCTCCGGATTTGCTAAAACCGTAGGGCATGATCCAGAGGGAGGAGCCTGGCTTGACAACATAGAGTCAGTTGCTATTTCACCGTCAGGTCCAACACATGCATAAATGTACTTTATGAATGGAAGAATGTAATTCACATACACTGATATTCACTGATCGAGTGTAAATTAAATTAAAGAAATGTGCACCTGGTAGACTAAGTGGGTTGAACGATCTCCGAAAGTATTAAGACGTAAATAATAAACAAATGAAACACTCTTCAGCCATAGCCAGACAGGGATTTGAACTCCGATGCTTCATATCGGTGCGGAAGCTCTTTACTTGTGTTTACCACGAAGACGCCCGCTTACGAGTATATGAAAAACGTCTGACGGTGCTTTAGCCATCGAGTAGACTTAAATATCATTGTTCTTAGCCAATTGCTTATAGAATGGACTCGTTCATAACAACCGTCGCTGTTACAAAGCATCCCGGTTGATGGCTGAAACGGTATCAATCGTCAATTGGTACAAGTCGGTACGCTGGAAATAACCACCACCCTCCGTATATCGCCGATGTAAGCGGGATGACGGGATCAAATAATGTCATGACCTTGTGTCTTCCTATACCAACATGGTTACGCTACATTCAGACACTGATCGTGTCCGATGCTTGCGGGGGACGTCATTGAATGTTTGGCTTTAACCGTGCTTAGTCATCACGGAAATGAGAAAAACACCTGTTTATTGGTAGCTTACAGACACATGAACCATTGGTATGCGATTATTCCGGGCCACCTCCCATTATACGCGCCATATCGAGCAAGCCCAGGAACTTAAAACCGGTTGGAATTTGAGGGAATAGTTTAAGCTAACTCGAAATGTCAAAGGTGCGTAAAGAATTCGGTAGATACCAATCTGTTATATTAAGATTAAGATATAGCGAATGTTTACCGATATGACTAGCACATGAAATCTAGCACCAACACTTCTTCAACATTGACACTTCTTGGACACTGACACCTCAACATTAACACTTCGACATTAACACTTGGTCACCATCATCACCAGTGTGATCATACATACCTCACTGTCATTATCAATACCAGTATACCACCGCCGTGACCATACCACCCTACGAACACCAATATCTCCATATCATCATCGTGATCATGCTACCCTCTGCACCACCATGATCATGCCAAAACCACCATGCTAATACCAACACCACTACCACATGACAATACGACTATCTTCCACTGTGAAAACTTCACTACCAATATTACCATGATCATAACACTACCAGCACCACCATGATCATAACACTACCAGCACCACCATGACCAAACCACTACTATACCATCATGATCATAACATTACCAACACGACTTTAATCAGGAAAATACCAACAACATCCCCATAATCACCACACTACCAACACATCCATGAACATACCACCACCATGCCATGTCGCAACTTTCCCCCACCCCAAAACACACACACATACATAATATCCCAGTGAGATTATTTGACCAACTGTTAACTAGTAGCCACCAAACGAGTTGTTGGTGGTCTCTCTCTCTCTCTCTCTCTCTCTCTCTGTGTGTGTGTGTGTGTGTGTCGGAGCTAAGTAACCCAAACAAACGGACATTTATCCCAAACTCGAGCTCCCTCCTATCATCTCACCCATTCACACTCTGTGTGTTTCCTGGATCGCTCCAGAGTCGTATTCCCTCGGCGTCGAGTGTGGCTGGTCTGGAGGGGAGAAATCTGGATCAGAACCAAAACTGCTCCTGTTGGACGTGGTGCAACCATCCGGAGACCGAATCCGGTAAAATATAATGACAAAAAGTCGCCGAAACGTCGATAAGCGAACGACCTCCGATTATGCCGCGCTACCGGACGCTTATCCGGATCATAAGATTGACAGCTCCGGACCGACTTCGCCAGAGGGCGCCGTTACGAAGCGGGATGGCCGCCGTCGGGCGGATTGTGCGTATCTGCTTCGTGATATCGTTTTACGGGTATACGAAAGACATTTGGTGTTGTCAGCGGGTCGTCGAGACGCTCCCCCACCGTCCGGATCAGCGTCGTGTGTCGCTGATCCGGGACGACTTTGTCGGGCTAAAGCCGTAATCCGGAACGAATAAGTCATTGCTCCGTTTGTTTGTTACCCGAAGAACGTGGGCGGCATTTACGAACGCGAGTCGAATTTTGACTTCAGCATATACCGAAAGTTTCTTGTATGCCATCCCCCCTGGGGATTTCTAAGAGTTGATTGATTGACGGTGGGGAGGAGGGGGTACTCGAGATGGGGGATATTCTTGGGAGACAAAGCAGATTGAATGTTCCAGAGTGTACCACATTGTGATATAATTAACCACGGAGGAGGGAGGTGTTGGATATCCAGCGGTTTAGACTTGTCAGCGATCCACAGTGGATCTTCTCGGGTACACTCGACGCCTCGATTCAGCAAAATAAACAACGAGTTAAGACCAGCTCACCTCAATATCGGGACAATAGACCATAATCAATTTTTGTGTTTTCTCTTTTAGCTTAGTGTACCACAGTTCAGACTAATCAAGCAGTACAATGTTCAGCGCCGTCTCTAGTTTATTAGGCTAAATCGCCATTCAGTACGCCGCCATACCATGTCGAATTCGACAGAGGGCGCTGTAAAACGTATAAAAACGTTTCAGAATAAAGTCCGAAAATCCAGAAGAATCACTGAATCACCACAATCCTGAATTACGGCCCGGGCTACAACCGTCACCAGGCGCCGATCCGGAAAGCCAGTTTTAGACTAATGATTGAAGACATCCATTATCAAAATTCAATTATTATTCATTATAATGCACTTACGGGGGTTTATTTTTCTAATTCTTTTTAAATAAACGATTTTCTCCCGAAAAAGCAATTAAAAGTAATTGTACCGAATTGGCCGTTTTGTTTATGCCAAGTGAAATGCGTGTTTATATTAACTGTTTTGTTAGAGAAACAAACAAGGTTTTAAGTACTGGTCGATTTCAGTCTGTTCGTCCATCTTTCATCGGGATTGGATTAGTTATGGGATTATGGCGTCTTTACAGCGCATATATTATGCGCTTAATGAAAACGGTGTGTCGGGTTAGGGCCTGCATTTTGCGGTGTTCAGACGGGGAAAAATCAACTCTTTAAGTCGAAATTGATTGGGTGACTCTTGCCCTCTGATCGTACGTCAGTCTGTCTGTCTGTCGGTCGGTTACTCTTTCAACTTCCTTTATCTCTGCTTCAACGACAAATACCACTACTGCGCGCGCATCTGTGGGTGTGGGTGTTTATGTGTGTGGTGGGGGGGGGGACCACCCTCTCCTCTCTCAACTTATTCCAGTGTGTGTGTGTGTGTGTGTGTTTCCAGTGTGTGTGTGTGATGAAGGGTTCCGTACTTTGAGAACCGTTGGGGAGGAATTATAATTCCTTAAAGACAAGTAAAAGGTCAAAATTATGGATCATTTGAATTATTGCCAAAACACCATTTTGTTTTACGAACAATCAGTCTGAGCCACTTTATTTTATGAACAATCAGTCTGAGCCACTTTATTTTATGAACAATCATTCTGAGCCACTTTATTTTATGAACAATCATTCTGAGCCACTTTATTTTATGAACAATCATTCTGAGCCACTGTTACACTCAGAAACAAATTATTAATATCAGTTCTTGTCATAAAGATGCAGTTGTGTTGTTGTTGTTGTAGAAGCAAACTTTTAATGTGAATATAACTAAAATTAATTACTACTGACTATGACATCTAAATATCGTGTTTTTTAATAAATATTTCAGCCGGAATAAGAATGGGTTCAGCAGCTCACACTTCCGCCAATACGCAACACATAGACCGGAAGTCCTTCTATCCGTGTCCGAGCTCAGCAGGTCAAGGCAGCATGACGATGGCTGACGTCACTTCCGGTATTCATAACACGAATAGCGGTATTCCTTCAGGATTATATTACGAAAAATGCGCGATATAGCATTCGTCAATATGTTTATTAAAAATTATAATATAGGACATGTTCATAATTCTATGTGTAAATAATTGTATGTATATTTTGCTTGCAATGGAAGACTGCGAATCCATCTGTTTTTTGTGTCCAGTTTTTGTATATATATATATATATATATATATATATATAATTATATGTTTATATCTGAAAAAAATGGAGCAATATTCTTATAGAAGGCTAAAACAATCCGGGAACTAATTATATTTGTGATTCAGAACTCGATACAATTGCTTCTTAAACAAGGAGAGCGTTACATGACATATGTGTATAGTATTACAACGAACAGATTATATATTGATGTTCTGATATAAAGCTATATTGAATAAATTTATTCTTATCTTAATGTTATTTCGTTCGAATTAGAACCAACCTGGGGGCGTTTTTCTCCGTGATTCGTGTGTAATGTGAGCGTAGCCCGGTAGTAAATACCGGTTTGTGAATCGGTCAGATATCAAACTGGAATGGCGTCGATATTGCGAGGGAACCATGCGTGTCAGTCGGTTCAGATGTGGGGGTGGTGTGATTATCTGTCTCTCCAACAACTACTATATCGTGACAACATACTCGTAGTCTATCTGGGAGAAAACAATCTCAAATACGGGATGAAATGTTAACTATTGAATATTATTTCTATGACCTTTACGGTCAGGTCGTGGGGTCATTAGTCAATTCTATCATTAGTCGTATGTTATAATATAAAATCAATAAGTCCATGTTCGTATTGGAATTGCCTGAAGTCGTACGCAAACATTACAATACAGATGGGGGGAGTCGGTAAACAGGGTTTATTGACGCGAGACAATCAATAGTGTCAGACACGTGTTAATCGACACCTGTCAGTTCCATTGGTCACACCTAGGACATATGGCAGAGGGACAAAGATCCAGGTGCGAGTAGAATTCGAACCGATAAACAAGCGCTTCGCTCTGCTCTAACTGCTGAGCCAATCCCCGTTAGCGACATCCAGAATGTCACTGAGGGCCAGATGTTAATCCCGACACCGATCGCGGTTATAATAATAACATCACATCTGAACATAATTAACAACTGATAGATATTACTCTCGTCATAAATTATGTTGATACGACCGTGTTGCTCTAAGAACTTTGTATTTATTCTTATTGCCATCCTATCTCGTAACTGTGTTTGTACCACTTAACGGCCCTTAATAATAACTGTCCAATCGCTGTGGGGGGGGGGGGTTCGGTCTACCCTACAGCTGCGGGCACCCGAGAAAAAAGACAATCATTAATAGACATCCTGCCCTAGGACAACCCCCGTGAAGCAAGGGCCTTGAACTAATCAACATGCATCAATACATTGATATGGCGTTATAATTAGATTGTTTATTTCCAGGGCGTTCGCCATTCTTAAGTGACTTAGTGCCCAGTTTGCTGAGTATCCACGAAGTTGGTCACTTATAGCTGAGGAGTTCTTAGCCAATCCGTCAGTTGTTTGTTTGTTGTTTTTTTTTGAAAATTAAACTCTTCTTCTTTCTCACACAATTTTCATGTTGTTGTCGTGAGATTAGTAGATGTCGTTGCTGTAAATCTGGCAGCAACTTTATTTGGTAATTGCAGCTGATTTGATCGAATATCAACGATAATATCCGGTATATCGATCTGAAAATCGATCAGAATGACGTAACATACCGACGAGGAAGGTGTACTTAGAAACTCCATCAATATTACGACTTGCCGGAAATTGGCCAATAAAATATCGTCTGTCTAAATGCGAAATATCATTATCTTCTGTCTAAAGACTCAAATCTATTGCTTTATATAATATTTCCCTCATTATGTTGTTCTGTAAACATTATCACGCATAACTGGCAAACTTGGGCCATCGTTTTGTTTAATATTTATTTTTCCCTACTTACTATTAATATATATATATAATAATAAATTGATTTTCTCCTGGTAGTAATGGAAAAAATATGTGTCAACAGCAGATACAAATTTCATAACAGTATTAATATTTTGGACCGTGACTACATGATCACAAAATATTAAACGGCTTCGGGGGGGGGGGGGTTATTCCTGGTCGAAAAAGTGTAACAGTTGTTACACGACTTGCAGACTGTCGATCTAAAAGTGAGTAGAGTAGGAACTTATGTTTATCAATTGGTTTTTCAAAACATAGACAGACCGAATCAATCATTCATTTGTTTATTCTAAAGAATACAATACTAATAGAGTTAATTAATCTATTGTTAGCGAAAGTACTTGGAAATAACCAGATTGCTTAAATCGCAGAGAAAAGGTGTTTATTGCCAAGGACCGGGTTTCCCCAAACAATAAACCATTGTCTAAAGCTAAACTAACTAATTATGTGTCTTTATTTGGTATCTCTTCGAGGGGGGGGGTCGGGTGTAGATTTAGAGATGTTATAAAATAATGATATAGTTACCGAAAGATCTATGTTAAATGTTCCTTTCGGTCCAGATGATCCAGTTGCTTGCAGCGCGCCACCCCGCAAGTTATTCCCAAGCTACCCCATAGGTACTTATTCGCATGGACACGGTGGTGTTTATACCACTCGCGATGGGGTTCACAGTGATTACGACCACAGTCCAGAGGGCGCTTTGGCATTACAATGACGACAGTAGGTAATACGATCCTGGCTGGTGTTGGACTGCGGAAATTTCGAACCAGCTGCGAGAGCCAACTCTGGGAGTTGTTTGACAGATTTTCAATCGGTAGATGTCTACTTTGATCCTCCGAGGAGCTAAATAACCATCTTGGTGCTGTGTTTATTGTTCTCTTGGTGAGAAGAGCCAATTGCTTCCAGTTGTCCTCGCTAGGTGGCGTCGATGTGAGGTGGCAAAAAGGCGGACGGGATCGAATTGCCAAAAGTTGATCTTACCATTACATAAAGGTCACGGAAAGGTCATAGGAGGTGGTAAACATAACTCGCACGTGTGTGTGTGTGTGTGTGTGTGCGTGCGTGCGTGCGCGCGCGCATGATCTCTGACACAGTGCGAAAAGGTACCCGGACAGAGAATCAAGCTTGTGTTTATATCGTATTGACGAATCTTTAAGGAATTGAATTGAAATAGCACATTTTCGTTAAAAGAAAATATAGGTGTGGGGGTGTGTGTTTACGTCCAAGGACAGACTACATCGGCATAAACTTGACTCATTATTTTTCCAAAACAGAATGACAATTTTTGAGGGAATGCAAATCACACACACACATATAAATGTGGCTCAAGCGCCGGAACTCTGTAATAGGGGTGGACGTTAAACAAATAGTCTTCAGTTAGGATCACGCAGCTGGTCATTGATCTGACATTCGCTCAGCGGTTGATCCACGAACGACTCTGCTGGAAGTAGAATACATCCCGGCAGTTGAATATGGTTCTGGACTCTACGATTACATCCACATTAGATCACGACGTATGGAACAATACAAGGTATCCTGCCGTAAGGGCATTTGAACGGGGGGGGGGGGACGGTGATGCTGTTACGGAGCTGAATTCAGATGGGAAAAATTGATTCAATAGAAAAAAAATTAAAATGCATCCCGGCTTCGCGTCTCGGATTATAACAAAATCACGTCCATAACAAGCTGGCGGCGACCGGGAGAGTTTCCAGTAGAATCCCGAGCCATTTAGTAACGATCGTATTGAATCATGATGGTAATTTGACGCCACTAAGTTGTTTACGGGGCCGCTCTAACTAGCTGTAGTTCATCCGTAAACTGGAGACCGTGGCGTGATAATCATTAACATTACCTCTGGCACGATATTCCCTTTAGGGAGACGATGTTCGGTAATCGGCAGGGATCCAGAGCCCCGCGAACGGGAAGGTCGGAAGGTCTAAGGTCTGGATATCATCTGCGAGGAGGTTCATGACAGGCGAGGAGGGAGGGGTTCATTTACTCACCTCCTTCGAATTTGTTTCCCTAAACGACCCGATCCCTCCAGATGCACAACAAAGGGAATTATATATGATTTGGGAAATAATTCATTACTATTTCTCTCTCTCTCTCTCTCTCTCTCTATATATATATATATATATATATATATATCAAGTGTAAATATTGGTACTACATGGCCACTTTACAGGGTAGGTTAAATGGGCCGAGTGACCTCCAAAAGGTAATGCCGCGAAGTGAAAGATGAAATAACCTTCAGACATAGGTCAATGGGGTTTGATCCAATGAGCTAGAAATCGGGAAAATGATCTCTCTTCTGTATAAAAACTAAATAAACAAAAAACATTCACATAGACATCAATCCAGGTTGGAGAAATTAATTTATAATATTTAAAAATTAAGATTGGTGTGATTCGGATATTTTATTTTAACAAAATATCTATCATAATTATCAGGAATGTGTTGTCATGGCAATGTTTTGTTAGCTGCTTGTCACGTGATGATTTCAACATTTATGTTGTAATGGTCTAATATTTCTTGATACGATCAATGTATAAACATACTTTTCCCTTCTCCGAAACTCTGATAATATTCTTTATGACTTCATCCTGGTATTTCAGTTATACGATATTAATAATATTGTTTATCTTATGCAGCTAGAACGGACTGATATTTATATCCCAATTGATTTACTATTTGGAGTAAACAATATTTCTGAAATCTTTCACACATAACCTCTCTGTCTATCTCTCTAGTTCTATATATATATATATATATTATATTATGGCAGCACTGAAATCACAAGTCAAAATGCATGTACCTATAAAGAATTAACGGCTATTACTAAAATATTGTTGTATTTCGTAACGACCTGTGTCCTGTATTCAAGCTCAAAGGATGAGGTGAAAACTAGTAAAATTCCATGTGAGCGATAATACCAAATGTTACACATATATACATCGCTTCTTTACTTACTAGGGGTAGCGTGCTGGACCACAGATCACTACCACCCGTGTTCGAATCCTGACGTGGGCATATCTAAAGGTTGTTTCGTCTTTCACTTCGTCTCATTACCTTTGGAAGTCGCTCGGCCCATTTAGTCTACCTTGTGCACAAAAGTGGCCGTAAAACATCAATCATCATCATCATCATCTTTACTTACTAACTTAAATTATAGAACAATTTCTAGTTATATGTTAGCTATGATATAACTGCTGTTACGTAAACGTCAATATACATGTAATAGAAAAACATAGTTACCTTCATTTGTGATTTTTTGGTGACAAAACTTGTCACACCTTCCCGCTAAACTTGTTCACGTAAATACCTCCTCTTTAGCCTAATGGAGACCACCAACAAATCTGGCTGTTCACACAAAAAGCTTTGGTCGAATGAGACTGATCCCGTGTAACTTTTCACTATAAATGTTAATTGCTGTTTGTGAAATATGTTTTCTTTTGTTCACACATGGATCACCTAGCTCGAACAAAATTTTAAACAGTGTCACGGTAATAAATCTTAGATTAATAGAATATCTTTCCTACAAAACCAGATAATACATATCTATCCAGAATATATCATCCTGTTATACGATATATTTCAAATATTATAATACTCAAAGCACATGGTATATATATATATATATATATATCCATTGAACTAGTCGTTTTAATTTTACTCAACAGTTGAAAGAACCCTTGCAAGAGAAAAGCTCTCAATAAGAACCCCTTTTCAACCCATTTGCTCCTCGTTAGCCCCGAAGAACCTTTGGGTGTCCAAAGAACCCTATCCAGAAACTTAGAACCCCCAAAGAACCCTGGGTTCCCCAAACAACCCACAATAACCCTTTTTTAAAGAGTGTACATGTATTCATGTTTGTGCTTCAACGTGTAGGGTTACCCTCACCTCCCCCCTCCCCCCCCATAAAATATTGCATAAATATATACATACGACTCCTATAAGTTCAAATATATCTTCATTTCCCGAGCAGGAGTGTTTTTTCCCCGACAACAAATCAATCTGTGATCGCCAAACGTAGGCCATTACTGTTCTGGCAGACGACTCTCTGTCTTCCCACGTCTCTGAGTGCTAAAATGTTGGCAATTATCAAGCCCTTGGAGTCTGGCTAACCTCGCTAATGTTCTGGATCTATTGGTCAGATAACCTAACCAAAGGAAGAAACCATTCTTATGACGTACCCAACTCCCACAGGCACTGCTCGCCAAGTCAGACTTAGTAATAACAACAGCAAATGGAACGGCGGCAGTTATGTATGGATCATTCTGGATAGCGCCGAGAACGTCCGTGAAAAACCGACTTGAGTAAAATTGGCAGACGACGTCTTTAGAGCTTCTCGCTAGCAAACACACACGCACGCGCGCGCGCACACACACACACACACACACCGTTCGATATCGTAATGGCTTTAGTTCAGTCGGGAGAGTTTCGCTCTTCACGGTTTTCTGTCCTCCGCCCATCGGTAGGGATTCACTGGACTCGCTCCAGATTCTGGCAGGAAGATAGAGGGCGCTGCATTGGGTAGAACGAGCCACGGTATTTGCCTCGAGCGGGACTTTGATTAACGACTTCTGGATGTCGGTTGGACGCCGATAGCTCGGTGAGGTGCTGAGAAACTTATCTCTCGCCAATTGTCGCTCAGATTCTGGATCATTGACGGCTAACGAGCCGATGAATTATGTACATCCGGCAGATGATAGGAGTAGATTTATGAGTGGCATGATATCTCTCTCTCTCTCTCTCTCTCGCCACACACACACATACACACACACACACACACATATATATATATATATATATGCGTGTGTGTGCGTGCGTGCGTGCTGATTCTCTCTCCACATATATATATATATATATATATATATATATTGTGTGCGCGCGCGCGTGTGTGTCTGTTTCCATGTACCTAAATATCTACTTATCTACCTGTCTATCTACCTGCCTATCAGTCTATATCTCGTTCTCAATTTACGGACACACACACACACACACACACATATATATATATATATATATATATATATAAAGTCTACTATCTATCCATTCATCTATCTACATGAATATGTTTTCATTTTTCTATATACTTGTCTATCTATAAACCTGTCTATTTCTATATCTATCCGTCTATAGCTAGATATCTAGCCGTCTATCCCCTTTACTTCTCTCCCATTCCCTAACGTGGGAGGTCCGTCGGCAGGTATTGTCTTAATTTGTAGCCCAAAACAATGACATATGGTTTGCATGAGTCGCTGGCCGCCTATATCCATAACGCATAATTCCCGGATGTGAAACAGTTCCTTACCAGATCCGGAACACGTTTCTCTAATCTCCGGAGCACTGACGTAATAATCTGCGGCAATATCTCGGTTGTCAAAAGCGCCACCAGACGATTGACCGCGCTCTGATCCGGAAGAGATTTATATCAATGTCATCGTCCGTGACCCCTGACCTCCCGTCCTATATCTTGTTTTATCACGTGTCACCTCCCGACCCGCTGATTGGCTGTTCACTCGTGGAAGTCTTAATATGTTCGCTTGTTGTCGACAACTCGGAGACAAACTGAAGAAATTCAGTTCGTTTTTCGTTGATTTTCTTGATTTATTGTATTCTCGATGACATTTAGGTTGGAAACGTTGGTTTCTAAAACTAACCATACACTGTATGTATATATATATATATATATATATATATATATGTGTGTGTGTGTGTGTGTGTTGTGTGTGTGTTGTTGTTGTTGTTGATTGTTGATTGAGCAGTCCAGTTATGACATAACTTATATTGGACATTAATAAACATCATTACTATATTTGTACATGTTTTTATTGGTCATATATGTTTATTTCCATATATACATTACTATTATAGGAATATGAATGAAGCAGGTTAATTAAACAACTAGCACATAAAAATTATAACCGAGGACCAGTATGCCGACAGTGATGTCTTGCTACTGATACCGAAGATGAAGGATCAGTTCGGGTGACCGTCAACGGCGCTCAGAAGGGCCAAATATCAAACTGACATTTAAATAGAATAACAACATTATTATCCGGTGTTAGAGCATAAGATGCACCCGGAATTATGGTGTGCGCTTATTAGATGCTGCGCCCGTAATAGGTATTTTGCCTTATTAAGTTACTGCATGGTCGCTGTTGACGCTATGGTATAAATGATCTACCTTTGTAAAGCCTGTACGCTAACTCTCTTAAATAATAACATATCATCACTTCTATCCCCGAGATAATATTCTACATATATTTGCTGTATGTAAGCTAGTGGATGCGTGCACAGCGGAATGATAACATCTATTTCTTTTCCTAAACCGGTGTATAATCAACACGAAGCCGCTTACAATAGCAAACTGTTGGGAATCGGGTCGACACACACACACACACACACACACACACACATATATATATAAAGCTTGTTCAGGTTTAGAATAATAAAAAACGAATTTTAATTGATAATCATCATAGTTCCAACCAATGTCATATTCACCGCAGTTTAAGACTCTTTTATCGTAATTCTTTGCGAACATTCAAACAAACACACATTCGCTTATATAATATGTAATAATAACAACCAACTTGCCCACTGATTGACATACACGTGACAGACATTCAGAGAGGAAAAAAACAGACAATAAACTCAGGTATGACCATAAGAACCAAATTTTATCATTATTTGATATTTATGACAAAAGATCCACAGATCGTGAGCTACTTTTCCGTTAGTCATTAATATTTAATTATCCATGATAACAAAGAGATTTGTTACCTTTAAAAATTCCTCTTGTTCGAAAGAAGCATCTTAAATAGATAGATAGAGGAGCATATCTATTTTTCACCTCAATCTTCAACCTATCAACCCATACTACACAGACACACCACACACACACACACAGAGAGAGAGAGAGAGAGAGAGAGACAGGGAGAGAGATAAACACAGACATATATAGTGGGAGAGAGAGAGAAAATTTACACTTTATTCTCGAATGATTTTTTCCGGATATTTCGATGTCTTAAAACATAACTTGTTTAGAAAGATTATTTTTATTTCTCGGATGTGAGTGGGGGTCATTGTTGTCAGAGGGCCAAGTAAAGCTCTTAACTGCATTGGGCTGACATCAAAGTGTTCTAAGAGATTCAAAATGCGATGAGGTAAATCCTGAAGGTAGCCAGTGGCGATGCTCCAGAGATCTATACCTCATCGCTGTACCAACCACGTGTGTGGCTTCGGGGTACGTCTACGAGAAGCCCCCCGGTATGGTAAATGGACGAAAATAGACATTATCTCAAATCCCGATGGTACGTGTGTAGGGTACGTATATTTATACGATTATATGTACATGTATATATATATATATCGGCTATATCAAATATTGCTAATCTGGATATGACCAATCTTTCTTAATGGAGGCGCCTGAACGTAGTGTAAACAAAATCGACCACTGATTAAAATCTGATAATTGATTTGGAAAATTCGTTTTTCTTTTCTGTTTTTCACTTTTTCCTCTCCTCTCGGATTTTAATAATCTCTGCCTGGATCTATTTTACCTGCTAAATTACTTGCCCGGATAGTGATCTCGCGCGTGCCCAATCCTGGTCCCGACAATCCGGCCGCATCGGATGCCGTTATCTGAAGCGAGCGCCGTCTAGGAGCGAACATCCGATCGGGATCTTATCGCCTATCCAGATGGCTCCTGTCCGTTGTCACGTGACGTGATCCAGATAGCTAACCGCCGTCAAATTACCGCCATGATTTACTGATCCGGGCCTGCCAACGCTAATCGAGGTTCACGTCTTAACTCAGTGGCCGAGTGCGCAGGCGCGCAGATCCAGGTCTGCAGATAGCTGTCGCGTTCGGATGCGAATCTGGATACGATTCCGGAAACTTCAGCCAGCTCGGCGATAACACCGCCTGACCTCTTGGAGCTTGGTGACAGGATTACAGTGAGTATTTTCAGCGCTCTGACGACAGCCACATTGGATCCAGAATAGCAAGGAAATTGCCTTAATCGGACCCCCCCCCGCCGACATATTCCCTCAGTCTGGAATAACAGAGGTATGGCCTGAAATCTTTACAACGAAAATATGGCCAGAATACTGAATGACGGAGTTAGTGCAGTAAGTGAGTAGACTTCAACTACACATCGGCATAAAAAGGTCACTCAGTGGCGCCCCCTTCCAGTAATTTCGGCAACTGCGCACATGATCTTTAAGTGGAAAGAGAATTTCAAAATAACAGAACATATCACCTTAATATGATGAACCTCGCCTCAATCGGATACAGCAAAGATATAGCCTGAATTGAAACAACAGAGGAATAACCTCAATCCAGAATAACAACAAATCAGCTCAAGAGAGAAAGAGAGAGAGAGAGTGAGAGAGATGGCTCCAATCCTGGATAACGCATCAAGCTGATCTCGCTATAAATTCTTTCCTTGTTCCGACATCGAGTAAATTACGACCATTAATTACTGGCCACGAGACGTGTGAGCTTTCTGAAGTCAGTAACTCATCGTACGGTCAGGCTGTGAGTGAGCTCATACAGTTGCCGATCGTTCCGGATCTGTCTGTGCCTAGAACTATAATCCAGAGACCACCCAGTATCCAGACTAAAGCCCTTTGTAGAAGAAAACCTATTCTAGTAAAATGCCTTCATTATATGAAAATAAAAATATCAAGCACTAGACGAAGGGCAGGATTCAGGAATATATATATATATTGTGTGTGTGTGTGTGTGCGTGTTTGCGTGAGAGAGAGAGCTATCATATTAAGCCTCTGTGTTATAGACAGAGCAGGCAGATATAGATGCTGTTATGATGTTTTTCTCTTAAACTGACACCTCGCCGGATCTGGATTTTGTCGGATTTCGCGGCCACAGAACCTACACTTTGTCTCACGGATCCGGAGACACGTGATCTGGAAGGCGACTTGGTACGACTTATCCACAACATTGACTGATGGGTACCACCCTCGGATGAGTACAGCGTACTCTGTAACAGACACGCACTATGACGGACCCGGATGTACGTACGACATGTTCAAATGCTTAAAAACACACACAGACGCAGGCGCAGACGAATAACCGTATAAATAAAATCGACAGCTGTACTTTTTAAAAGAAAATCTCATTTAATACCTTTTTTAACATATTAAATCCACGATTAATAAATAACATATAAAGTTATACTTAGGAAGTGTTAGTGAGAGTTTCTTACATACTTAGTAGCATTGGAAATGTATCGTTATGATATAATCATTTGTTTTTTGAAAACCTTCCCCTTAAGTCACACAGAAATAAAATAAAATCATGTGTTTAGTAGATGTTTAAAACTGGTAAGGTATTTACATAAAAATATGATGATTAAATGTATATATATGTGTGTGTGTGTGTGTGTGTGTGTGGTACCTTATAGCTCTGGTTTCAAGAATTGAGATTACTTATATTTCCATATATATATATATATATATATATATATATATATATATATATGTTTGCATATAAATATCAGAGGTCAATATTTTATTGTCATATATATATATATATATATATATATATATATATATATATGTATGTATATCAATTTAATCTACTATAGTACTAAACTAAAGGTCAATATTTATATATTTGAACGATATGTTTAGGTAATATGTTTTAAGATCAGACAACTACAGGGTCCATAAGTCGCTTTGCCATTTAGAAACTGAACAAGTTATAAATATTGGCCATCCTGTATATTAACTAGTACGGTACCGTGTTTTGTGAGGGCCGCCTCTTTAGCCTAACCGGTAGCGCGTTGAATCACCCGAGTTCGAATCTGATAATTAGCATATCTAAAGGTTGTTTCATCTTTAACTTCGCTCGTCCGTAAAACATCAATCATCATCGTTATTGCCGTCTTTAATGATCAGATGATTTACTTGACCAATATTTCCCAAATAGATCAATATCTTTCGTGTATATTTTTTACATACTGGTTACAATCTCACCTAAACCTGGCCATTCGTTGCATATTATTTATCATTATTATTATTATTTATTATTATTATTATTATTTAGTTAGTTAGTTAGACAGAACCTTTAAAATTGTGTTTTATCAATCACTAGAATATCGACATATTCACCATCTTATTATCTATTTGTTTGTAGCTGAGAATAATAAACAAGCATCTTTAGTTAGATGATGTCAGCGTTAAATAAAATAATTATTTTTCTTTGACTAATGATTCCTAAATTATGGTAAAAGATAACTCTAAGGAAGACCTATTATATCAATGAGATTCTTATTATTATTCTTCTTCTTATTATTATTATTATTATTATTATATAGACGTACTAATGTTTGGACACTAACTTACCGGCCGACTGACCGATCGACCGACTCACTCATTCACCATCCAATACTAACTCGTGCACAAAGTTTCAAGATATAAAATCCTTATCGTGTATTCAGCTCTTAGACAAATCGCTTTGATGTTGTATTCGTGATTTATGTATCATTGACTATTAACACACATACACACACATTGACTATTAACACACACACACGTTGATTATTAACCCACACACAATACACACACATATACACACTAGAACAATAATCGCTTATCATTTAGAAATTAGATAACAAATACACCCATCGCCTGTCAGTTGTCAGTGACTGTCACCGCTTCGTACGCCATATTAAATGACAAGTTACTCTAAGGGTTTACTCCGAGCCATCTTATCTAGCCACTTAAAGTCGAACAAAAAACGCGAACCTTTTAGCGGAACCTGGACAGAAGCCATTTATAGTGGAGTGGCTTAATTCGTACTAACTCAAATCGTACCGACACAAAACGTACTGAAACAAATCGAACCAGTTTAGAGCAGAAGTGACATTCCACGGTCGAGAACAGGAGCCACCCGGCGTACGCCTCACCGCCCCATCCCCCCCCCCCTCCAGAATCTATCCCGACCCACGGAGCAGAGATTCCAGCTAGCATCAAGTTAGCGTGTTATTGGAGATGATAAGAAGGATTGAACTAGTGGAGATTAGAGAGATAAGTGGACATAAAAGCTGGAATTAATTATTCTAAGTTTCGATATCTGTCTATAGACAATGTTCTCTTATCTCGAATAGCTTCTTGTGAGCTTGAAGCGTTAATGTTCTCTCTCTCTCTCTCTCTCTCTCTCTGTGTGTGTGTGTGTGTGGCGTGCGTGCGCGCGCGCGCGTGTGTATTGCCTCTGTTCGATATTTTAGAACTCTGCATACGCGCGGACACGCATGCTGCGGTAAGCAGACACAAAGGAAGAGAATACAGATGGGACATCTCAATGTTTAAAGTCCCTCTGGACAAAGTGTAGATCCGATCGGTGGCGATTTGATGGTTGGACACAAACAACACACACACACACACGCACGCGCACGCACACGCACACACACACACACACACACACAGAGGGGTGGGGGGGCTCATGACATTGAACAAATCAACTCATACTTAGAAATCTATGCAATACGCAAATGTATGTCAATCCACGCCTATGCCCACTGACTGAAAATTGCACTTCACCTACTCTTGAATTATGTGCATAATAATAATAATAACAATAATAATAATAATAATAATAGCCTAATAATAATAATAATAATAATAAAAATTTTGACTATTTAAAGCACCACAATTACAAAAATCAATATAAGGGGGTAGTTCCAATATTATAATATAATATATGATTATTCCTGTTGAAAGATGAATTTTGTTTTATTTCACTACCATCCTCCAGACAAGTGACGGATACCTGTAATATGATTTGACAAGATTATATGACATTTGACGATAATCTGCTGATTAGTAAGAGGCGCCTTCGTGGCAAAAACGGTGTCGCGGTTGGTCACATATATATAGCACACGGCTTCAAATCCCTGCAGGGTTATGTCAGAAGGGTGTTTCACCTTTTATCGCTCGGTCCATTCGAAAATGGCCGCCGAACAGCAACATTTACATTTACAACATCTAATTCGGTAAGATGTCAGGGCTGCCAGTTGATTGATTGATTGATTGATTTATATCTTTCGTTTCATAATTTATGATCATGAAATAGAACTAGTAGACGAAAGGGCGAGCACTTATTTTCCGTGTGGTTGCTTTTGATTCAGTGGTTGTTCCAAACCCTCCCCCACCACTCACAGGGGAGCAGTACGGAAGGATGGGGCCGAAATAGCCCCAAGTCACCAAGTCGGCTGCATGCACCATTCTACTCAAAGCGTTTGAGGTTACAATCAGATACGTCATATCAGTATCTTATAAGATGTGTAACAAAACGATGCACCGCTGTAACAGGTGAATCTTCTATACCAATAGCCTCAGTTTGTAGGTGATGGTAGTAGACAGTCGCTATATACTGATATGATTTTAGCCTTCGTATTAATCCCGTTGTCAAAACATGACTGCCTTATTGACCTAATAGGGATGATGTCAGATTGAGAAGTACTTACTTTGGTATTATAGTAGTTTAGCACAATGCGGCTAAGTCAAATAGATCAATCTATTTAATTTCAGAAACCTTTGCCACATCCATAGCCGAATATCGACAATTGTCAAAAATATACACGATGTATATAATACTATATTCCTGTATCATAATCCGAAATAAGTCGTTTATAAATATCAAAGCGCAGAGTTAACCTTTATGGGGGACACCTGTTGCTTAACATTGGACAGAGGTATCTACCTGGGACGATTCATATCTGTATTCATATCTGATGCACAATGCGACGAAGTCAAATAGATAGATATATTTAATTTCAGAAACTTTTGGCATACACATAGCCGAATATCAACAATTTTTTGTTTTTCCAAATTTCAAAGGAATAGAACATAGTAGCGATTCACGGTTAGTTTTCAGAGATCGATGTAGTTCCGTGTCATAAGTATACAATTTGTATTTAATTATTATAAAAATACACTTCGTGTATATAATGCCACATTCATGTGTCATAATCCGAAATATGTTTATGTAGATCAAAGCGCCAAGAGTTAATTCTTATGGGGGACACCTATTGATCAACATTGGACAGAGGTATCTACCTGGGATGATTCATATCTGTAAGATCATGACAAAAAATCTTTACGATCTGAAGAAATAAATCCTTAAAAATTGTCAACCCAATTATAAAGCACAATTTTGGTATAGGATTTCGCTATAATACTCCCATATGCAATAACAAACAAAATACAACGACAAAATACAACTTACTTCGCTTCATGGATGATAGCTGGCGTCACCTGAAACTGACAACAGTTTATCTTGCATTGCAACAACCCAGTGATTCTGTCGGCACACAACGACCCGTAAGCCCGTGCAGATCGCAAAATTCCGTAAGGCTTACGGGTGAATCGTACAAGTTGACACCTCTAAGGCTGAGCGACATCCAAAGGTAATGAAGCGAAGTGAAAGATGAAATACCCTTCAGACATGCCCACGCCGAGATTCGAACTCAAGTGGTGGCAATCTATGGTCTAACGCTCTACCAACTGGACCACGGAGGCGTCCCCTTCCGATTGAAAGAAAACGCAGATTATAGTCAAACTCTGTCGGAGACGCATCACGTAGGTCCTGTAAAAACGACTTATTGTGTATGACCAATTGACATAATAATATAATATTTCATACGAGTTATATATAATTCAAAGTTGTGGCCATTTTTATATACAGGCTTTCGGCGTTCATTAAGAATATAACCCAATACAAATTTATTTATATAGATTGCGACTTCTCTTACGATACATTTTTGGGCGCCTCCGTGGTCTAGTGGTAGCGTGTTGGACCACATATCACTACCACCCGTGTTCGAATCCCGGCGTGGGCATATCTGAAGGTTGTTTCGTCTTTCACTTCGTCTCATTACCTTTGGAGGTCGCTCGGCCCATTTAGCCTACCATGTGCACAAAAGTGGCCGTAAAACATCAATCATCATCATCATCTTACGATAAATTTAAACTTGAACGTAAAAACGTTTATGAGTGGTCTGTTAACTCAGATTAATATCATAATCCCAACTTGGATTCTTTGTCAAAGGACCCACAGATGGAGCTTTGGTGAATCTTAGAGAACCGGCTGTGGATATTGATAGATTAACTAACTTTATACATAAATGGGTGAGACATTGTTAGTAGTCCGGGATCAACCTTTTCCACATAAAATCAACCCCACAGAGAGTATTTGGTGACTTCTCCTCTCGGCTTTCGGCGTCCTTCAAATCCCCAAACGTATCCGTTTATAACTTGTGGGCCCTTTTCTTCAAAGGATCAGTAGAGAGAGAGGGGGAATGACAGACACACACACACACAGAGAGAGAGAGAGAGAGAGAGAGACCATTCTTCAAACAATTCTTTGTAAATTTTCGTCCGACTCCAAAATATATCAGTTCTAATTTAAATTTTAATTCCAGTCATTTTACATATTAACTTTATCAAAAGTGTGATTTTATTAATCGATAAAGAGAGTACAATGGGTAGATGTTGCCCATATGCTGATATAGTTGGTATAGTTTTCCTCGGTTATGTGTATAACGTCACCACTCTCTGTGTCCCAACGCTAACCAAGCTTGCACATTCTGTTGTATCATTAATTAGCCACATGGTAGCTGGCTCAAAGTGATCCGTGAAAACACAGAATACATTTCCACCAAAAAAAACTGGCAAAATATAAGTGATAGAGTGACAATAATACGATCAAAGTGATAATTATTATAATCATTTGGGAAAAAATGTAATGGCCAACAAAGGAATTCCTTTAGCAACCGGGGAGGGATTATGAGCGATAATTCAAGATCTCTCAGAAGAAACCGGCAATAACAAATAGCGCCTCGCCTTAATGATCTCTTTCATTCGGTAACCACGGCAACGAGTCTTGACGCTATCCGCGGCGAGACGTTTTAATTTGATAATTTCTCTCGTCGACCGGCGAGAAATGCCGATATCATTGCCATATCGCAATACCGCAATATGGCAATATCACAGGACCGAACGAGATAACCAACCGCCGCCGCTTTTTCGCTAATTCCCGATACCGGACGATAAGAGAAGGACGTCGTCAGGGTTAGGATGCCGGCCAAGAGAGATGGCTGATATACGCCATCCTAACCTCGTCGTTATCTATTCTATAATCATATTACAGCCGATTATCCAAAAAGTGAGATAAGAAAAAACACTTTCTCAGACGGTCGGCCATATTGCAGTTTAACGAAAACTCGGCCAGATATCGGAATTTAACTTTTTACTCCGTCGTGTGTTGGTTAAGCGACGTTTACGATGGATCTGTGACTCGGCTATCTGGCTAGGTGTTGATATGTTTGTGTATCGTAGAAATGTCGCCCATCTTGTATAATTGGAAAATTTATTCAGCAATTGTAGCAACGGTGCAAGCGCAATTGAGTGGGTGAGTGACTAAGTGGGTGGCTGGCCGGCTGGGCGGTTGTGGCTGAGTGAGTGAGTGAGTGAGTGAGTGAGTGAGTCAGTCAGTCAGTCAGTCAGTCAGTCAGTCAGTCAGTCAGTCAGTCAGTCAGTTAGTCAGTCAGTCAGTCAGTTAGTCAGTGATATTATTTCAGCACTGTTTTAAATTCACGATGTAATGGTGATAATACGTGTCGTGTTAATTTTACTGATCTGTATATATTTCGTTGATATGATTTTATCCAGCAAGATGACCTTAAATGGGGAAGTAAAGATTCTGTGAGGTATGTCCAAAATTGAGTCAGAGGTCAGCTGATCCATAAATTCCGTACGTGTGTTACGATTACAACTATTGTTGCTTGGTTACGTCTGGATGCACATGAGACATATTTGACCGAAAACGTCTGAAGTTTCTCCATCAGCGTTTATAATTATTGGTGACATTATGAAACGAAAAATCCTTACTAAAGATCCACATGATGGAAACGCATTAAAGCTGTGGCTGTGTGCGTGCGTGCGTACGTGCGTGTGTACGTGCGTGTGAAATAGAGTACTAGCAGAGAGAATCGTGAATTCAAATGGACGATTATTCAGGGGGACTGAATCCAGAGGGGCGACTTTTCATGCTGAGACATGCGTAATGTCTCACCAGTCTCCCGCAGGCACAGGCAGCAGCCGGATTCGAACCTACAACCTGGGGTTTTGCAGAGTAGAAGTTTAATCACTATGCCATCGGTGTGATATGGTAGTAGTGGTTGCTGTTGTAAGATGCGATCATATATAAAGCACGTGATTATATATAAGACTTTTTTTTTGTCAGAAAAAAACATTCTACTAATCAAGAACATAAGAATATGTTTCGATGTAAATTAAGTGTTTTATAATGTTAACTAAAGTCTGCTGTATCAATATAAGCTTGTAGATAATACAACCTGATCACTGTTTGGCCATCTTTTTACATTCGTTCAGTTCTTATTCATGGATATGGATGGGTCACTTATTATGGTCCGATAAGTCGAATCGAAGTCTACCGAGTGACCTGACCTGACCTATAATCTTATTGTATTATATATATCTGTACCGACGTCAAATAAATCCAGTTTTATGTCTTTAGCGCTCTATCTCTTCGAGTTCGGCAACAGATGGATCCCAATCAGAGATAAGATTCTTGTCAACAGATAAGACAGGTGTCTGTAGCAAGGCGACAAAAAACCTGTCTGTCAATAAATCGTCGAGTTTTTCTCTCTCTATCTATTTTTCTATTTTTCTATCTATCTATCTATCTATCTATCTATCTATCTATACGATCGCATGCTGGGATATGGCATTCGGTTTTTCTTCGGTTTTTCATGGTTTTCTTTTCTAAATTTTATTTGTCAGAAATTCGCAAAAACAGTCCACAGTTTTTCCCCTCCAAAGATAGAATGTCCCTGAAGCGAAATGAATAAAATCTGCGTAAACAGGATGTTAGCAGGTTGTGAGCGATAAAAGAGCGACCATAATCGGATGGCCGAGCTGGTAGTGTGCTCCGTACTTGGTGTTACGAGATAGTATTGGGTTAGAGACTTCTCGTTGTTGTTATTAGACCTTTTCCGTCGCCCCTTCCGGTTCCTCGGTCAAACCGGAGTACGCTTAGCCATAGATGGGTATCTGGATCAGTTCACTCAGCTGTAGATGAGTATCTGGATCGTGTCGATCAGCTGTCGATCAGCGTCTAGATCAGTCCACTCAGCTGTAGATGATTATCTGGAATTATTTCTGCAAAAGTCAGCTCAGCTAGATGAGTGTCTGGATCAGTCCGCTCAACTATAGAAGGTTCTGGATCACTCAACTGAGCTATATAGAACACCTGAATCAGTCGAATCAGCTGTCGATGACTATCTGGATCAATTCAATATTTTTTAGGTGAGTGCCAGAATCAGTTAATTCAGTTGTAAATGAGTATCACACAAACTCAATAAAGTGTGAGGAAGAGTGGCTCATTTAGATGTATTTTGGAGGATTTGAGTCTCAGCCCATAATATTACAGTATGAAATCAGTTGATCTCTGAGTCTTGGGGGGGGGTGCCGGGGAGACCAAACATTATTCACCCAGATCCGTTACTCAAGAACTATACCCAATGGGGCTGGGTTTTCCGAGTCACTGACCCACTGCGGGGTCCAGGGCGGTGATCCCGGTTCGCCTTATCCAAAACATTAGTCTGATTCTGTGAATAGCCAAAAATCCTGTCGGATGACAGATGGCGTGAGAGAAGGGGTTGAGTTGAATCGAGTTATTCGATCCTCGGCTCTGGTCACATCTGAGACATACGGCCGAGACGGAGTTCCCTAGAGAATCAGCCCACAAGCACAGGTGCGAGTTAGATTCGAACCTAAAACCTGGAGGTTTGCGTAGCAGTGCGCTAACAATTATACCAAGCATAAGTATACAAGAATAAACATTAGAATCCCATTTCAATATCAGTAAGTGGTGCGTTCATCACTTACGCGTCCTCGTACAGAGAGATGTAAATCTAATGCACGTACACTGATCATTATCATTCGAGATTATCAACCGATCATCATGTGAAGAGAGCTGAAAAAGGTCAACTCCGACCTCTGAGGAACATCCGTTCTGACCACCAGCTGACGACAACCGGCCTTGGTAGGGGTCATCTCGAATCTGCCAGGAAGCGTTCTTTGACCCGTGCGGGGTCAGGGTTCAAGTGGAGGCGTATTAGCGGGTCGATCTATAGATCCGGTTTCGATACGAGGCATAATCCCGCGATTCTCTTCACGGCTTCGTTCTTCTTTGATGGTTCCGTTGTTCGTTGTGTAGAGAGGGTCGTCATAGAAGGGTTATCAGAGGTGCTAAGTATGCTGGTGGTCTTTCTCTGTAGAGACCTACAGCTGCCAAAATCTGAAGCCCAGATGGGGGAGGCTTCTCTCTCTCCCTCTCTCTCTCTCTCTGTATGTGTGTGTGTTTGTATGTGTGTGTCCCGGTGGGTGGCACCCGTATCCGCGCGAACACACACGCGCGCGCGCGCGGACACCTCCTTTGAATCACCAGGCCGCCTGCTGTTCCTCCGCAGCACGGTCTCTACGCGTGGGTTCTGTACGCTCGCTCTCGCCGTGTGGCTGCGCTGCGATCGCTGCCCTTCGGCACAGGAAATTCGGCGGCCGTCGTGGATGGAGAAAAAGCAAAATTCGCCGACGGAACAACTGACACTAAAACTGAACAGAAACCACCGACTGTCGAATGGTCCGAGTGACATTATGGCTGCCGAACGAAGAGATAAGACGAAAGTGCAAAAATAATTTTACGACCTGATAAAGCTCCGATTCTCGGCTAGAAAGGGGTCGAGTCGGGGTGACAGGATCCCGTTTATTTACGACCAGTTTCAGATTTGGGTCTTCGATTAAATTCGGCGAGCGTTAAAATGGATTTTGACGCGAGTCGTTTATCAACGCTGCCATCTTGGATCTTGGTTGAGAAAAACAAACGATTAATATTGGATATTTAGTTAATAATAATTGATTGATTGGGCGTTGGCGGTAAGGACCCCGGGGTTGTGCATCGTACGGAGGTATAGACAGGTTCTGGTCTTGAAATTAAGACGAGTAGTCGGAGAAATGGGGATAGGTTCTGGTGTATGTGACGATTCTGGATTTGGTAAATGTTGTAATGGTTTTGTTTTCATAAAGCACTCCCTTCTTCAGATAACGATTAGATAAAGACAATTAGATAAGGTCTGATAATATGAATGTTAGCTTCAAAAACCGAGATTACAAATACCTTTGATGACAGACAATAATAACAAAGAAGATGGTACAATTATGAGATGAGACACACTCTATAACGGGGCACTGAGCTATCGAGGCGCTGTCATTTTGTTAGGTAATATTATGATGGAAACATTGACTAATTATATATAAAATGTTGTACACCTGAATGTGCACGTATGTGTGTGTGTGTGTGTGTGTGTGTGCGTGTGCGTGCGTGCGTGCGTGCGTTTCTATACTAGTGTGTACCTTCCGTATGGGGTCGTGGTGGTTTGTAAATCACTACATAATCAGTTAGATAACTGCGTGTTAGATAACAGTGTCAGTCCCTGATTTACCCCCGTCACCCCGGGGGTCGGTTGGAGGGAGAAATCTGGCGTTGGACCACCCCTCGTGCACCGCCATTAGATTAGGGACCGCGGTGTACTGAGAGTTTGTAAGTTGCTCGTTAACATCTTATACTAAGGTCGGCACATGAAAACAAGATCAACATTTAACGAGAACCAAGAATAAACCATGAATGAATCATTGGCTGTCCTTAAATTGATTAAAAAGGGCTCAGTTTTGTTAATATGAAGGTTAATTAATACAGTCGCTCATTGGTGGATATTGATTGTTTACATCAATATGTAAATATAAGACTCGAGTAATACAGTATTAATCCTAACCCTAGTCACCAATCAATAAACTCGACGCCAAAGATATTGCTGATTTAAGTTTTGTAGAATTTAAATTTTGTCGATTTTTTGCTTAAAATGAAACATGATTTATATTAGAGAACATATTGTTGTTATTGTTGTCGCTGTTGGTGTGGACCATTATAAATCTGTTAATCCTCGTCATCCGTGTTCATCACTACTCGACGCCGAATATACCCAGAATGCAACAAACCGGGGAAATTCCACATTAATTCAGCACCTCTATAAACAGGATTATTGATCCAATCACCAATGATGCGGTAAATGGCCTAGAAGTCGCAACGCCCGTTTATCAAACGTTGGTCGGTAATCCGGAATACGGACAGTTGCTCTCACGCGGATAATTTTCAATAAGAAAAAGTCAATTTGTAATAAAAAAATTAAATGATTTTTAATTTAGAAATATATTTCTTAGTATCCTATTACCTATAAATAGTGCTATCAAAACCAAATAAAACGCTTTGGCCTTTTAATCTTACACCTAATTCCTGAAACGCCTTGAAAGTTAGTTTAACCCGGTTTAGACCACTTTAGGGGGTTTATCTCAACCCGGGTTAAACCTGGGTTTAACACAGAGAGTGGGGTTAAGCCTGCCAACCCTGATTAATAGTTGAAATTAAATAATTATTATTTTAATGGGGTTATTTTATTTTTATTAATATAATTATGTGCATTATGTGAAAAAAGTGGACACTTGCTCACCAGTGAATTTTTAATGAGAGAAAAAATGCACATAATTATATTAATAAAATAAAATAATCTCTGAACTTTAATTCCCTAATAATTCTTAATATTCATCCCAATAATTATATAGGTAATAGGATACTAAGAAAAATAGTTCTGAATTAAAAATCTTTTTTTTCTCTCGATACAAATTCACTGGTGAGCAAGTGTCCACTTTTTCATTTGCTTGGTGAGCGACTGTCCGGTGAGCAACTGTCCGGGTGAGCAACTGTCCGTACCCCATCTTAACCACTGGGCTTCGTTCACTGACTGAGTGGAAAAGCGTTAGATAATTTCTATCCAGTGCCTGTCTGTGGGATGTTTCAGTCTTCAGTATGATGTATATGACCTGGTTATATAATTATATTAAGAAGTAGCATCTGGTCATGTTTTCTCGCCGAGACCGGTATAGAAGATAAACAAAACACTCACTCACTCAGTCGTCAACGCATAGTGAACATTTCCTCGCCGAATGGACGAAACCCGAAACATCCTCTCACTACGCGAACCGTCAATCCCGAACGTCAGCCCGCTGACCTCTGAACTGCCGGCTGTCATTCCCCGTTCGGGATCAGATCCAGTATCCTGGCCAAACCGTACACGTCGACCCCCTGACGAAGGCCAGAATGACACGAGCGGTCACAACAGGACCTGGATAGGGAGGCGTCAACGTACACACAGATACTGGATCAAGCTGGTACTCATTACCGGTTCAGCCAACATACAGGAGGCGCATTCTTCCCGACAGGTTACTGCTCCAGAGACTGGATGATGGTGCCATCGGGACACCTACAGGTCACTGATGGTACGCCAGGCATCATGGATTGGTCAAAACTGACAGAGTGGAGTGGTGCTAATTTGTCAGATAGTGACGTCTATCCGTGGTAAGATCTTATTGCTGTCTGCTGTATTGTATGGGTTATGACTTATGGTATGGATGTATGATGTATGTATGGCTGGCTATATGGTGTATGTTATGGTTGTATGGTGTGTGTTATGACTCTATGATATTGTGCATGGTATGGCTATGTGATATGTGGTATGTCTATATTGTGCGTTGTATGGCTATATTGTATGGCTGTATGATATATGGGATGGGTGTATATTGCTTGGTAAGGCTGTATGTTATATGGTATGTCTATGACATGTGCTATGGCAGTATGGCATATCATATGTCAGTATGCTATATGATGTAGGTATAGTATGATCTTATGGTATATAGTATGGTTGGATGATTTATGGTACGGTTGTATGGTTTATGATATGGCTCTATGGTATTTGGTATGACTGTGCTGTAAAACTTGTCCAGTTAGGCCGGTCAAGTAACCTGCCTATGATGACTTTATTAGATAGATTCCTTGGTGTTTTTTCTTTCACGCTGTCAAATAAAACACGCACAGATTGTAGCTAATGACCACAATAGACGGTGTCTGCCAATTAAGGTTTTACTTTATTTTGAAACATAGCATCAGCCAAAGAAAAGTTTTGGATTACTGCATCAACAAGCCACATCAAAGCGTCCTTAGCGACAAGATCACCTGTTTGTTGGAGCGGAAACTTTCAATCAGATAGAAGTTGATGGGATATCCGCCAGAGGGCGCCACGCCATGTAGGTCAAGACTGAGCCAGTACTTTGTAGTGAGTGATCAAGAAGAAAATATTGGGGGCCATTTATGTTGGTCATCCGGATCATCAACGGCGAAAATCCGGAATCGAATTACTAACACCTACAGGTTAGTCACGCCAGATATCCAGAAGAAAACAACCCGAATGCCTGCACCACATCCGAAACAAGACGACGTAAAAATCGGTAGTTAATTGGTGTTGAAAGCCGTGAGCATTCCGGAACAGCGATAACGAGGCGATCGCTCACCTCGCATTAAAATCCACTACCGCCGATCGACGCCTCGCAACGCGCATGCCCAGAGCGGGTCAGAGGTCATATCCTGATCCAGCGATCGGCCAGAAATCCCGCCGTTCAGAGAGCGCCCGTATCTGAAGACATATTTTACGAGCCGCTCTAACCACCTATTATCGCCCGACCAATTATCCTTACGGCTTTTTAAGCGGTTGCACCCCGGGGGAGAAAAACGTGGCTGCCGGTCAGGATCCAGAAGGATTTTGACAGCTAATTTGCGAGCAGTCGGGTGTAAAGATAGGATAATCTCGTCCGACTGTCACTTGTAATTTACTGCCATTTGAGTACATCCCACTAAAGAGAGTGACGCGGAAAATCCCCCCCCCCCCTGATTCGGACAGTCTCAGATCCGGAACAGCAGCATCGCGAGCGCGTAAACCTTTTGGGATCGGTCTGGCTATGGCCGTTGGTGACGGAACCGGGCGAGATTTATGGGGCAGTGAATGTCAAACAATGTTAGAATAATAGCTGTCAGGATATGGGGAGGGGGGTGGTGTGGTGCGTCAGCGATTTAATAGATGCTGCATGGCAGGACTAGCCGCGGTGTGAATTTGACCACTTGTACAGCTGGAACACAGCTGGAGTACAGCTGGACGATAAGCACATGGGATTTGGCATTGAGATTATTGGTCTTAGTATGACTGTATTGTTAGGCAGACCATTTGTCTCTCTCGTTCTCTCTCTCTCTCTCTCTCTCTCTGTGTATGTGTCATTTGGATACATATGAAAACCTGAATAAGCATATATGACTAGTCATGGTTACATAATATTAGTGATTAATCAGGGATAAGTTCGTGACTGTCTGTACTTGGAACATTATCTGTACTTATCAATGGCCAAGCAAAAACCTTTATTTATAATCTAATGTGTCTCATTCATAATATATACGATAATCTATGCTCTTAAGTATTAAATTCCGCATCAAATCTTCAATTTCTGCTGATTAATATACATGCTTTAATAAGCACCAAGAAGCTAAATTAATTTGCATGTTCATAAAACTCTAAGAACTGTCACGGATCTTTTAATGTGTTTGTCAATTGATGTCAGGGAGTCTTCTACGTGTTTTAGTTCTCTTTCCACCCGCTCTTTTATTTTTAAACATTGTTTATCCTTTCCTAAGTTGTTTAAGTGACATATAAGGATTTTTTCTGCTGTCGATGATGAAACATTATGTTCGGGATCATAGTCTGAAGCTATATTTAAGAGATTTCCCATGAATCCTTATTTGCATTTAAACACAGAAAAGAGGCCTGCAAACGGAATTGGACGACAGTGAATGAAATCAATGAAATCACGAATTTAATTATGTATTTTTTTTTTCGATATGTTTTCTTTCCCCAACTTACTCAACACGCCGCAGAACTTACTAGATAATTGTGTATATATATATATATATATATATATATATATGTTGTGTGTGTGTGTGTGTGTGTGTGTGTGTGTGTGTGTCATTGTGGAAAGACGCCCTTCGCAGGCTCATAACATCGAAACATATTGTAAACTTATCATAACATGGGCATCACCCAACAGGTGATATATTGATTTCTCTTCAAAAATAGACTAATTTAAAATGTACCCCCCTCCCTCCACACACACACACACACACACACACACACACACACGGTCAGAAAGGAATAGATAGGTAAATAAACACATTTCCAGAACAAATAACACTACACCACACCGGAATAACATGCACACACACACACATATCAACACACACACACACACGTTGACTATACTTGATATGATCACATTTAGTTAACTAAAATAAATGATTTATGACTTTTACGTTTAATGAACAGTCACACCGAGCCGTATGTACTCCAATAACATCACGCTGGGCTGGTATTGTTAATAAAACACACCTTGCGTTTGCTAAGGCCGTGTTCTAGGCAGGCCTTAATCACAAAGCTAAATGTTGACAACTGTTAGCAATTTGCTACTGAAAACAAGAGCCACTGCCCCGGGCAGGGATCACGTGGTTACGGGGGCTACTCCCTGGGCTGCGGGGAGGGATTTGTCCGTTTAAGATGTAAGCTCAGTCTCTCTCTCTCTCTCTCTCTGTGTGTGTGTGTGTGTGTCTGTCTCAACGTCTTTCTAATCCCAATCTACTACTTAGTTCCTAATATACCTTAGACTGTAATATTTAGTTTCTAATACCTTAGAGCCACCGTAATGGCTAGTTGGCTGTGTCAGTCTTGGTCGGGCTCCCCTACCGAGAGACAAACATTGGTTTGTTTGTGGAGAATGAACAACTTTCTCCTTCGTTTTCTTTGCGAGTAATTACATTGTAGGAGGGCGCCGCAGAAGCCGTTACAACGAATCGTTCGGTCACGTTAAATTACGTCCAGTCGTGCGTTTTGAAACCTTTTTAGGGCATACATTTTAATAAAGAAGACGTATCAGCAGAAACATTCCAGCTGTTATTTTCATTTCAAAACTTAATATTATTATTATTATTATCATCATCAAGCCGTGATAGTGCAGTTAGTTAGAGCGTAACCGAAGGGTCGTGGGTTCGAGGCTCCGGGAGTTGCACTGCTGTCATGTGGTGACTGGTTCACTCATCCATAAAAATGAGCACCTGACAATACGTGATGATGGCTATGTGTTTGAGTAACGATTTGCGGCTTTAATGGCAGCATGCGCTGTATGCTTCCTTGGGAGTTGAAATGTGTGCTGGTTGGAAACAGGTCCGAGTCAGGGCTAATAATACTGTACAGCGCCTCGGAACAGGGTTACCTGGTTCTGGGGCTATAAAAACATGCATTATATTATTATTATTATTATTATTATAATTCCCAAGGTAAATACGGTGACAATTTTCACCTATTCATAGTTTAGGCTGGTTGATGCCGGGGCAGTTCTCAACAAGCATCGCGTCACAACCATCTTAACCCACATAACTCCACACTCCTGAATTCCTACGCTAATAGCGCCCAGCTCTCTGGATACAGTTTCTTCGGGATTATTCAGCTGCGTTCCGGATTCATTCTGGCAGATATTCGATCCCGAATCGCTAATGACCCATAGCCAGGAGTTGGGATCTAGACTTCGGCTGGCAATTGGATTCGATCAGGAGCAAATGATTGATGAACGGGCGAACGTTCCGGGGCAAAAATCTGGACAGAGGATGTGTCCGGGTGTTTGAAGGATTTCCTAATCGGTGTTTGAATGTTTTCTTGCCTCCATCAGGAGAATATCGGAAGGCGACAGATAGCAAGCATGTCGAAATCATAAGAAATATCTTACAAAGAGGAAGTTAATCTGGCTCTTATAAATATATATATATATATATATATAGATAGATAGATAGATAGATAGATAGAGAGGAGGGGGCGAAAATATGTCAGCATATGAGTGAGTGAATAACTTGTTTGACCTAGCCGATAATTTCATCCAGGACACATAATAGGGAAATAAGATGTTCTGATGAAACATCCGACAAGCAGAGTTAACGGCTGGGATTGGATCGTACAATTGGAACAGTCCGGTGGTCGACCGAGCTGAGGTCAGATACTAATCTGTCACTACTGAAGATCCCAAAAGACCAGACTCAAATCGTATGGGTATGCTGTTTTAGTGTGGCCGGATTAAATGTATGGAATCACCTCTCAGAACGCACAAGATCCGTTTTGACCATAAGACCTTTCAAAAACAAATTGAAAACCTATATATTTGCCATCAATTAATAATGTTACCTCTTATATATATATATATATATATATATATATATATATGTATGTATATATATATATACTTGTGTACATCGCCTTAGAATGGTATAACTATTTTTTTATTGATTTATTAAGTATACATTGTCATTGCCATACGTCCTGGAGAGCTTCAGCTGCGTTACGCCAGTGTCCCCAATGAAGTCCGGACGCCCTCACTTGCGCATACACACTCCCACATTGGGCAATAATAAAGTAGTATGCATTTATATAATGGATAAAATTAATATATCGTCATCTCGATTTACACTAATCTGTTTCTAAATGGCAATATTTATCTACAAGGAATGTCAATAATGAAGAAAACGGATCCAACTGTGCACTTAAAACGGATTTCTTCAATATTGGCCGCACATTTGTTTCGGTGCGCATTTAAAGTGCACCGTATGTTTATGAAAATGTGAAACTGTTGATCTCTAGGATGCTTTTAAAACGTCATTAAGACTCGGCTTGAACGAGCTCCCTCTGGTACTTGACGGGAATTAAATATTTATCGAAAAGGTTTATTTCTCTTTTAATGCAACGTTTAAATGTTAAAAATTAAGACACACGCACACACACGAGTGATAACCCTTTTAAGGTTGTCACATCATTGCTCCAAAACAATGGTGCGTTTAGTAGTCGCTTGGAGGACTGGTTAACGTTTTCATATTTTAATAACAAAGACAAACTTTCTGTATTTTTGAAATATATATCTCTCTCACTCTCACTCTTTCACGTATATTTTTAGTTTGTTACTTTTAACGTGCTTACCTTTATCCAAATGAATTAATCAAACAATAAACCGTCGCATTTATGTGTATCAACTGGTTCACTGAGTGCATGTACTTGTTAATATGATATACGAACAAGGGATATTTTGTGTGTTTTTTTGCAGCTTTAATAACAGCTTAAACGCAAAGAACAAATACGAAATACACACACACACACGCACACACACAGGCTTCTGCTGCCCGTCACAGGTTTCGATTGCTTCGGTGGCGGCATCTTGCGAATAACGAGTATACTAGCTGCTTAAACGTATACCAGATGGCAGCACGTTCGAATACGCCTATGACTGTGGTGATTAGGGTGATCATGATGACGATATTTTTAGTTTATTTCTATCATACTAGTACAATCCCAACAAAGCTCAACCAACCAGAGAATATTTATATGATAAAAACATAATGAATAATTTTGTTTCAAGTAAAATTTCAATATTTTAATAAAAACTTAAAATTAAAGAAATTTCAAGTTCACAGGCACTTGTCTCTAAAGTTATAATTGCGGTATATTGATGTTTTACATATATCAATGTATGTAGACTGTAGTACATCCAGCAATTATAAGTTCAAGTTCGCGTGATTCGACACATATCACACACAGTGATACACTTGTGCATCAAGAGTTGCTGTAAGTGTAACAAATAATAAGTGCTTAACTTTTAAATTGTTTAATTGTGGTAATTAATCGGAATCCTAGATAAATATGCTTGGTGTAGCTCATATTGGGGTATGACAGGTTAGATCAAACATTTTAACAAACTGTGATCAGTATTCTGGCTACAAACATTGATACCACCTTTTGAAAATGATCTGAGGATCAGTTAAAATAATTCCTCAGAATTCTGTTTTGTTGTTCGGGGAGAATCCCCAGGCTGTCGCTTATTCGGCACCGCCTGTTCCTCAGAAGTGAAAGCTCCAGTTTACACGGTAGTCACTGGTTAGCTCAGGCATGAAAAACATTTTAACTTTAAGCTGAGTTAGTAATTTAGTTCCTAATAATTCCATATCAAACAGCTGATATTGATACTATTATCAGACTAAGTGTACTAGGATAGACCATAATTAATGTCATGATAATCATTTCCTTGTTCTGTGAAACGTCATCCATTGCATAGCTCATTACATAAGCTAATTTATTTTAGTACTTAAAACTGTAATGACTATATATATATATATATATATATATATGTGTATATGTATATATATATATATAAATATATATATATATAAGAGAGAGTAGTTAAACTGTGGCGTTCAGATTTGGGTGTCTTTAAATGACTATTTAGCATCAATCTTATTATTACAGTAAATAAAATATTTTAAAAGTAATTTAGTCTGCAAAAATAATATACATATTCTATTATATATATATATATATATATATATACATACACCAGAGTATATGATAATATCAGAAACTATTACAATATATTGTTTTGATGTGATTTTTTTACTGTGCTTCACTCTGTTTTGCAAACATGTATACCTTAATATGTAATAAAATGTATGATTAGTTAGGAGTAAATATTTTATTTTAGGTTTATTTCATCCTAACATTATCAAATAGTGTAGCTATTAGTTGGCTTATTATTATAAAGTACACACTGTGAATAGGGATTCTAATAGGAAGTATTTAGATTAGATTCAAGAGTTTTGATTCATGATTATTTCACAAAAACATCCATAGGCAATATTATGTAATGTTCTGCAGATGTTTTATAACAAATTTCTCAGTTTTATGTTTGTTTTAAACATTAAATGAATAAAAAATTACACTTTATAATAATAATGATAATTTAGGGCTAAGAAATTTCCCTTGCTTGTCTATTTTCTGTACAGTGAATCCCAAAATATGATGTATGCAAACATTTATTAGAAATACAGAACCTGATCAGTATTAGTTTATCTAAGAAAACAACATTATATGGCTTTACTTCAGACACAAGCACCAACAATAGTATCTGACTGGATGACCTGCATTTTCCTGGATAAGAAATCATAAAGATAATAATAATATTAATCAATATTTAATAAAGTGTCCTCCATTTAAAAATTGCCAGAAAAATCTTGAAATGAATATACCATTTCATTGACATCGTTTGTAGTCTGCATCATTCTGAATTCACTGATGATTGATGCTGTAATCAGTTATGTAATATATCAGTCACATGATATGGAGTTACAATAGTGTAAAAGAGAGATAACCAGTCCCATGACCCATTTCGGATAATTAACAATTCACCAATATGTGTGGAATCAACCATAGGTAAAACATCAGCAATAAAATGTATCGTACGTCCCAAGGAGTATGAAATGTTTGACTCAGCATTTTTCTGACATACAAGTGATATTTAGTGCTATGTCACTACCACCGGTGTTCGAATCTCGCAGCAACCGAAAAAGCACGAATCCCAGCATGAGTTTTAACCCTGGGAAGGGACAACGAGTGAAAACCAGATGAACGGAGCTTTCTAGGCTTGGATGCTAGAGAAAGCATGGACAATAGATACGAAGGTTTTCTGAAAGAAATAGTTTGATAGGCAATGGTACAGAGTTTGAAAGTGATGCGAGGTTGAAAAGGGAGCAAATTAAGAGATTTCAGGAGTGGGACAGAACGAGAAAACGGAGGAGACCATGTGACAACCCTAGCTAAGCAGTTCTGAACACACTGAAGTCTTGCAATATCCTTAGATGCGATGTTATAAAGAAGAGATTTGCATTAATCAAGCCCACTAGTAATAAGTGCTCTAGCAATGGGGGTTTGGCGACTGAAAGATAAATGTAGCGCCGAATACGTCGCAGGTCAGGAGTGTGATAGAAGCAACAACAACATGTCAGAGAGATATGTTTTATGAAATTAAAATTGCTATCAAATGTATCACATAGGTTATGTACAGTGTGTGATGGTGTGATGCTATGATTAAGGATGGGCGTAGGGAAGAAATGAATAAGTTTGCTGCATTGTCTGGCTGTACCAATAATAATTAAATCTGTTTTGTTCATATTGAGCCTTAGTCTATTGTTTGTCATCCAGCCAGAGATATCACTGAGACGGTCACCAAGTTGTTTAAGGGAAAGATCAGTGTCTGCTGTAGATAAAGCTATGTATACTTGGGTGTCATCTGCATATAAATGATGGTCTAATTTGTGATGGTGAATAAGAGCTGAGTGGTGTGATATACAGAGTAAACAGCAGCAGTCCAAGAACAGAGTCTTGGAGAATGCCGCAAAACAAGGGAACTGCCTTTGAAGAACAGTTTCTTATTGTTGTTGATTGAAACCTATTTATTAAGAATCAGCAGATCCAAGTGAGTCGAGGCAATCTAGCAGAACTGCATAATCAATGGTGTCAAAAGCTGCAGATAAATCTAGTAGTTAGTGCTGTGACCTTTCTTGTGTCCATGTTTAGTGATCTGTCGTTGTGAACTTTCAGTAGAGCAGTCAAAGGTCACATAACTTGTAGGCGAGGTTGATCTCATAGCCAAGAAGATGGTATAGTAAGTTGAAGAATTTGGCATTATCAATTAAACCTCAAACTATTATTATTTGTATGCCACTAAATTAATAATAACTGCAGTCAGGTACTGGGTCAAATACATTTGTATTTGTATTTGAAAGTATTTAAATACCCTTTTCAAGTATTTGTATTTGAGCTTACCACAAAGAAAAGTATTTGTATTTAAATACTTTCACAAAGTATTTGATTTTTTCAAATACATCTTCAAATACATTAAAATACTTTTCTAAAATGTTTTGATCTGAATATTTTGTCACCAACATGATTTGTTTCAGGAAATAATCTGATCACTGAATTGCACACACACAACATATGAAGGACCTGTCTTCTCTCTGTCATCGTAAGGAATTGCAATTAATGATATCTTTGATGTAATGACTTCTGATGGCTTCCTTGTTAATCAAAGGGAGATTATCCTCAATTATATGAAGTCTAATTAGAAGGGATCAACAGATAACATGAAAGATCTTGTGAGTAAATCCAATGAGCAGATCTCATCTTTCCTATAAAGAGGACTAACCTTCCAGCATATGTCATTCATTATTCCAGCTGACATTCCTACAAGTTTCTGCACTTATTAAATATTTGAGAATTAGATTCCGAGAATTTAATTACATCCAAAATGGCTGGAAAAACCAGCTTTTTGAAGTACCAGAGAATGTTGATGGTAATTTCAAGGCTAAGTGCAAGCATTGCCCTGCACAAATATCAGCTTCTACCAAGGCTACATCCAATCTGCTACTCCATGCCAAGATAAATTTATTTGTTATTAGTTTCTGGAAGTGCCATGCAGAGCAATATCCATTATGTTCCTCAGGTCTAATCGACAAAAAATTCATAAATTGATGTGACACATCTAGTTGATGTTGTGATGTTATGTAACATGTGTATCAGAATAAAAAAACAATGAATTTGTTCTTTTCATTTGAAAAGTATTTGTAATTGAAATACATCCAAAGGTATTTGTATTTAAATACATTTACAAATGAATGTATTTGTATTTGACCAAAATAAAAGTATTTGTATTTAAATACATTTCAGTGTATTTGACTGCATACCTGATTGCAGTCATAAATTCATATTGCAACATTCTTCATTTAAAACATTAGAACGTAAAGACAGCACAGTTTTGAAAGTTTGTTTGTGTCTCCTTTTCATGTTAGTTTACACCGAGTTCTTCAACAAAGCTTTGAGGCCCACATATGCACAAGATTTAAAAAAACTAAGCAAGAATTAATCAGATTATCCAAAAATAAATGAAAACTTGAAAGACCTTCTGACAACAAAAGAAGACCTGAAAGGTTTGCTGTAAATAGCATTTGTTAGTTGAAAATATGTGTAAACAGTAAACGCAATCGTAATTTAGATAAATGGTTTATGTCAGTTATTCTGTAAAAGAACTGAAGTATCAAAATATAAACACAATTAACAATTCATAGATTTTATTAAAAATAAAACACTAAATATTAACCAGTGTTTGTAGAATTAAGCAATATTAAAGTTAACCCACACAAGGGGGTACTGCAACTGTGCCATCTTGATTGGTCACAATTCTGACACGGTCTTGTCTGAAATCCATAGTAACTGGACTATTTATTGGTATGATGTGTACCTGCTAAATAAATAAAAAAAACAGACATGCACAAAGGGAAAGTCTGTATGTATATGTAAAATACTGTTGTTTTTGTATGTCAAATATATTTAATAAAAGCTGTTAATTTTTAATATTTCTTACCTTCAGGTCAGGTCTTTCCTTCTCAATAATCTCCTTGGCTTCATTTCCATCCTGAAATTACAATAAGAAATATTTAATATGAGTAAGATTTTGTTTTGTTAGATCATGTTATACTCTACATTGGTAGTTATACCTCATTAAATTAAGTGTTGTCTTATGGCAAAACAAAAACGTATTTGGATGCATTATGATCATTAACGTTTGTATTTATTAAAAATAGTAACAATTTAACTGTAGAATGCAAGCTTAACCGTCTTATAATATTTATAATATTACCAGCATTCGCACATGTATAAATATCCAATCCTATTTACTAGAATATTGTAGATGAAACCACATTTTCCATATACTCCGAACCAGATAAGCATTACCACTTTACAATTTATGTACTGATATTGAGTAACTCGGTGGTAGAATGGGATGGCAGGGGACTACGTTTTCATTGTCTGACAGGCATGGGGTGAATTCAATTCCGGAATTGCTTATTTAAAAAAAAATGGAATTGATAAATTTGGAATAGCAGTTTGGTACAAAAAAAAATTAATTTACCATTTAATTTTTTACTTCAGAAATATTTTTTCCATGACAATCCAGGTATTCCAAGTAGGTACTTGGAGTACCTACTCCAATCACTGATTGGAGTAGGTAAAAATAGAATTGGAATTGATAGAATAGGAATTGATCAATTTGATGTGGAATTGGAATTGACCAAATGGAATTGAGTGGAATTCGAACTGACAAAATGGAATTGACCCATGTCTGGTGTCTGATTGGTTGGAGCTTCATTCAGCAAGTCATCTGGCAAAGTTTTCCCAACCGAATATACCATTTATTTATTTAGAGTTATAAATTGATGATTAGTCCTTGTAGTGAAATTATAATCCACAGTAGTTGCTTTCATTTGAGATAGACAGTCATGTAAATTAATTGCTATTTCGACCTTTTTAATACTAACCTTTCCGACCAGTTCTGGCCATTTGGTTTTTACTTCATCCGCCATATTCCTCCTCACGGTTCTTGTCCTGTACCTAAACTAGTCTTGGCTTATGATCACTAATAAAGATAAAATGAGAAATCATATTAAAACATTTAGATCAATCATCAAAACACAAACATATTATATAAAACAGTGTATAAAAAATGGGACGTTGTGATTTCGTTTCTCAAGCCAAAAATGGGCAAGGTCCTGTACCATAAACGTTGTCCGCCCACTCTATCACGCGATACTGACTGGTGTTTTTCTGGGAAATTCCAGGATATTGACCGTGACCTTGTAGGTGAACGCCCTTTTTGTATGCTATCGATTGTTTTTAATATAATACAAGAAACGATTCTAAAATTGCTTAAAAACAATTAACACTGGCAGAAATAGTACGGGAAACATACAGTATCACGGGAAGGGGATGATCTATAGAAGTCAATAGGCCTAACATATTAAATTAATTATACAGACTGTGCAGTCTGTGCAAACGACAATTTCAGAGAATTTGTAATTTCCATTCTGAATCTTCATAAATGATTTCTCGGTAATCGTGCCTTCTGACGGTAGATTTAATAAATCTACCGATGTCTAAACACTGTAAGCCTGTATGAATATCAACAAATTTCTGTCCTACTAATCCTTATCTTGTATCATGGTAAATAAATACACAGTCTAACAATAGCACCCTTATCATTGATCCTAATCAGATGAGTTCGCCTGAAAACCTAACTGTTGCCTAGCCGTGTACTCCTAACCCACTGTGATATAATGTTAAACTGGGCCGACCAGCTCTGGTCTATGGTTATATAGGTACTATAGATAGGCTAATGTAAATATACTTATGTTCTCTGGTTATACGATATATTATATGCCGAGATTTCGGTGTTCAATCGAAGTCGTTTCCTGCTCAGTTACGAATAGATATCCAATGTTTTAAATGCAAAACATGTGCTCTGTTCTACTCTTACCTGAGTTAGTTGTTTCAAATGATGAAGAAGAAAAAAACAGCTCTGTTTTACTGCTTCGATGATTTATCTACGGCCTCGACCGCCGCCATGAACTAGGTCAAGTGACACATGCAGACTCTGACTATCGCTTTATAGAGAGAGGCCAGGCCCATAAAGGAAACAGTCCATGTATTTAGGTGTTCAAGTAGAACTGATAGTTGCATCGTATTTTCGAGTATAGTCAATGACACACACACACACACACACACACACTAACTGGTAGCGCGCTGGATCACATATCACTACCGCCCGAGTTCGAATCTCGGGGTGGGCATATCTGAAGGGTGTTTCATCTTTGACTTCGCTTCATTACCTTTGGATGTCGCTCGTCCCATTTAGCCTACCATTCTAAGACACCGAATGGCCTAAATTGTGCCGATGTGTCGTTAAACAACATTTATCCATCCATCCATTTAGCCTACCATGTGCACAAAAGTTGCTGTAAAACATCAATCATCTCAATCATGTCTTGCGTGCGTGCGTTGTTTTATTGTCGATTCAAAATCTGTTTCTACAATATTAACTAATACCTTACAATTATTTTTATCACGCCTATGTAATGTCTAGATTGTGGTCCAACCTTATGTAAACAGTGTTCATAAAAGTGTGTTCGTAGGAAATCTTGGGGACCCAAATGGGGTAAATACTAATATTTTGATTCATTCGGAGTGATGATCGATTAGCAGAAGTGCCAGTTAGTGTATTGTTTTCTTCTAATATATGATATTGTCACTATAACTCATGTACCTGCATGATGGCTGAAGATATAACTATATTAGTAAGTTTATATAGTGAGTTAACTAACTGTAGTATATGTGTACATGCATGAATATGGAAATAAAACATTTAAATTTAAATTGTACATTAGCTAGACCTGTAGATGGCGCTAGATATCTATATCAAATTAGCATGTAAATTGTATCAAATGTTCCCAACAATGAAATCACGACAACAATTTAAAAAACGGTTTGGCGAGAAAGTTTGGGCTGGGGAGTGGTTCGGTCTTAAGGAAGTTATGCAGTTTGTTTTAATAGTTTGACCTGTCTATGGCTACCCCCCCCCCTACACACACACACACATATATATATATACACATATATATATAAGCTTAAAACCGGACTTTAAATTAAACTTAGTTAGTTAGGATAAAGTGTTTGCGGGAACCTGGCGAGTGTTTTATTTTTGCGAACACAGACAAAAACATGGGCCGCTGAATACATTAATTGAAGCTGCCATCTCACTTAAATATAAATAAGATGAACGGTCTAGATCACCCCCCACCCCCGATGATGTAAACCATTCTGACAGTAACCATGGTCTAATTATTTTTACTCCATCTTTCCACACTGTTCTTGTTTGAGTAATGAAGGAGGAATTATTGTTAGTCACCCAATAAAAGGGAATACACTTAAACTAAGTGTCCACATTTCCGTGAGATGGCGCCGTTTTGCGAAACGAACAAATTGAACACCTCCCATACAAAGGACCACGACGGCAGATAAAGAGTAGTCAAGTGTTCAATTATTTTCAGATCGTAATCGAACTTTCCAGCGTTTTCTTGTATAAAACTGTGATTGAGTTTTAAAACATTCATCACTTTTGGCTACACGAATATGGTCACCGGATGTTTGGACTTCTTTGTACAAACGCGATGAAAATTAATATTGCCCTTTTTTCAGTCCTTTGTCATCTGGAGAACGTGATCGAACTGTTGACCTTCTTAGAGGAATTTCATCTGGTAGTCTTCGTAATTATCTATTTCTAGTTAGATATAAAGATGAACAGGTGCCCCAAACTAATGTTAAACAGAATTTAATTAAATTTGTTTGTATGATCCGACTTCAATACATACAGCCAGGAGACACCAGACAACTATTACAAAATAACATCGAGTAGATTTTGATTAGCTTTATTTGGTTTACAAGTTCCAGTTACAGTGGTCCCCTCGTCCTGGTAACATATTGCTCGTTTCTAATTCTACACTGTAATGTGACAGTGAGGTAAGACCATTGACATGGAAGAAAGTTTTCTTTCAGGTCAATGGATAAGATGCAGTATTTAACAAACAATAGAAGGTAAATGTGCCGGAATTCTACTCAATGATTACGTTAACGAATTGGCGTATTTAATTTAAGCACGTTATGACCAGGATATCGCGGTAAATCCTGATTTAACATCAATACAGCACCAGCCACCAAATATTTTTTTTTAATTGTTAAATGTACGAATAGTACAAGTCTAAAAATACCAACGCATGGAATGGTATCCCATATATTGTAGGTATTTTGGCAAATGATCGTGTGAACACCTAAAAGCGCAGCAAAATACCATAATCAGCTATTTTATATACACATCAACCTCGAATACATGCTAATGTTTGGGACCGCTAACGTAAACAGGTCTCTAACAGCATTTTTAGTTTTACTTAAAGTGGCGTCAAGAAGAGCCTCATTAACGAGTAGTGCATTAGCATCTAGTTATATATATATATATATATATATATATATCAGTGGTTGGTAGTGACAACATGAAATATAACATTTATCCGAAATAAATTGTTATGTTTTATATTTTACATGAAGGTGGCTTTGTTTTGTAGAGTGTGTGTATGTGTATATCTGTGTGCGTGCCTGTGTGTGCTCGTTCAGTCAACTCTCTACCCACATATTCACGTCACAACATTCGATTTCTCATTAACTTCGATTAATGTTAAGACGTTATGTCGTAATTTCCGATTCTCTATTTGCCGTTGTAAAACTCTGTCATAACGGTTTCACTCATTGGTTTCACTCCTATAAATTATAGGTTCGCTGACAATTCGTGGGTATATTCCTCTTCGTTTGTGTTGTTGTATCGATGGATTAAAGTAGAATATTAAAACTTTGATGAAGCTGCGAACACATTAAAAGTGACTACTCTCTGGGTTCCAACTTCATCTGACAATACTCAGCTCACCCCTACTACTACTAGTACTAGTGTCCTACAACGGGTCGTGGAAGAGTTAATTTAACTTACACATATATGTAGGGACCATATAAGATATATGTATTTATAATTCAGTGTAGTTTCTCTGCTTCCTAATTATTAAGCATATTTATGATACATACGAGCCAACAAACCTGTCTCCGTCAAGGCACTCTTGAAACCATATAGCAAATGACCGCTTCCTAGTTTGACGTCATAAGGTATTTCCTTGCAAAAACGGGATTCCCCTTCATTATCTCCCGTGGCAATGGCCTAGCCATTTACGCCTTAAAGTTAAACGAAGTTCGTTTCATTTGATATACATACGCAAAAGACATGGCATATAAACACAGGTTTGTTACATTATATATAGGTATATCAATTATTTTTCAGTTATGTGCTACTATTAAAAGAATATTGGCTGGCTATTGCGTAACTGAAGTGTTACCCGTTTGTAAGTCTAGACTGCATTATTAGTGGTACGGACTATGGAGTAGTTTACTAGATATAGATCTACTAATATAGGCATTTGATCTATAGGCTAGATCTATATCTAACTATTTTAAGTGTTCACGATTGTATCGTCTGCCGCTGTGTTATTTGTAAACTTATATTTGCTCGGCTTTATAAATGAATGGTTTATTTTTTATTTTTCAAACGCAGTCGCAGACAAAACATTTCATTAGACTGTCACTATGCTATGGCATATATATGATATAGTATATACTTCTAGATATACTATACTATCTATAGATACATCCAGACAATGTAGCAAACTTACTCGTTTGTCCCCTACGACTACACCCATCCTCAATCATAGTCTAGTATCACACCATCACACACTACGTTTTACACTAATTTTCGTCTTTCATTTGATAGTAAACTTAATTTCAGAAAACATATTTCTCTGACGTGTCGCTGCTGCTTCACTGATATTTGTGACCTTCGCCGTATTCGACGCTATATTTATCATTCACTTCCCAAAACCATTATTACAGCAGTCATTATTAAGGTCTAATAGGTTTGATTACTGCAACTCTCTTCATTATAACATTGCACCTAATTGTTCAGAATTGGTTAGCTAGGGTTGTCTCCTCAGTTTTCTCATTCTGTGCCACTCCTTAAATCACATCACTGGCTCCCTGTTCAATCACGCCTCATTTTCAAACCCTGTACCATTGCCTATCAAACTCTTTCTTCCGGAGAACATTCGTATCTATTTTCCATGCTTTCTCTGGTACCCAAGCCCAGAGGGCTCCCGTTATCTGATTTTCATTTGTTGTCTGTTTCCAGAGTTACAACTCATGCTGGGACTTGTGCTTTTTCAGTTGCTGTCCCTACTCTTTGGAATTCACTCTCTGAACATGTTAAGTCATCAAATAGCATAGTTTATTTCAATCACCACTTGAAAACTCATCTTTTTTTCAGACTTGCTTATCCTTTCTAAGGTTGCACTCCATCTGATCATTTGTTGATGAATTTTGCATTGTGCCTGGACTATGAGGTTGATCAACCCTTGTAGTTGTACTAGGTGCGCCACTGAGCTTAATTCTTTTTGAAGATATTGGTGCTATAAAAGTTTGTTATTATTATTATTAGAAACCATATATGACAAGTGTCGAGTGTTCAAATTGCACATGCCTTTACAATGACAGTAGACTGAGTAGACTAGACTTTATTGGCATGGCCTATTTAAAAAGTAATATATAGCCTAACCCATGTATTCTTCAGTAAATAATTATTGCAAGGGAAAATGCTATAATTCATCTATAACAAATATATGTGAATATTTTATTGTTGTCTATTAGTATTATCAGTGCCTCTGTAGTCTAGCGGTAGCATGTTGGACTACAAACCACTACCACCGTGTTCGAATCTCGTTGTGGGCATATCTGAAGGTTGTTTCATCTTTGACTTCACTTCATTACCTTTGAAGGTCGCTCAGCCTATTTAGCCTACCTTGTGCACAAAAGTGGCCATAAAACATCTATTAGTATTATCCCATTATGTATTTGACTAGAGTAAAACAAAAACCATAATAATCATTATATATATAGAATAATCAAGAGACACTGACCAATCTCTGCTAATTTCTATCAGACAGCTTTTATGACTAAAGATAATAAAACCGATATTATATATTTAGCATCACCATATTGTGTTAAATCCCTAAAGACACCAGCATTACATATGGGAGCATCTTCAATTAACTCTATTATGGGTCAGTAAAAAATGTTGGTATTATTTTTAACCAATGTAACCAAGGTATGAACATGTCACATCAGTATGCCGAGCTGCCTACTACCATCTTAAGAACATCCACTGTTTAAAAGCATTCTTGACACAAAAAACACTTGTAACTGTAGTCCATGCCTTTGTTACATCTCGTATAGACTATTGTAACGCCCTGTTATATGGCATATCTGATTATAATATTAATCGATATATAAATTCGGAATAGTGCAGCTCACATAGTGACAAATCCTAGAAAATATGATTATATAAACCAAATTCTTCAAAAACTACATTGGCTACCTGTTAGACAGTGTATCCATTTCAAGATTCTGTTAATAACTTATAAATCTGTTAATGATATGGTGCCAGAATACCTGTGTGAACTGGTGTCCATTAGAAAGTCATCCCGAAAACTCAGGTCATCCAGTCAGATACTATTGCAGGTGCCTTTGTCTCCGGGCTCAAGTCATATGGTGATTGTGTGTTTAGTCTTGCAGCCTCCCACCCACACTTTGTGGACTAGGTTGCCGGCAGATATTAGGAATGAGTCGTCTCTCTAATTTTTTTTATTTGTTCTAAAAACACATCTATTCAAGGTTGCTTTCACAAATAAATAATACTTATCTTTTAAATATCTTATAGGGGCTTTACAGACATATTATTTGTGCTATTATTATATTACATATTATTTGTACAGCGCCTTTGAATGGCTAGTAGGGGCACTTTATTAAATATACATTATTATTATTTTACCAGTGCGTTTTGACCATTTAAGTATTAAACTTAAAGGTAAGAGCTTATCAGTTGAGATTTTATGTGGATGTTGATTTTGGGGTTTGTCATCTTGTTAAAAGACCAACTTTCAGTACATGTTGCTGTAATGTAAGGGTTTGTATTGTACTTATTTGACCATTTTGATTTGTTATTACAGTTTGTGTAGCATGAGTTTGAAAAACATGATCAATTTCAGACTTGACGCCTTGTAACTTTGTTTTCCAGGTTTTTTACAAGTATATTTGACAGTAGATGGTTTGAAAATTAATAGTATCTGAAAGGTCTTCATTTTATATCATCCTTTTATCTCACAAAAATTACCAATTTATGTAAGTCATTTGATGCTATCTAATCTATGCATCTCTCCTGACATTTTGATTACATCTGTTCTGTTTCAGCGCTCATCCTTTTTTCATGTGCATAATTTGTAATACTTGTACTAAACTGAATTTGGACAGAAACTGGCAAATATCACACCAGTTGTTGCCACATTTGGTAGGAGTACTTACATTTTTGTGTGATATATATAACTGCTGAAGCGTGATACTTTTTGAATAGCTTTAACCAAGGCCTCATTTGTCAACATGTCTACTATAATACAGCCATAGATTTAGCATTTTATCAAGAAGAAACTGTAGTTTAGAGCCAGTTGTAAAAGTTTTCAAGAGCAGTTTTTGATAATTACATTCACATGACAATTGCATCATGGTATACTGAGATGTGTTATCTCTGCAGTGTGAAAGTCAGTACTTATGTACAGAAATAATGTCTCCTACTGGTGTAGTTTTTTACTTATAGTATTTGTGAAAAAATTTAACCGAACGTCCAAAGCCAGTTATTAAATATATGGATGCACATCCACTGTAATTTTAAAAGTGGCATAGATAAAGTGATTAATAGCTTTTGTTCATTTTAATTAACTGGTACATGTATCTTGTTCTGTACTTGTTTATTGCAGCAATACTTTCTTAATTATATTGAGTCAAATTTTATTCATTCTTTTTAATCATTCAGCTTGTTACTAGTTATGGATAGATGTATCTTTAATTCTGCGACCAATAAAACTGTTGTGTGTTTTTACTACTGAGGGACACTCAGTTCTGGAATGCTTGCAATAAAAATTGTTTTAACAAATTTGGCTAACTGGAGAATTTTTTTGGGGGTAAAAGGCAACTCAAGCAAATGGTATGAAACAACTAACTGGTATGCATATTTGCCACAAGTTTTGTGCAAACATTTGTTTATCAGAGAAATTATTGTCCGTTTGTTGCTCAAGTAATTCAACAAGATTGCTGTTTTTAAGACTGTGGTTACTGACTGAACTATAAGGAATGGGGAAGATAAGAGAGAGAGAGCATACACAATATACTCTAACCGTAGTTACTTTGTTAGTGAGCTTAGTTGTTAAGAAGGCCAAAGACAACAAAATGTTAGTTGCTAGTTGCTCCTGGTATCTCGGTGACAAAGAATTCTCAGCTCTTATCAGGTAATTTAGTTTACATCCCTCAATTCGTGGACACTTTTATAAACAGAACCAATGATGATGGCGTGACCAGGAAGTTTCCGCCAGAAGAGGTCAAGTGGTTTACCCCTGAACTTAAATTAGGTTATGAGCGTTCTCAGAAATGTTTCTATACCTAGATGATACAGCCAAAATAGCTTTATCCTGTTATCACTTTCACACATTTCCTTTATGGAACGCATACTGTCCATGGCACCATTATGTCTGGGGCTGGCTTTAAGGCATTTTATCATTTCCTTATGTTACATAAAAGACAGCTGGTCTAGTAGAATTACTGGAAAGTAATTATCACCATGGAATGAAATAAACTGTGACAGATCAGGCATCCACATTGTAGGAGACACGCTGTTACTTTCAGTAAATAGTTCATCTATCACTTTCACTCCAGTAAACCATTTGAATGGTTTTGGACATTTTGTTTTGCGTCCAATATGTAAAGTGCAGCATAAATTAGAGAAATACCACTCAGTTATAAACCAGCTTAATGACTTTATTTGTCTGTAGGGGTGAAATTCAAGGTGACAGTTTTATTTATAATGTGATTTTTCGGTGATCCTTGAGTACAGTACGCACTCTTAAGTTGACACTCTGAAGTTCAACCCCAGTTAAAAACTCAAATTATTTCTCTGCCGTCATCTTGCTTAAATTATAGTGAGAACATTATAGGAACCTGGATATAATATTTGCTTACAGTTCCTTCAATGTATTCTGGCAAGACTTGAACTAACCATATCCAACTGTGTAGTTCTGGAGTGCTTTACACATAATATTACTATTATTATATTTATTGTCTTGATGAAATCCAAAGGATTTATTTTCTTGCCTCCCCCTTCTTCTTCAGTATAAATGAGTACCAGTAGGTATATCTCCTGCACTGTTATACGTAACTGGATGTAGACCGGGAGGCCGATGCTGAAAATATGCTTTTATTTAAGGGCAATATGTTATGCCCGGTATCGTTTATTGTTTTCACCGATTTAGAATTCCATAGCAGTAGGTCCCGTCTCTGGGCGGTGGTAGTCCGTTGATATTGGTTTAGTGTTGGGTTAAAGTGCCCCTTCCAAGCCCTAGTGTTGCACTATTCTGTCGTCACATTTATCATCATTATTGTTTCCGTAATAGTGATGTACCCATCATATATGCAGCTGACATCGCATAATCCATGTGCTGATGTAATGTGCCTTGCTAAATTCTGGTCACACATTATCGGAGTACGGTAATTATTCTCCCAGATTCCGCTGCCTCAACTGTGAAGAACACTCTGATAGTGCAGTTGTTGGAGCACTGGAAACCTCCATGTTGTGGGTTCGAATCCGACTCGAAGCCGTGTTTGATGGATTTGTTTTTGTTTAGGATGTCCAGGCTGAATAACTCAACAACAACAACAACAACACCTCAGCAGTGCTGGTGATTAAGAATATTGCTGTATTGGATGTGTGCGGAGAAAATCAAATGTTTTCATTTGGCCATTTGAAATAATTAATTCCTTTCATTGTCTGTCGGAGTCTCATCAAATGGTGGCCCAGTTCTGTTATACGTTTAGTGTCCTATGGTATACTAATGATGTACCTTGTCCAATATGTCACGGTGGCCATGGGCTGCTATATCAGTGGAGTTAATGATAGATAATCGATAAATCTTTCCTGGATTGTGTAGATACACTGTTATGTGTCCAAACATTGGATCCACACTTTTGAGTGGATGGCCTCATTTTTTACATCCTCCTATATTAAATGGCGGCATAGGTTTTGTCCATAATAAGGTGAGATGAATCGGGTGAATGAGTATGTCCCCTCGGGCCACCACTATCCAGGATCCATGACGTTTGAGTCATCCCCTCTCCCATTGTTAATCAATATACAGTCTATTGTAGTGTTCTTCATTTTTAGAATGTTATAACTGTAAAGGGTTTAAAATATTACATTGAAATCCGTCTCGAGTGAACACTCTGGAAGACAGGTTCTGCCATAACAGAATTGGGCCTTTGGCGAGCATTCACGGATACATCTTTATTTGTTTATAAACATCTACGTAGTTAACTCTAGGTGATATGTTCTCTTGTAACAGAGGTTTATTTCATTGAAAGCTATTACTAAGCTTCAACTAATTATTATCAAAATGCCAGACCACTTTTTAGAATTCCATCCAATTCCATATACAGTGAACCCTCACTTGAGAGACCAGTCTTGGTACTGCATCGGGTTAATTTTGAAACAGGTTTTATGGATGTTTTTTTTTTCTTTCTTCTTCAGACTTCGTGCTGCAGACTTTGTGGCCAGATAACAGTTTGACCATGTAAACATCACATCGATTGTGAAGGGAAGTCGAAGCCTACCAATTCCCATCAATCCTCCCCGGGATCATCTCAACCCACATTTTTTTCTATAGCTCTATAACCTCCCTCGGGGTGCCTCTTCGTTCTCTTTTAAAGGTCTCAAGCTTCTTAGAACCCGTGGTCTTGAAGATCAGGCTCTACTGTAATTAACTTGCGTCTTGTGTAACTAATGTATCAGACTGTAAGATAATGAAGTAGATTATTTGCCCTAACCACCATACTAACACCACATATCATCTTGTCTTGTCTGTCCCGTCGTTATCTCTCTTGTATAACAACTGTCCTCGGCTGAACCAAGTTTTATGTTTTTGGACAGAAGTTTGGCTTCGGATAATTACTGGATCTGGGTTTTTCTCTGGCAGAGATATTTTGTGAACCAAGCTGGTTGACTGATCCCGATGCCTGTCTACAGATAGATATCGTAATGGGATCTGGATCAGACACTCCATCTCTTAGCCACCACACAGACACTGTACCATGTCCTATACCTAGATCCCCCTGACGCCGTTAAACAGGTTGCCATTTCTATGACCTTTTCTTCAGGATTTAGCCTCCCCTCCGTTGGTCTGTTGTCTGGCATCGCATACTTCTGGCTTGTTTGTAAACCCGTTAACACTTGTTTCTTCTGCGTTCTGATCACCTCTGGATGGTTCTGGAGCTGTCTGTCCGTCTGTCTGGCTGTCTTTCCGTTTGTCTATCTGTCTATCCATATGTGAGGTCCCAGTTCTCCTAGAAGCTAATCTAAGCTTGACTGATGATGTACCTGGCTATATATGTGTCTTACGGTGTGCTACGTGTCTGCCCGCTGTTGAGTGAGTGCTAGATAGTGAAGATTGATGTAGACTCTGTGATGTTAGTAGTCTTCCAAAGGTGGCACCGGTTTGTGGTCCAATTCATCCTTAACACCCGGGAACACCTCGGTGTACGACACAGACAACACACACTATATATATATATATATATTTGTGTGTGTGTGTGTGATCACTCACTTTAGATGTCTAACCTCATTTTAAGGATCTCCTATAGCCAGGTCAGGACATGGCTACCTTTTCATTACTCATCATCATCATCATCATCCCATAAACCGTTCCATGTTCCGACATCTAATTTGGCCATTTATGGCATTACGTTGTTTTTATATCCGAATGACTAATATATTCATAATAATGTACCACAGAGCACATAATATATCTGTACGTTATTGCTGAATTATATCTTTTTCTCATAAATATCTATTCAGTTTAGGCTGTTATAAATTGTTAACATTACAGGCATTAGTATTAAGACAGGAATGGCCAGATAGCCGTATTACACTTGTTTATCTTATCTGTAGCATATTTTGCTATCAGTGATAACATATGGTAGATTATTTTTAGCATTAGCCTATGTTACAGATGAGCATTTTGTACCAGACTGTATGTGTGTGTTGGTGTCACTGTGTGTGTGTGTGTGTGTGTCTGTGTTAGAATGTTCTGACCTGATATCACAGATCACGTTTTTGACTATCCAGTTTACATTGTGCCAAAGGCTATCACTGTATGGTTAACGACATTATAAGAAATATATTTGGCTGATTGATAGATAATTATCTGATAATTGCGTGGAATGTTTGTGCTTCAAGTTAGATAACAGTTAGCTGTGTTCTTATGTAGGAGATTAGTAACTGTTTTTGTATTAGGGTTGTACGGTGTGTGTGTGTGTGCGCGCGTGTGTGTATGTCCCCCCTTCTGTCTATCTGTCTGTCTCTCGGGACCTGCTTTATCTTACTGACTGACTGACTCATACACACATACTCACACTGGTACACCTAACCCAGACATTCTAGTTCATTATTCCAGCTATCCCTGTATCCCACTGTTTGATGACTGATCTCCACATAGGGAGCCATCATTATCTTCTCAGCCCACTCCCACCCCCCAATTACCGGTCCCCCAAGATACACAGCTTAGAAATGTCTAATAATAACTTTGACCATCTGTTAACCAATCCCAGCTTACTGATCTGACAATTATTATACATGACAGGAGCTAATACATCTTCACTACCTACCTAAACTAAATAATGGAGAAGATTCACCGATGATTTCACTATTTACGGATTAGTGATATCTTTGTAAATGATCATGAATTAGTTTTTACAATATTAAAATATTTGGCTTCTAAACATCATGCCATTTTATAGAATATTTTGGTGTAAACATCCAGTTATTAACCACTAACTTGTAAATGGTCTTCCCTTTATCATAACATCACAATAACAAATATAAAAATAACAGTTAAGATTTAATATGCAGAAAGACGCCCTTACTGAAAGTGTAACATGGACCCCATAATAGGATCATGTATATAAAGTGGTACAGCAAACTGACCTCTTTTTAAATCCCATGTACTTAGTAGGCATTAGCACCCCAATTTGAAAAACAAATCTTATTTTTATATTTTATGTAATCCTGGTTTGATTACAGAGTTAATGAGAGCGATGGTTGACATTGTGTCTGGTGTGGTGTGTACCTGGGTCTGGTAAGTGTGTGTGTGTGTGTGTGTGTCAATATAGATGAAACTGAACACCGTCACACCTGATACATGTCAGTCGGTGTAATCTGTGTGTATCACTGTTTGTTCAGTATTAGCTGAACGTGGAAGGATCTTCCTGACAGGAAGTAGGCGGCGTCACTGTCCAAATGACGGGGAAGGAAATCTCTCAGTATTACGGAACTTGAGCCAGTGATTTTATTAATGGGGAATGTCCCTGGCATTTACTCCATTTCCAGCTATATGTTTATATATATATATATATATATATATATAGTAATATATAGTAATATATAGTAATATATAAACACGCACGCTCGCGGTATGACATGGTATGGTATGTCCGCATATGTAAAAATAACCCATGACTGGATTACACCTTATTTGCATATCTGAGCCAGCAATTAGTGAGTAATCTGATAAAACGCGTCACTCAATCAAAGACCAAGCCTTAATAGCTAACTCACATGGTATTAAACCTTGCCCAATCACCACTATATAGAGCCTGATATCCACATCAGGTTTGATACCATTAGCCTGGAGTTATTCTAATCAACTGGAACACATAATATTGTACCTTATAATAATAATCGCTGGCTGGCTGTCTAGATAAATAGGTGATTGTTGTTAGTTCATATATCGCCTGATGGTGGCAGTTATATGTGTGATTTATTGGAGTATAGCATGCTATTGGTGTTGTCAGACAGTAAGCTCAGAGCCTGGACACCTGAGTACAGGATATCATCTAGTATATATATATATATATATATATATATATATATATAGTAACTGTCTTCCAATATAGATGTGTCAGGTCGGAGTACGCACAGTTGCTCACCCGGACAGTTGCTCACCAGGCAAATGAAAAAGTGAACACTTGCTCACCAGTGGCAGTGTGAATTAAATGAATTAAATATATTTCTTAATATCCTACTACCTATATAATTATTGGGACGAATATGACCAATTATCAGGGAATTAAAGTTCAGAGATTATTTTATTAATATAATTATGTGCATTTTTTTCTCTGATTAAAAATTCACTGGTGAGCAAGTGTCCACTTTTTCATTAGCTTGGTGAGCAAGTGTCCGGGTGAGCAACAGTTCTGTGAGCAACTGTACTACACCCGTCAGGTGTAGTTGTATCCAGACATTTAGCCAACGGACATTTAGCCAATATTTGCAGGGGGGACATTTAGCCAACATTCAAAATTTTCATCTACATGTATATTGTTATATTTTTGAGTTTGTGTATGCTCTGTTAATATTATGTTCTGTTTATGGATGTTGCAAATATAGGCCTATCTTTAGATAAGATGTTAGCAACATAATAATTATTGCTGCTTTTTGTACAATTTGTATATTTATATTAATGTATACTGTTTTCTTCATTATTATACATAAATATAAATAATGATATGCAATATGTCAGGGTTGGGAGTTTTTTTACACAGACGTTATTAACACCGTTAACTACTTAACTATATCTGTCATGTGGGTAATTACTACTTGTATATACGGCAGATAATCTACTAGTACTAGTCTCAGAATAATCCTCTATCCAATGTTGACACTTACATTTATTGTAATGTTGTTAAGATGTGACTGCATAACCTAGGTCATATATCATAGTTTTAAAATGTGACTTCATTTTGTCTCAGTATAGAAAGCCAGTCTGAATTTAATTTGAAGCAGTGTTACACTTTCTCATGATCATAGTGTTATATCACATTGATACATACCTACGTGTTGGCTTAAATTATTGAACTTATTATTATTGAAATTATTATTTGATATCCAGCCTTTAGTACTGTATAAAGGTGGAAGGCCAGAGAATTCCACTTGGGAACATTTTTTACATGTTGCCATTGGAAATAAGAAATGTGCAAAGCAAAAAGTGTGATCATCAGCAAGCTAATAATAGTCCACTACACAAAATGCTCAATGGATTCATTCAGTTTCATCAGCATCAAGTGAGTGAATATTTTCAAACTTTGTAAATATTCACACTAAAGTGTACAATCTTCTATGCAACAGTAAAGCTTTTAATATGGTATTCTGCTATAGGATTCTCAGAGGCAGTGCCGAATTAGACTATTTAACTGTTCAGATAGACAATATTCACTTTGTGCGCAGAAGAACAATAAATGTCATTATTTTGTTATATTCCTACTATTCATGTAGACATTCATGTGTCAAATATTAGGGTGTAGGACAGTTGCTCACCCGGACAGTTGCTCACCAAATAAAATGAAAAAGTGGACACTTACTCACCAGTGAATTGTTAATGAGGAAAAATTAAATGATTTTTAATTCATAAATATATTTCTTAGTATCGTATTACCTATATAATTATTGGGATGAATATTACCAATTATTAGGGAATTAAAGTTCAGAGCAACTGCCCATACTCCAAATATTGAGTAGTGTGCTAATAAAAATGCATGTATGTGAAAGACACTATCAAATAAATGGGTCACCTAGTGCAAATAGATATGGCTTTGTTTACAGTGCTTCTGTTTGGTGTACCTTCAAGTTGACCAGACCATCCCCAATGACACTTAACTTCTTTCACCTGGAACCAGTGACTTCTGTAGGCTAGTAGGATAAAAGGGCGCCAGGGCAATTAGATCTGACTTCCTTTACAGTGATTCTGTTTTATGTACAGTCAGAATTTGTTGATCCACAAGGTTTGTTGCATGATAATATGTGGGATAAACGAGAATATGATTATCGAGTTCGTGACATACCGGTAGTCTGTGTCACACATTTTTAAATCATACAGATATACGTCCGTATTTAAACCAAAATTCAATAACCGTACGCAAGACATGGAATGGCATTAAAGCCATTGAGCATTTTGATGTTTGTTACAGAACTTCTGGATCAACAATTATCTAAAGATAGGCCTGTATTTGCAACATCCATAAACAGAACATAATATTAACAGAGCATACACAAACTCAAATATAACAATATACATGTAGATGTAAGATGAAAATTTTGAATGTTGGCTAAATGTCCCCCCTGCAAATACTGGCTAAATGTCCGTTGGCTAACTGTCCGTTGGCTAAATGTCCGGATACCTATATATATATATATATATATATACCTATATATATATATATATATATATATAGACTACATATTTACCAGGTAATTCATCAAAAACATACAGCTGGCCACCAAACGTAGCAATAAAGTATATTTGCCATTTGAATGGCTTGCCCGCGAAAGACTATGGAAAGCTGTGTATGTTGTGTGAGGTTTTTCAGCAGTGATTTCCTCTGCCGAAAACACATCCGGCTGTATTGTGTATTGTTTTGTTAAAAACAAAACCAGGAACCTTTATTTTACGGTGTCGACAGGAGCTTTTTGATTTATGAGGCAGCTGTTTCCACTTTGCATATCATATTGTTTGTGGCTTTTCCAGTTTACATATATAAAATATATGTAGGCCAATGGCTCAAACTGTTCACCAGAGCATGCTTTTAATAACAGAATGACGCGAGCGCGTGTATACACACACGCGCGCACAGGCGGGAGAGAGTTATTGAATTTTCCCGATTTATCTCACAACTGTTTTCTAGGAGTTCATACCATGGGAACGGGGGTGACTTTTGTCAGTACCTTTGGAACCGTTCACTAGAGGCGCTGCAGTAGTTATTTACCAAGCCACGTCTCCGGGTAGTTTCATCTCCCGATTACGGTCGTTATTAAAGAGCACGTTCTATTTCTAGCCTAAAATTACCCGGTCAATAATCCGGATTTCTTTGAGGAGACACTCACCGTGTAAGTGACGTTGATTACCAGATGAGGCTGGTCTTCAGTTTCGTTCAGGGAGTGTTGTGGGACTGCTGGCAGGCATCGGTAAGAACCAGGCATGGGGGCTTTTGTGTCAATATTTGATTTAAACTTCTGCACAAAGTGTGTCTCTCTCCGTGAAAAATACAACAACGGGTTCTTCTCCAAGCGAGAGAAGTCCCATTGTTATCTGTGGAGGAATATATTGACCGGTTGCTGCTGTGACTATCCTGCTATCAATAACTTGTTTATGGCATATAAGCATGATTTAGTCTGTTGTGATGTTATTCAATATCTACCTCCCACTAACATCTGTCAGCGGATTTAGACTGGTTGGCTCAAGTGTGTGTTCTCATCAGACATTTAGTAAAAGTCAAATCTGTGATGTTCTGTTACACTGACATCTGTATGAAATAAGCATACCTCAGGATCTAGGTGTCTGTTTCTGTATGATCATTTGTCTGTCTGCGTGTCTGCATTACACACACACACACACACACACACATATATATATATATATATATATATATAGAGAGAGAGAGAGAGAGAGAGTGGTGTGTGTGTGTGTGTGTGTGCGTTGGGACAAACATTAGGCAGCCACTTTAAAAGCAAGTGGTTTCCCAGCGGGTTTTTTTTGGTCTGAGTTTCCAGGACACATTAGAGCCGAGTTTTATCCTGAACGCGGAGTAGTAATGATAGGCCATTAGAGCAAAACGCGTGACCTCAACTATCCGAAACATCTGGAATAACTAGCACAAACAGCGGGTGGGGAAAGCAGCGGCCAGACGTCATAGGTGGGAGATCTTGGTTTAAAACTCCATCAACACACACACACACACACACACACACGCGCGCGAGAGAGAGAGAGAGAGAGAGAGAGAGACCTTGGCGTGATGTCTTTAACAGATCTGGTAGTACCAGTGTCCCTTTTGGTAATCCTTATTTATTGCCTGTTTATATGTTGTTACTTATACATAATATCTTTAGGACTGTTAAATATAGGTTGTGGTACAGTCATGTTGACTATAATACAAAATCGCCATCCAACCAATAATATCCGTGTTTTTAACTGATTTATTCTTTGTGTGTGTGTGTGTGTGTGGGGGGGGGCGGTTACATGATTGTATATTATTTTAGGATTTTAAATACAATAGACACAGGTCAGTCTATGTAAAACATACTGAACGGCAACCATAATGGGAGTAATGGTAAATAAAACCATAATGGGAGTAATGGTAAATAAAACCATAATGGGAGTAATGGTAAATAAAACCATAATGGGAGTAATGGTGAATAAAACAATAATGGGAGTAATGGCGAATAAAACAATAATGGGAGTAATGGTAAATAAAACAATAATGGGAGTAATGGTAAATAAAACAATAATGGGAGTAATGGTGAATAAAACAATAATGGGAGTAATGGTAAATAAAACAATAATGGGAGTAATGGTGAATAAAACAATAATGGGAGTAATGGCGAATAAAACAATAATGGGAGTAATGGTAAATAAAACAATAATGGGAGTAATGGTAAATAAAACCATAATGGGAGTAATGGTAAATAAAACCATAATGGGAGTAATGGTGAATAAAACAATAATGGGAGTAATGGCGAATAAAACAATAATGGGAGTAATGGTGAATAAAACAATAATGGGAGTAATGGTAATAAAACAATAATGGGAGTAATGGTAAATAAAACCAATAATGGGAGTAATGGTGAATAAAACCATAATGGGAGTAATGGTGAATAAACTTTGTTACAGTTCAGGGCTTTCCGTTTTAGAAACTTCACCAGATTTTGTTTATATAATCTCTCTAATTATGTCATCATTAGAATATTGTACTGAAAACCTTCAAATTGTGACTTTGAGTCCCGTCCCAGTCTCATCTCGGTGTTTGTGGAATGTATTATCTGTACCAGACGACCCTTGGCTCTTTAATGACCAGCTTAGAGACTAAAACTCACCTCCACTCAATTGATATCAGTAAAATGGTGGTAAGGTTAAATGATGATGAGTTTACATTATTTATTATGCCATATCGTTGTCATTAAAAAAAACACTCACCCTGTAATCATCTGCTAACTGGAAGTTTATTAATAAAATATCAAATAAAAAATATCTAAAACGTCCTATCTTCAAATAATAGTGGGCCAAAACGTCCTTGGCCAAAACCTAGATTCACACACACACACACCCGCACACACACACACACACACACACACACACACTGTCCCTTTGCTAAAGAAAAATATACCTCTTTTTGAAATATCATTTTACTTCTGTTTAAAAAAAAACATAATAACACACACACACACACACACACATATATATATATATATATAAAGATAAACTGATAGGCTAAAAACACCTTTATTTACAAACATTTGTAAATCATTTAGTAAACACTGAGAACATCCACTTTATTGGTTAACAAGTTATATTTCAGCTAGGATACCACTGATAGTGATTTAACTTACTATGTTACTAAAGATCAAAGTATACATCCGCATATATTGAGTTATGATTGGTAGTTTTGTATGTGCTACGTTACAGATATTTTTGCTGTAGTACACCACAAGGCTCTCTACCTCTCAGTTTTTATGTGACATTTACGCCTGTCTGTAGGCTATTGAATCTGACTTGTAATGTTAGGTACGGGGGGGGGGATGATGTACTTACTTTTGAATGGAGCAAAGTAATTGGTCTAATGAGACAATAATGTTAATTTGTAACTAATTATTTCAGACATTGTGCCGTCGATGCATATAATGGCAGGTGGCTGTTACACTAAAACTTGTCTCCAAGACCATCTGTGCCTTAAATGACCAACTGTCTAGATCAGTTAGTATGAAGAAGAAAAAGACCCCCCCTTAGGTTATAGTTCAACCTGCCATAATAGACAGCCTGCGTTTAAGACTGGCCCGAAATGGTCCCAAAGGATGTCCCGTATGTTTAGTTTTATAGGAGTGATCTTTTGTAGAGTTCCTATTTATGCCCACTTCATGATGAGATCTTTATTCGGTGGTTTGACTTATTCTTGATATAAAAATTCTCTCCCACGAATCGGCATCAAGTAGCGAAATACCGTATTATAGTCGTTTTCTGTTATTATTTGGTAATAATTCTTTGTTTTCATATAGAATTAATGCCAAATTATCGGATGTAAAAGGTGTAGGCAATTTTGGATAAAATATCCTACAAGCCAGAAATATGGGATAGCATCAAGTTGAGTTGAAGTGCTCTTCCTCAAATTTAATATTACCTACAGTGTTATTGACATTACATTATCTATAGTGTTATTGACATTACATTATCTACACTGTTATTGACATTACATTACCTACAGTGTTATTGACATTACATTATCTATAGTGTTATTGACATTACATTACCTACAGTGTTATTGACATTACATTATTTACACTGTTATTGCCATTACATTACCTACAGTGTTATTGACATTACATTACCTACAGTGTTATTGGCATTACATTACCTACACTGTTATTGACATTACATTACCTACAGTGTTATTGACATTACATTACCTACAGTGTTATTGACATTACATTACCTACAGTGTTATTGACATTACATTACCTACAGTGTTATTGCTATTACATTATCTATAGTGTTATTGACATTACATTATCTATAGTGTTATTGACATTACATTACCTACAGTGTTATTGACATTACATTATCTATAGTGTTATTGACATTACATTACCTACAGTGTTATTGACATTACATTATTTACACTGTTATTGCCATTACATTACCTACAGTGTTATTGACATTACATTACCTACAGTGTTATTGACATTACATTACCTACATGTTATTGCATTACATTTTATAGTGTTATTGACTTACTTCTTGTTATAAACATTCTTACCTACGTGATTGGCATTAATTAGCTAAATGACATTACTTATACAATAGACGTTTTCTGTTATTAAATTACTAAGTTTATTAAATTAATTACTATAGTGTTATTGACTTTAAATTACCTACAATTTATTGACATTACATTACCAATGTTTTTAAAATTACCTACAAGTGTTATTGGGTTTACTTTCCAAGTTTATTGAATTCTTCCTAAATTTAAATTTTTAATTACCTACAGTGTTATTGACATTACATTATCTATAGTGTTATTGACATTACATTATCTACAGTGTTATTGACATTACATTACCTACAGTGTTATTGACATTACATTACCTACAAGTGTTATTGCCATTACATTACCTACAGTGTTATTGACATTACATTACCTACAGTGTTATTGACATTACATTATCTACAGTGTTATTGACATTACATTACCTACAGTTTTATTGACATTACATTACCTACAAGTGTTATTGACATTACATTATCTACAATGTTATTGTCATTACATTATCTACAACATTACTGGTTTTCACTAATGATATATGATCTTACAAAGTAGAAACCGAACCGTTTTATATCTCGTCATATTTAATATCCCCTGATTTCTTGGTGGTCTAAACAACAAGTGCGTGCTAATCCTGATCAGACTTAATTAACCCGGGGAGATGATCCAGAACTGGACTTTTATCCATTTATGGATGGTCTTCTCGGTAACGTCATGATCATTTTTATGCATTACGTAATTTCCTTTTTCATCAAGGGAGCATTAATAGTCCTTTTATGGAATAAATGGGCTGAATGATAATAAAAGAAGTTAGTATTTTTATATTGAGGGTTAATGGAATAGAGGCAAAATTGGCCTGGCAAATAGCTTGGATTACAGTTACCATACATGGATCCTAATTACATTGATTCTGGCTATGACTAGTTGTTTTTAGTTTTTTTAAAGACCATATTGCTATTCGTAACAAGTAATATCGAGTTAGTTTAGGACATTTTATATTCTGGTAATTATTTGTGATCTAATTAGTAAATAATGAACTATGAAGTACTGATTTATTCTTCTCATAATATAGACACACACACACACACACAGTTCCTCCTGTTTGTCAGCTATCCCTCCAGTACAGCTGATGTGACAGACTTTGTCTCTTAAAAACGGTATGCAAACATTAAAAAAACAATCCAACTATAGACGGGCTGCCATACATATATAGAATAACTGATAACGATAGACTACTGGTCTCCTGTAGAGATGCTATCTGGTTGTATCAGTTATTAAGTGAATGTTGGGCACATTTTCTCACCAGACATATATAGTCATAGTCGTCGTCGTCACCGTCGTCATAGGAAGTTCTGTGCTGCCATCATGCGGACAGAAGGTTGGTTAGATTTTATTCTGATTGGTAAATGAAGCTGTCAGTGTTAGTGGATGTTTGTCCGGTTGTTTAATACCTGACTGGGATGACGGACCCCGTAATGGTGGTACCCTGTATGTGTGTGTGTGGGGGGGGGGGGGTGTAGGACAGTTGCTCACCGGACAGTTGTTCACCCGGACACTTGCTCACCAAGCAAATGAAAAAGTGGACACTTACTCACCAGTGAATTTTTACTGAGAGAAAAATGCACATAATTATATTAATCAAATAAAATAATCTGTGAACTTTAATTCCTTAATAAATGGGACATATTCATCCCAATAATTATATAGGTAATATATACTAAGAAATATCTTTCTGAATTAAAAATCATTCATTTATTTACTTTTTTCTTATTAAAATTTCACTGGTGAGCAAGTGTCCACTTTTTCATTTGCTTGTGAGCAAGTGTCCAGGTGAGCAACTGTCGGGTGAACAACTGTCCGTGCTCCTTCCTGTGTGTGGTGCTGGCTGATTTGGATAGTCCATAGCTGGATATGTAAGCGTGAAAGTCGTGTATATATGTCTTGTGTTGTAGCATTACCTGGTCTGTCTGAGTTCTAAGTTGGTGATTAGTTTGTTTTGAAATGCTTCGTTTATCAGATACCGAGCTATTGGTGGTGTAGACACATAATGTGTCTGTCCATTAATTAACTGAGAAATATATGAACTTGAAGTTGGCAAACAATTCTCACGTTTGTAATTAAACGTTTTTGAGTCGGATTATGGTTGGAATATTAAAGAGAGAATTTAAATTTATAACTTTTGTCATCCAGTATTTGCTATCCAGTGATTAAGTTGGCCAAATATCACATTATTCCGGGCTGGGGACTATACTTGTTAGCCTATTGAAGGTGTTTGATGGGTATTTAATGAGGTTATGCATTAATATATAGAATTATAGATAGTTAGCTCATTAGTCAGAACATTTTCTAGACAAGAGAGAAAAGATTTAGACAAATTGGTGACCAAATTAAGTGGTCTTCTGTAAAGGTTTCAGCGGCCAATATTTGTGGCCAAAGACTAAGGATGTTCTACTCTGTGCATCGTGAATCATTAAATTCTTATTACGTGGAATGATGTTTTTCAGAAAATACCCATGTTTGTAACCGGATTGCTTTGGGGACGTGTTTTCATTACTTGTGTGATGTCATGGTGGAAACTAGGACAGTGATATCACGTGACAGTATTGTAGTAGAGTAATAGTATATGCGTCCGTAACTTCATACCACTTCAGTAAGTCTTAGATCGGTGTTGGGTATCCAGTGTGACAGCGCGATGTCAATGAAATAACAATGGGCCATTTGGTGGCAGGAATGTGTCACTCAGGGGACTTTGTCCGTACCAGTCTTGTGTGAATAAGGTCAAAATGGCAGATCAGTGTGTGGACAGAAGTGCCGTTGGTCAATCTGTGGACAGAAGTATGCCTATTAATGGACGATTTAATGAAGCCGTTCGTACTGTTTTATGATATCCCTTTATTTTTGAGAACTTCAGACACTGTCCTGCGGGAAGCAAGGGTTCGTTGTCTCATACGGTTAGTGCGATATGAACCTTTCCTGTTCGCTTTACATCACAAACATTGTTCTGTGGTCCAGCACGCTACCGCTAAACCACGGAGGCGCCCCTAAACATCCTTTTAGGATGGCATATGAATAGAACGGAGCAATTTACTTCATTTTGTAAATTATATCCACATTGCCATAGTGATGTATTGATCGTTTGATGAGCATCTTTCTGTTTAATTGGATATTTTAATAGATTTATTTGGTGGGGCGCCTCCGTGGTCTAGCAGTAGCGTGTTGGACCACAGATCACTACCACCCGTTTTCGAATCCCGGCGTGGGCATATCTGAAGGTTGTTTCGTCTTTCAATTCGTCTCATTACCTTTGGAGGTCGCTCGGCCCATTTAGCCTACCTTGTGCACAAAAGTGGCCGTAAAACATCAATCATCATCATCAGATTTATTTGGTAATTTTTTTTTTGTAAATACGAAATCATGGGAGGCAGTAAATGTGTTGGGGAAAAAAGTTGAGAGTAACCTCAAATCCCATTGAGTTTTACACTCATTGTGTTTTAATTGTTTTATTTTTGGATTAAATTTAAAGAACAGATCTAGCTAGATAAGACTGGCGTTTAAATGACGAACTTATTCCTTTCTAGATAATTTATTTTAAAATATAATCTAAGTAGAGATGGTTATTACTGGGGATAGAGAGAACAAGATGTTATGGCCTATTTAGCCTTTTCCGCGTTTTGTTGTCTATGTGTGATTTATGTAATTCATTTCCGATGATGTATTTTACCCGAGGATGTTACTGACATATTGTGTACTCTGCTTATCATATATTTTGATGGTAGAGAGGTCTTTATTTGCGTTGTTTCGAGGCGATTAGCTAGTTGTGTCTTCGGCTGTGTCTTGTCATGGAAAGCATCATATATGTGTCAGGTCACCGAGGTCATCCTTTGTCAGCGTCTGGCTCTGTTGTGATCTGTTTGAAGTTGGTATTAATAGAGCCTCCAGAGAGTAGCTGGGCATCTTTTGATCCTGTGCTTCTCTCTCTCTCTCTCTCTCTGTGTGTGTGTGTGTGTGTGTGTCTCTCGCTCTCTCTCTCTCTCTCTCTCTCTGTGTGTGTGTGTGTGGTCCTGTATATTAAATTTTAAAAAAATCAGATATTAAATCTGTATAACAGTAAATTTGCTTTTATACAGATTTAAGATCTGTTTTTTTAGTTATCTCTCATTTTGTCTTTGTTGTCTCACTCCTAGTAGTGAGTGCAATTGCACTGACACAGATTATATTATCTTGATGATTCAACCAGAATGTGAAGCTATTATCGAAACTGTCCCTACTTTTCCACGTGTGTCCTAGGATGTTTATGTATAATATCACCGACTCAACGTACTAAAACCTGTATAATATGTCTATTTGGTATGCCTTTATTTGGTTAATCCATCTCGGTGATGGGTTAAGGCATATGTAAACCAGACAGTGGAATCCTCTGGTATTTGGTGAATAAACAAACTTTCATTAATACGTACACACACACACACACACACATTTTTCTAGGTCCAGTTACGTCCAGACTGCACTATGACATCCAACGCTAGCTTTAGTCTGGTTGTCATTTATAATGATAAAAACCCTATATTATAACAACATAGTGACTAGGAGACATTAGGTCTGGTTTGAAAATGTTCATGTATAGTATGACGCCATAACGGTCTGTTTTAGCACAAATGTCAGTTTTCAAATAGCAATTAAGCTACCAGTTTTAATGATGATGATGATTATGATTTATGTTTTACGGCCACTTTTGTGCACATGGTAGGCTAAATGGGCCGAGCGACCTCCAAAGGTAATGAAGCGAAGTCGTGAATGAAACAACCTTCAGATATGCCCACGCCGGGATTCGAACACGAGCGATAGTGATCTGTGGTCCAACACGCTACCGCTAGACCACGGAGGCGCCCCTACCAGTCTTAATAGTTAAATTGTTTAACACCTGCCCTTTGTACAAACAGACCTTTGAAGACAGTGACAATTGGGTTATAAAGTGTGTATAGTGTTGCTTTGAAGAAAGATACAGCAACTGAAAAATTGCTGGAAATTGGGCTGCTTAGGCAATTACATAAACATTCTCACAACTGCCATGATTTGACTTGGGTGTTCTACTCTCAGACACTAACTACGACTGTAGGTGATTCGCTAGTGAGACATTTACACATGTCTCAACATGTAAAGTCGACTCTCTGGATTCAACCCCTGATGAATCGTCCAGAGTTTGAATTAACGATTCGAGATTCTCTGAGCTGGTGTCTTATTCTATACCACTAAAACACACGCACACACACGTACACACACACACACGGGTGGAATTCTTTTGTATTCTGACATAATCGCCACGTTTTTCACACCCAACCCTAGATAATTATACATATTGCCTTTTGATTACATAAAACAGATACATTAACTTGTCAGTGTGCTTAGCCTATCTCTGAACATGGCGTGACAAATTATCGCCCAGGCCGAATCAATGTGCTGCCTGCCTGCCTGCCTGGGCTGCTGCCTGCCTGGGAATGTCCGCTGTTAAATGCGCTTCTGTTTAATTGGATCCAGACCAGAGAAATGACGTCAGATTGTACTCGGGATAATCCAGTACCGTTACGGTAAGGATGGTCGGGATCTGGTTTAGCGTGAACCCAACCATTATCTGGTTGACACCAGAAACAGGACGGGGAGGGGGGGTCTGACAGCTGTCATACTGAGCTGACTTGATCGGCCTCGTCTCGTCTTGTTTGTGTACCTAAGTTGTTACGGCTCGGCGGGAGGTCACTTCCTGTCTGTGATAACATTGACGATCCCGTCCCGTCTTCCTGATAATTGTAATAGTATGTTTCTGTTTATGAACAGCGTTAGTCCACTAGGTCCGGTCTAACATCACCATTTTGTGGATTAAAAGAGGAAAAAGGGGGCTTTATATGATTCCAGTTGGAAACACTGGAATGGTTGGCTTTGTTTGTTGATCACGTTTAATTAAGGTAAATAGTTCTCGTTATTTAATTAAACCGCTATCAGCGACTGTTATCGTGGATTTTGGTAGGAGATCTAGGTCGGCTATTCGGACTCGTTATATATATATATATATATATATATATATATATATATATATAACGCGCAGGTGAACCTGTACTGGAAGACTTGATGCAGTTCGAGATTTGAGACTGGGAGAGTTGATGCAGCGTGTCTTCTTAAAGAGTGCCAGTTCTGTAATTGATATTCATCGATCCGTAATGAATCTAAAATCTCTAAATTTGGTGGTGAAGGTTAATTTCTGTACAAATATAGTACCATCGTTTCTATTTATAAAGCAGGAATCTATAATAGTATTTGTTTGTACCAGCAATAATGTAATGCAAGCAGAGTATTTAATTTCCATTTGCAACAGCTGATGGTTATGATTTTTAGTTAAAAAAAATTTGCTGAAAATAATTGGAAAATATTGATTATTAAGAAGTAAAATATATTTGAATGTAAGTCTATATTTTATCCAATGGCAGTAATATATATATATATATATATATATGCCAAATATGGTGTTCAAACAAACAGTTTGTTAATGACAAGATATGCCTGAAGGGAAATGGGGGGGAGGGGGGGCGTGATTACCAAATTTAGTACCAAACTATGTACCCTTGTGAGAATTCTGTTCCTAACTGTAGAGAGGTGTTCAAACAATGCGGGTGGTCTTATCGACAGGTCTCACTGTGCCTAAGATCACATGAAACTGTACCTTTGTTCGTCCTCACCGTGGTACTTCGTTAGACATTTTCTAGCAATTTGTGCCGCCTTATAGAGTAGTGACGGAGGAGGCGTGGTTTTCGATGTACGGTGTCTGATTGAGGAGCTATAGGTACAATAGGGAGGTCAGTGAACTGTATGGTTAGTCAGTCAGTCGGCGGTCGAGATGTCTTCGGTGAACTACAGCCACATACTGAGAGAGTGGCATTTGTCGTGTTGCATAGCTACCGATTTTTTTGAAATTAATCAGTGAATGACTTGACCTGGCCCTGTTTCATATATGTATGTTTATGCACGCACTCACACACACACACACACACACACACAAACACACACAAACACACACACACACTACCATATATGGTTGTCTGTAGCAGTGGTTAATGACATCTCTCGGTTTGGTAGTGACTGATATATGTTACCAGGATGTCAGTTTTCATTTATTTCAAGCTATTCCGTTGTTGATATATTTTTATATATACTACTCTCCTTGTGGTATGTAAGTGAATTAAATTAGAGGAAGGTTTTGTCAGATGACTCCCTGGTTTCTGTGTCTATGCAGCGTGTACGTGTACATGTATAATCAATATGCTATTTAGCAGAGGCCCCCACTTGTAGACTCGATGAAAGTGTATAATGTTATATATCACTGCGAACATTAGCTTAGTCAATAGGAGGTAATAACAGTGTGTGTGTGTGTGTGTGTGTGTGTGTTCACAATGATAACGCGGCCACGGTTCATACACGCGCTGTTCCTATACTTTCAGGATGTCAGCACTTATAGAGGGCACACCAGCGCCAGTAACGGCGGCCAGCCATCATAACTCGAGAGGCCATGCGATGTGATACTGTTTGCCATTTAGTGCGCTTAAAGGTGAGTAACACCTCTGACGAATGTCATTACCCGAGCAGCTCTCGGTACCTTTAGCGATGTTACAACGAGTTTAATAGCTGTTTCACTCGACACACGACGACGACCCATAGCCAGTGTGGTGTCACTAGCTCTAGGATATATGTGGCCGTGTTAGACACATCTTCTGACGCTTCTCCGTTCTCTAACCGATTTAACAATCGCGCTAATTTTCTTTCTGTTGTTGTTGTTTTGTTGTTCGGGGAGAATCCCCAGGCTGTCGCTTATTCGGCGCAGCCTCTATATTGGAGTGGTTAGCAGTACGGAAAGATGGAGCCGAAATACCTTGAGGGTGGTGACTGCCAGAGTGTTTTACGTCCTCAGGGGGTTTTTAACGTCCCCCTTTATTTTAAATAATTCAGTGAAGACGGCAGCGCCATTTAACGTGGTCAACCACCTACGATGGTGTGAGCCGAGAAATTAATCCTTGGAAAAGTTTCGACCTCTTGCGGGGTTCGAACCCGTTGGCACCAAATGCCGGGTGCTTAACCACTAGGCCACCGGAGCTCACGGTTTCTTTCTCTCTAAATTTGTCAACAATTATTCCAATGGACGCCGAATTGAACGAGTTCAATCGGTGCAGTGCCGATCGGACGTGAGGTTAACTATCAAGACATAGACGATATCCGGGATTTATGTCCGATCAGCGAGATTCTGCTACTAAATTACAACACAATAAACAGTTATTTACTATAACCGATTTTCTACTATCGTCGGCAAAACGACCGTCATCGGATCAGTTGATAGCCATCACGGTTTCCATGGCAACACGATTATATTCGATTGATGCTGTGCACCGCGTCATGGCAAGCTATGTAACGCTGAGTGTGAGCGATAATGTAATAATTTGGGCAAAACTCCATCCAGATCAGTGAGGAATAATTATGTTATTCATGTTTAGAATTGGAATCCGGTTAAAAAATTCTCGATCGTCTCCGTCCGCACATACAAAGGTAATGAGACGAAGTGAAAGACGAAACAACCTTCAGATATGCCCACGCCGGGATTCGAACTCGGGTGGTAGTGATCTGTGGTCCAGCACGCTACCGCTAGACCACGGAGGCGCCCTGGTACCTGGAATAAATGCAGGACACTAAACCAAATTTAGCGGTCGTTAGTGATGTTTATTACCTGGTTGTTTATATTATTAATAAAGACATACCTAATGTAATATAACAGGCTGATTTATGTGGGAGGTTTTTTTCCTCACACCTGGTTGAACAAATCACAGCTGTTCAAAGTGAAGGCTGTCTAAAAGCGCAGCTGTCTATAGGCAACAATCGGCTGAAAGTTGCAGTTGGCTCTGTGTACAGCCGTCTAGTTAGAACGGCCTCACTCAACATTCGGTTTTTAGGCTGAAGGAAGGTTGTTTATTATCTGGCTCTTTTAGATAAGATGTAGATAAAGCATTCTGCTGACAACAATATTAAATATAGAGATGGTTATCTTGTCTGTTGTGTGGTTTACTGAAGTATTCCGATATTATCAAGTGGCTGTTGAACTGATGTCCTGTTGTATAACTGAGGCCTACATGAGATCTGAGGTCAGACCAGTTTGAAGGGTAATCTGTTCGGACCAAAAGGTGATGTTTTCTGCTTCAGTAATGCGCGCGTGACTGTCTGCTTGTGTATGTGTGTGTGTGTGTATGTGTGTGTGATACAGTTTTAGCGTATGTGCATTTCTGTGTGTGACTCTGCGTGTGTGTTTTGAACTGTGTCTGTGTGTTTCGAACTGTGTGTGTGTGTTACACATACTGACCCTTATTCTTTGATGAAAAGATAGTTACGATTAAATATGACCACAAATTACTGAACGATTTCTGTGGTGAGACTTCTGGAATTGATCCAGAACACCTGGCCAGCAGACAGACAGACAGACAGGCAGACAGACAATCCTCGCAACGGCATGGCTTTTTTATGATGTTTTCCATTTTCATATATTAATGTTAAACAAACATAACATTTCTGGTTTTAAAATTGCTGTAAATAAAGAAAAATATCAGCGTTGTACAACTATGCCCATCTGTGTACAATCTGTACTTACATTGCTGGAAAGATTGATTACGATTGATTATGATTAATTTATATTATGTGTATGATTATTGTACTTTGTAACACTGTGAAATTTATAATATTAAAACTGTACACAAAAAGTCCAGGCGAACATGTTCCACACCTTTGACAAACCAGAGAATGTGGTATTGACCCGAATGCTGGATGCTGGCAGATTTGTACAATACTATTTGAAGGCAGTGTTTTGGGACAAATAAATCCCGCCTTGTCAATTAGACAGTATTGTAGTTGCCTTTAATATAAAATAAAATAAACATTTTAACGTGCCCTTGTTTGGCAGCTGGCAAAATAAAACCGGATAACATCAGTAAGAATAGGTTGGCCGGTCAGGTGATAGATCCCAATTAGGTACAAAACACACCGAAACATTGCCTAACTAATTAGCTCTATAGTGATGGTGCGCTGAAATAGAAAATACATCTCCGCTGTAACGGAACAAACAAGAGTGATTGGAAAAGCTTTCCTGCTGATTATTCATATTCCAGGATATCTCCTCGTGAAAAACTTCGCTCAGAATCGATCTAACTGTGTGCGACCTTGCTTTCTTCAACTGCGCCAGATTAAGGGCAAAAAGTAATGAACAACACTTGTACGAACATCTGTAGGTTGTTTTCCACCGGGCTCGTTATTATCTACTGTCCAGTACAATTATGTAGCATAACCACGTGTACACGTCGAAGTGTACAGGTTTTTTCCCCTTCAAATTTGGTCTTCTATTAATAGAACGAAGACTGAGCGATGTCGGTTAAGTTTTAAGTTTCCTTAACATCGGGGTTGTTCAATCTGACGTTTGGGAGTTCAGATGATTTGTTCGGCTGTAGGAACTGGAAAATGTTCTGCTGCACCGTGTTTTAAATTCTTTATATGATGAATTTGTTCCAGAATTTTTATCAGCGTGAAAGATGGTGTGTGTGTGTGTGTGTGTGTGTGTGCCCGCGCCAGCTGTTAAAAAGTTATTCCGGCCGATGGTGTTTTCAACCATTTCCCGAACTGTGGCAGACCATTGTAAACAAGTTGACAGCTAGTGCCAGATAAACTTATTTCGGCTCATGTATGCCTAATAAATATTCTAGCACATTTAAAGAAGACAGCAATATATTCTAGCGATCCAAGGACGTATATCTCTTTCACTACAAAACCGTGTTTTACCCGAGTTCGTTAACTCGATACCGGAGACACATCAAGAGTTTGCTCACCTTGATAAAAGTTTACACTTAAAATGTGTTTAGTATATTAGCGTAAAAGCGGTAATTTCTCGTGGCCAAGCTTAAAATGTTGATAAAAGTACATTTGGGTGTTCGGTTGGTTTGATCTTAACTTATCTGTACTTTGAAGATGTGGCAAAGATTCGAGTGTGTATTTACGTGTCGCGTATCATGTGCTTATTTAGGTAACGCGGTCATTTTTCATCCTGGTGGGTGGCGGCCAATTCGCTTCGGCTGTTTCAATACACAGCATAAAATAGAAAGAGTAGCCTTTTTAATCATATTTTTTTCAATTTTTCACCTTAGCTTGATATCTGTCCATAACCTTGATTTGGCTATAAACTGTGTTCCTATACAAACATTATATAAATAGTTTTATGTCAATGCGTTAATATAGATCACGTGACTTAGCCTGATGTCTGGGCATAATCTCGATTTAGTGAAGTCATATTAATTTTATATCGGCGCATAATACTGATTTACGAATTACCTGTGTTTGGTTCTCTGAACTGTTCAGTTATGCACACAATTAGTGCACGGCATGCACTAATAGTACAGAAGGCTATTTCGGCTCACTTCACCCAGTGTTATCGGCTTTCAAGGGGTCTTGTCCTCTGTCACATACTTGTATATGGTAATGTTACAGTAATGTGTTCGCTCGGTGAGTAAGTGATTCGCAGAAGATAAAATCCATTTGTTTTACTGGGTTCCTATAGGATTATCCTATAGGATGGCGAATGGCCATTATATGGGGACGTGACATGTCCTATTAAAGGATTATGCCCACGCGCGTTAAAGTTTTCGGAGTAAATGAGTCATCATTGTTTTTGGCAGCTGATACAGAAATTGGCATTTCTGATGCCACCTGAAAACCGTTATGTGAAAATAAATGCCACCTGAGTAGGTTAAAGTTCGGTCTTCTGTACAGTTTAGTTTAAATCCCGACCATTGGACTTAATGATAGCGGGAGTTTTTAGCCAGCTGGGAACTAGCAACTTTTGACCACCAAATGTGTGTCGTCTGCTCCAAAAGCGAAAATTATACACTGTCTCCGGGACATAATCATTTCGCCTCCGTGGTCTAGCGGTAGCGTGTTGGACCACAGATCATTACCACCCAAGTTCGAATCTCGGCGTGGGGGCATATCTGAAGGATGTTTCATCTTTGACTTCATGTCATTACCTTTGGAGGTCGTTCGGCCCATTTAGCCTACCTTGTGCCGTAAAACACCAATCATCATCATCATAATCATTTGAGGTAGTGAGCCACTTTAAATTATTGTTGTTGTTGTTGTTGTTTGTCCTTATGCTGTCTGTATGCTGTTAATAAGTTATCGGTAGGTGTCGCTTTTGTCGCTGTGTTTTCACATCCTCTTTAACATAATGTAATGATGGCTTAGTGGTTAATAATTGTAGACTAGAAGCTGACAGCTGATTGGTTGAAAGCCACCAGGCAGCTGTTAACGCAGCCATACATCAATAGCCGGTGTTATACACTGATAGATTATCTGTGTGGAATGAGATGTTTACAAGTGGTAGCCCAGGGACTTGATAACAGTCCTGGATTATATCATCCATTCCATGGCATTAATCTTATATAATAGGCTGATCCTGACTAGTCCAGAGGTTAGAGCACTATACTGGAAATATCCAGGTCAGGATTTGAATTGAATTGAATCGCCTATGTTACTGGGATATGTGCCTAGGGAACTAGTTCTTTGGCATGTCTCTGGCATGACAAGTGATGAGGCTACCTAGAGACATTAAGTACTCACTTAACACTTATTGATTTATAAAGGTCACTCTATAGATATGAAAATAAATCAATATTCAATAAACGCCAGTAAAATAACTCCAGTGGGAGTACCCCCAATATATATATATATATATATATATATATATATATATATATTGTGTATTCTGTATTGTGGGTGAAGGCTATTCTGTGTCACTCAGGTACTGACAGTTGGCCACAGCTGGCTGAACTAAGACATGTGTTGAGGTGAAGCTTGTATCCCTGATGGCCTGTTATTTGTTCCGCTAAAGTATCATATGTGACAAATGTTCTACTTACCTAGCTAATGTGTACCAATATTGCTCTACAAAACATGTTACTGTTTTTGTACATTATGTGGTCACTAATAGTCAGAAATTATGTAATTTGTTGTCTTTTTTATGCTTTACTTTGGCATCATTAAAATAATAATATGCTCATTGTTTTTATGTGTTTATTGTTATTATGGGTTACTGTGTGCTGTACTGGAAACGTGATAAGTATGTTATTGTTTGAAATATTCCGTAACGCTTTAGTAGACTAGGTACTATGGACGACGTGAAACATATTCAATGACCTTGGTTTTTGAAATTATTTCTCATGGTATCTGTTATTGGGAGCTCAGTGTGTGGTTTACTGAATCATAAATGATTATGAATAACATAGGCTATAGTTTTGAACCGTAATTGTTTTTGCTTAAAGCCACTTTTATCAACATGGTTGACTAATTCATCAAACGGTAATGAGGTGAAATGAAAGATGGAACATCCTTCTGGCATAATCTGGGTGTAGTTTGAACCTGGATGGTAGATTAAGATGATGATGATGATTGATGTTTTACGGCCACTTTTGTGCACATGGTAGGCTAAATGGGCCGAACGACCTCCGACGGTAATGAAGCGCAGTCAAAGATGAAACAACCTTCAGATATGCCCACGCCGAGATTCGAACATCGGTGGTAGTTATCTGTTATCCAACACGCTACCGCTAGACCACGGAGGCGCCCGAAGCCTGGTTGCTACAGATTTGTGGCAAAAACAAAACAAAAAAACGTAACAAATTAGGCCGTGGAGATGCCAGCTTTTGAAGACTAGTCGTTTGTTAAGTCTCTGATAGCTATTACATGTTAATCACACTATACTACAGATCTCCAGCTTATGGATTCCAATTTCAGTGTTGCATACGTCTCTGGGATGTTTCATTTTTCAATGAAAGGCTCTGCCCAGATCATTTCACTTCCATTGACATTAGCCCATTGGCTGTCTGTGTATTGACGTGAAATTAAACAAAACACTCACTCACTCACTCACTCACTATCTGCAGTTGATATTAAATGGTATTATAATAATAATAGCTCAGTATAATATTACAATAAAAAAATACTCCTTGATTGTTCATATCTAATTCGCGTCTGTAATTTCTCAACGCCATATTGTGGAGATTGACGTCATCTAATCAGGGAATCTTACCATTTTAATGGTCTACACTATAATATGAGTACCGTAAACATTAGATTTTCAACATTTGTTCAGTTTATACCGGATATGACCAGACGGTAGAAATGGCTGCGGATGGTATTTTTGGGTGCTATATAATGTTAACATACATTGTCCGTTTTTTCCTCCCTTATTTCCCTGGTTCTCCCCCCATTCCATTGCCTGAATGGCTATGGTTAGGTTCGGGATTTCCAGCCGCAGTCTATCCCGGTGCAGTAGATCATGTCAAGGATCAATAAAATGGTGAATCTCTCCGGACACGATCAAGCATTTGAAATGTCAGTTATGTGATTAGTGTGAGCCATCTGCTAATTTTGCTGATTGAGCTCCCCGACAGAGATGAAACACCACCCTCCTATAACTCTGCGATATTGTTAGTGTTATATTAGAGTTATGTGCGCGTTGGCAAATACATTTATATATATATATATATATATATATATATATATATATATATATATAAATAATGTTATAGCATATCATTTAAACAGATTATTCTTTCATTGTATTATAGCTCATCAGTATGATCTACGATCACGCTTGGATCTATTGGATTTAACCAGTTCCTCTTGTACTGTTTTAGCTTCAGCACGACTTATTGTCTTAAGGAAATTTATTTTTGTCTCTTATCCACCAATTACTTAACATCGATATTAATTGGCAATATAGGTGTGTGTGTGTGTGTGTGTGATATATATGTGTATATATATATATATATATATATATATATATATATATATATATATATATATACGTACATACATCATGATAGATTATGTTTTGACAGAAGAAGAAAGCATCTCTTTACTAATGTTAAGAGGTGAGCCTAAAATATTAATGAAATCTGCTTCATAATAAAAGATCAAACGGATAGTTCTTTATGTCTTAGATTTTGTCGCTAATTTTGTGTATAAAACTAATGTTTGTGATCCATGAAGCAATCCATGGGTATCCTGTGACACACACACGCGCGCGCGCGCACACACACACACACACAGACGCAAGCACATCACACACGCGCGCGCGCACGGAAGTGATGGTTGAATGATTATCAATTCAAGAAGTGTGTGTAACTTGATAAATCGTGATGTTTTGTTGTGTAGGCAATACAAAATTTGACTGAAACCTATTTTCATTATTGCAGCTTTGCACTTACAACTACCATATAGTGAGTGATATATTCTGTGTGATATTGTCTGATATCTGTTGATTTATTATCTTGAAATATATTTTATAATTCTTTTTATATGTTGCTAATGTAAAGTCTGTATTTATAGTGAGTGATCTGAGGAATTCTATTCTTTCGATTGTATGTGCTTTACAGTGTTATGATGTTGCCATGACATCCTCATATAGTATATCAGATTTAGCTGACATTACATCTGAATCTGAGTGAGTGAGTGAGTGAGTGAGTGAGTGAGTGAGTGAGGTAGGTACTAATCCCTTGGGAAATTAAATGAGGATACTGAGCCCTTTTACGGACGGATGAAATATTTACAAACACAGACAACGCTACAGTGGGTTTCAATCCCATAACTTGGAAGCTTGAAGTGCAGTATTGTACCAACCAATACCTGATTGAATCAACCGACGTGCACGGTTATTTATTATAACAGTGTCGGATTTGAAATGGGGTGCTCTCACATTTTAACCGACGACCCTATTATCATAGGTAAAGTTTCTCATATTTTCGCACGTTGGTGACTATACAATGTACATCGGACTCTGACAGTAAAAAGTAATTCCTCCTCCTCGAATCATAGGGCCGATAACATTGCGATAAGCCACTGTATGTTAGCTATCTGACTACTATCTATGGCTAGACATAAGACAGCGGATGGAGGGGGGGGGGGTGAAGCGACTGTACCCACGGTGTATAATTATAGCCTCAGAACACTCGGTTGTCGTTTGTCTTGGATAGAGATGTTATTGTCCAAGTTCTGTCTCCTGTAATGTGAAGTTAGATCGTTTTCAATTGATATGTGATACGGCATTGTTAACGGGCAGATGGAATTATTAATCTGATAAGTCAGAATGGTTTTTGTTAAAAATTGTGTGTGTGTGTGTGTGTGTGTGTGTGATAAAAAAAGTATTGTAAATCACGTTTTAAGATAAATTTAAGAGCCGTCAAAAATAACAATGGGTCTTCTCTTGAAGAACCGGCAGACAGTGTGTGTGTGTGCATGCGTGTGTGTGTGTGTGTGTGTGTGTGTGTGTGTGCTCGGGAAATCTGTCGACTGCAAAATACTGGAGCTGCAAGTTCTACCAAAGGTGTTATTACCTCAGTTGGGCCAGTCATCAGTCAATAACCAATGTACACCTGTCAGCTACCTAGATCTGCTCCATCGATTTGAACAAATTGATCCAAAGCCATTGTGTTATCAGTCAGTCGTTAATCCTGTACGGGAATAGGGATGGGATACTGGGATAACGGCATTTATGGGGAATAAATTCTGGAAAACACAGGTGTGCATCAGCTGTGTAGCGAAGATGATATCAGCAGTTTAGATTTGTATTGGGGTTGGCTATTGCTTGGGGGGAGGGATACTATTGTCATTTAGCAGCTCCTATATTAGTAGTCCCGAACACCCACACCCGCCCCATCACACACTGGAGATAGTAGACTGATAACAACTTATTGAGCGTGATAAATATGGGGATATTACCTTGTTATATATTAATGATGAAAAACTGATCATGTCACAGATATGAAGTGGGCTTTCTGCACAGAGAGAGAGAGAGTTGGCGGGGCGGAGCCTATCTGCCCGGTGGCCCCTCAACCATCACTTGAAGCCGTCTGCCTCAACCTATACAAAGCCGTGCCGCTTGCAAGCTGGTGGAAATTATTTTCGTTTTCTGTTAGCAGGAATCGAAGTTCTGATGTGGTCGGAGTCCTGATCCCCCGTCTGAGGGATACACGGAATTCCTGGGACTCCGTGTATAGTATACTACGGGGGCGGCTGTCCTTCATTCACTTCAAGCGATATTCATTCAGTAAACCAACGAGAGAGAGAAACACATCCCGACCACAGAGAGAGAGAGAGATTTGATAACTGCTGACAAACACGACTACTGAATGAGAGTGCCCGCTGACTGCCAGCCAGCCAGCTACTGAATGACTTACACAGCGCGTGTAGGGCTCGGCCTGAGCCAGGGGGGGGGATGATGGTTTCCACGGCTTGTGAACGACGCTTTGGCAGGTTGTTTGTTATCAGTAGTGTCTGTGTGGAGGTGGTCTATGAGTGTGTTTAAGGATGGCTCTCTTGTTATAGATGAATGTGTAAATATCTATATATATAAATATAAGCATATCGTTCAGAGAGAGAGCGAGAGAGAGAGAGAGATGGGTGGCTGCCAGCTTGTTGTGTACGGTTTAGTAGTAGGCCGTGAGTTCTGCCAGTTATTGAGCTGTGACCAATAAGTTGGTGTCAATTTGATAATGTGGATCGGTGTTTACCTTGGATTTATTACTAAACCGGATAGAGTGAACAAAGGATAAACAATATGTGTGTTGATGGGATTTGTGTTACGATGGATTACCAGAGATAATAAGGACAACAAGACAAAGTCATCGGGAAATGGGTTCTGGTTGATAATGGAGTTTTCTAGTTCGCGTTTGGACTAACTTTCGTAACAATGGTGAGTATAATATTGGCTTGAATTTGCTAATTTATCATTGTAAAATTTGTTTTATTGGGGGGGGGGGTAGAACTAATCAAGCTGTAATGGGGATGCGTTTTATTGTTCTTGGTATGTGCCATATATATATATATATATATATATATAATGATACTTAAATACATGGATTATAAGAGAACAGAAGTTGTCGATGTACACGTGATTTAGTAGGCCGAGGTTTAACAATAATTATCTGAGATCCTGTTATTGTACGAGGTCAATTATCATTGGCTCAATGTAGGAATCAATGACTCAGTTGTTGGAATTGATAATGTCAGGAGGAATGTTAGCCGTAAGTGTATATCCATTTATCTGTATAATCATAAACAAGGCTAAATGGACAGAGAGGGAGAGAGAGATCTCCTATTTTCCTAGACACATGCGCGCGCGCAGGCGGGCTTACCAGCACAAAGTTCATATAAAGTTTGTCTGCACCTCTGATCACACCGAGTTGTCCAAGACATCTCAGCCCCGGGCCGAGCTGTCTGGGCCGAACTGTCCAAGCACCATCACACCCATAAATATACGCTGCAAACCTTCCCCTTCCTGTTCTCATGCCTGTGTCTCGTATATGTCCTTGGCCTAGGAGTGACCGGCGCCGAGGTTGAAGAACTCGATTTTTAAATCAACTCGTATCGCTCGCAAACATATAAATTATAGTTCAGTCGGTATTACTGTAATAGCCAGAACAAATTGTCAAACGTACATCATTTTTTTCTCCTTCACAAACACTCATCACGGCTTTATTTCCCCGATGGCTCGGAAAATAATGCGTTCCGGATTTTGTCAGTTCTGGAATGCGGCGATTTTTCCCCTCACTCCGAGTTATAAATCCTCGGTAGAGATTCCAGCCGTCCGTGTATCAGTCCTAGTGCGGTCCCAGTCTTGTCGAGTGCGTGTACTGTTCGTATTAATGCTCCAGAGGAATGTGTGGAACATGCCTTTGTTGGTTATTTTAAGTATTTTCTTTACCAAATGATATCTTGGCCGCCCCCCAGTAACAATGGCATTAGTATATTGGAGATGTTGCGATATCCGTCCGTCTCCTTTATACAGCTATTAGAACACCCGGCCCCGGATAACGTCTAGTGTCATGTTGAATAAATGTATACATCTTACTTCTGGTTGGTGGGTGTAAAAACCACTTGGATATTATTACGGACAACGTCTGTGACATTTAGATATTCAAGCTGGTCTGACACTGGCTAGTGTGTCGCAGATATTGACACAGGCATCGAAATGACAATCCGCAGTGATAAAAAATAGGCATCAATAAAATACGAGCTTTGTTTGTTTGTTTGTTGATCGGTTGAACGGTATCTGACGCTGTATAACATTATTGTAGAAGATTGATGGAGTTTCAAGATTTAAAAGAAGAAAAACATGTTCGCTGACATCTCGGGCACAAGTCAGTCTGTCTTTGTACGTTTGTTCGGGAATAGAATTTCTCAGTATAAGTAGATTTCATGGCGGGTTAAAAACTGAATAGAGCACGTGTTTGTTGTATGTTGTTATCTTTTCCGTTGTCTGTATCCTGTTGGCGTTAGCGGGGGGGGGGGGGTTACCTAATAACAGACGCGATAAGATGTTTGTAGGGGAAAGAATTTCTCTCGTCGCTGGTTGATGCCGTGATTAAATACTGGTAGAGGACATATGTTATATCGTTATGGTTCCTCACCTATCAATCACCATCTCATGGTGATGTACAAATCAGATAAATTATCGGTGGATACAAATCATCTCGATGTTATAATGAATGTCTTTGTGTTGGGTGTTGTCAGGAGCCCGTCAGATTGTCATGTGTTAGGTGTTAAATAATTGATATAAATTAGTCATGCTGTGTGTGTGTGTGTGTGTGTGTGTGTGTGTGTGTGTGTGTGTTGAGGGGGGGGGTTAAATCGTGTAAAAACGATTTCCTTGAAAAGAGAAATGAGCGAAGTGTTTGTGACTGTCTCATTTCTGCCTACATCTGATCTTTATTGACATAATATCTGTAATGAGGATGAGTCATCAGTTGTCAGTTGTCAATGACAGATTGTTCGGATGCACTTCGCGCCACTTGAAGAAAGTCAGTTTTCTACAGTGACAACACCATGCAGCTAGCTCACAGCCAAAAAAAATGGTTATAATACAGATGATGTTACAATAGAAAGTCGACACATTTTGTTTGATCTCCGATGAAAAACGGCTGAAAAGAGAATTCAAATCCCTTGACTGAAGTTATTTCGTATTTTTCGTTGATGTAACGTCATCAATACGAACACTTTGTTTGACTTAAACACACACACAAGATGATGTTCAGCGGTTACTAACTGTTTCCTGATGGGTTTTTGTTTGTTTTTTAATACTTTTTTCTTCCGTTGGTCGGCCGTGGTTCAAGCGATTTCTTCGTTTTGTAGAATTCTGATTTCGGTTTGTAAAATCTGCCATCTTCGTTCATTTTATGTTTGAGCAGGTTTTTCATTGCAGTTAAATTTTAATATGCTCCCAGATTTAAGTTTGGCGAGCGTTCATCACTGTTTAGTAGTGTGTGTGTGTGTGTGTGTGTGTGTGATGCTCTCACCAATAAAGTTGTTACGTTACACCAGTAAATTAATCCAATCTGGTGGTAACCACAAGGTGAACTTTTAGAGATTATAAAACCTGCATTTTCGTTCCAAAGACATAACTGAGCACTTCATATTTGTAATCATTGTTATTTTAAGATGTTGTCTACCGACAAACTTTTACCATTTTTTATTTCATTGCAGATGTTGCTCGCAAAGGCATTGTATGATAACATTGCGGAGTCGCCCGAGGAGCTTGCCATGCGCCGCGGTGACATACTGACTGTTCTGGAGCAGGACACCAGTGGATTGGAGGGATGGTGGCTGTGTTCGCTGAAGGGTCGGCGTGGCATTGTCCCTGGCAACCGACTTCGTCTACTGGACAAGGCACTTGGCCAGCGAGAGATGTCGTTGATGAATGCTAATTTGTTCCCCACAGAACGGAATACTGTTCAGAAGCAATGGCATGATCCAAACAAGGTTTGTGACAATGATGTGATTTTTAAACGGCATTGATTGTGCTCTCTCTTGCTCTCTCTCTCTCTCTCTCTCTCTATATATATATATATATATATAGTGTGTGTGTGTGTGTGTGTGTGTGTGTGTGTGTGTGTGCGTGCATGTTGTGTGTGTGTGTGGGGGGGGGTGATGTCAACCACTGAACTCTTGATCCAATTTTGTGAATTTAGTTTATAATCCGGATCAGGTCGTCCTAATAACTGTTATATTTTGTGATAATCGTGTCACAATATAATTTCCGCCAATTGGATGAGTGATAATTTTTCAAAATATGAAGGACGAGTTCTAAGTTTAATTCCATCCTGTTTCACGAGGAAATACTTAAAAGGTTATGTACACCATTAATCCAGAATGAAATGAAATTACTCCTGATTTCTTTCGTTGGAGATTGTAGCTGTTGAATTACTTCCACGAAATTGTTCTTCTGGAGTGAGGGAGGAGAAGATAATCAGAACTATTTATCCCAATTTTTGCTGGAGTAATTTGTTTTTAAAGAATTCAATCCCCAACTTGGAGGTTTATCTAGAAACCATAATTTAAAATGCGGCGAAGTTAACAGTTTCAAGTACCTTCCTCAATACAGTCATCCTTTCCTCCAACATTCGTTTATGTATCTAAATAAAATTACCATTTACGTTTGCTGATTGAGGAGTTTGACAGATGATGTAATTTTGTACCAATGATTCATTGGCGCTTCTACGGTCATCGACTTGTACAGATATATGCTATCTGTAATTGGGCTGTTCACAATAAATAGCTTGATCGTTTTGTGGGAATGCTTGTCACTTTGAATAGTATGCCTAATTCATGATAAGAATTCGGTGTTCAGAGGGAGAAAGAGGGGGAGAGGGACGAGAGAGATATTTGGTTCAGCCGAGTACTTTTTGGCCGGGGTTGATTTAATTATGCTCTAAATTGATGTGTGTAGTAATGTGCAGTCGGCATTGTTATTGATATTGGGGTAGGTGCGAATGGAACTGAAGAATAGCGAAATGTGGAATCCCTCTTATGGTATCTGATGCATTATTAACATTTTATTACGGTTTTCAGCCAGGCCAGCGGCGGCATGTTTGTTGCTATTGTAACCCTCAATGTTATTGACAGCCTATATTATTCAGTGTGTGTATTATCAATGTCCTAAGTCGCTACTACTGTTACATGTGGTTGTATTGAGTCAGGGGAGATGATGGGACAAGGTTATATTCATTCAGTACTAGTGGCTAACCATTTCTCACGTTGGGGAAAGTATCAAAGTAGCCGTTTTCCAAACTGATATTTTGTTAGATTTTGATGCTTTCAGCACAATCAGTCGGTTAGAAGGCAGTCAGTCAGTATGTTATTTTGACTGCCAGTTCACGTGTTACCTTCAGTCATGGCTGATTGTTTTCTGAAACAAACGTCAGTGATGTGTCTGGTACAAAGGGAGAGCAGCACGGGGTTGGGGGGGGGGGTAATGAGCGAGGGAAAGAATTATGTAATTAGCTAGGGAATTCCTCAATGGAACTTAAGACATTTGGTGAAGTAATCTATTGCCGCGTTGAACATAATGGGTAATGTTTAAAGGTTGTGCGTTCGTGCGTGCGTGAAGACACTGGATCAGAAAATCACAAGTCTGGAATAAATATCGATCAGGTCATGTGAGGAATGTTTTTGTTTTGTAACATGGTAAGTTCAATCCAATAGTGATAGAGTGAAATAAAAGACGAAGCACCTTTCCGACATAAACCCGCCGAGATTTGAACCGTGATCCCAGAGCTTTGTGGTAGACAGCTCCACCAGTTTGGCTATTTAGACTGTCTAGAGACTGAGCCAAGAATACCTGACTTTTCACAGCCACAAACGAGGAGCTGCCTTCATTGTCCGGTTAAGGCTTCATCAGAGAACCAACCGTTTATAGTACGCTGTGTATATGTGTGTGTGTGTATGTGCGCGCGCGCTTCTTACTTTACATGTAGAGAACGAGACAAAATCAGCCACCATCAATCTGGCAATCCACTGAATCGTCAATGTTAGTGATTATAATATTAAGTGAAATGTAGGCGATGGTTGTAAGCTAGAGCAGGCTCGGGAGACGCCACCCACAACCAGCTTATGATGACTAATGGGGAGGGCAAAGAAAGTGGCCTTTTGTGGTTACCAATCTGATGAGCGCTGCTGCCATCTATCGGCCGAGTTAGTAGCTTAACTAGTGGGGTACCAACTCTGTCTAGCAGGGCTTTAGTGGACGGAGCTTGGTTAGATGGACGAGTCTGAGGGGGGGGGGGATGAAAGACTGGAAACGATGGGGTAGACAGAGTGGACATGATGGGGTGGAATAAATTACTTTACATAAAACATGCACGTTGGACCAGTGCCAGGATCTGGGGGGTCTGCCATGTTTGTTGTTCCTGGTTTTCATTTTTATGGCGAGATCGTTGATTTGTGTTAAAACTGTAACTTGGGATGTAATTCTGGATTGTTACTGTTGACCGTGGATCATAGCAAGGTAATTAGGTTTGTTTGTTTTCTCTCTCTCATTCTGTGTGTCTGCGTGTGCGCGCGCGCCTGTCTGCTTGACTCAGAATGCTTAGACTTAGAGTACTATATTTCCACTACCACAAACCTCGCGTTCATTATTTTCATACACCACAACAGCCATTGATAGTACACACAGGTCATTCACTGCTGGTACTGAAAACAAACCAACCGCCATATTATAGTCTTTCTATAATAACTGCAATCCAGTTGTCTTTTAAATATATTTTATTAGTAGCGCCATCTTTACTTCATTATTTTTCACCCCCCCCCCAGCCCATTTAGCCTACCATGTGCACAAAAGTGGCTTTAAAACATCAACCAATCATTATTTATTCCCTGAGAGTATGTAGCAGTCTTATCTTTTAAACAGAATATACGTATCTCTGTCAGATAATTATGGTTATTATTTAATATTTATTTACTGTTTATAAACATTGTCTGGACCGGTGGGTCCTAAAATTAATTTGGTTTGATCCTTTAACGTCTTATCTTAAGATTATCTTTAACATCTTATCTATTTTTTTTTTATATATTCAGAAATTTCTAGTCATTATTTATAATATTACTTAACTTCTATATATCATCATCAACATTTTTTACTAATTACATCTTATACCCTTTAGCTGTTTTAGGCCATCAAACATTATAGAACAGTGAATGGCCTAATTTATGCCAGTATGTTGTTAAGTCCATTCCACCCATCCCTCCCTACCTCCATCAATCCATCCATCCATTATTTACTATTTATATTTAAACTTAAAGCTTCAGCAATTATCCATGCACATTATAAAACGTCATTTCTGCCAACCAATCTCAGCTCGGTCACAGTTTGTTATTTAGATACATTGATGTCACATACCATAAACATGGTGAACATTGTTAAATGGCAACTCAGTGTTTACATCAAAACAAACAAGGATGTTTGTGAAAGGGTTTAAATGTTCGTCTTTGACATGTGGTCGCGGTGACCTTGAGATAACAACAAACTGTGACCTTGTCATATTTTAACATCCGCCCTCTTTGGTTAACATCACACATTCTGAACACCAACAAATGTTCATTTGAATTATCTTTAAAAGTTTTGGTCATTTGTTAAGAATCCACGGTTGGGTGTTAGATTTGTGTGTGTGTGTGTGTGTGTGTGTGTGTGTGACTGGTCACGTGTTGTAGTAGTAGTAGTAGAAGTAGTATTACTTGCTGAATAAAATGACATTCAGTTTAGAAAATTAATGAACATTTAAAGATGTGGCATATTTGTGCCCAAGGCTGATGGCCGCTGACCCATCATCACCCCTCCCACTCCACCCCCCACTCTATCTTATTTACCATAGATACTCGTTAACTGTAGCGTTCCCTATTTCTACATTGACGTCACACTTGATAGATGATGGTAGTGACAGCTAACTGGTGCTGAAGCCAGATTTCTCTTCTACAGAATGCACCGAGGCGTACTTCCTACATGCTGTTGTCATGGTGCATGACAGCGTACGGACCAAGTGACTAATTGTCCAACTGTATACACAGTGATTGGCCCATACGTGTTTAATAGTATTATGTTAATCGGAGGTTGAAATTTATGCAGTGGGCCATGTGAATAAAGACACTTGTCAATTATAGGTTCGGCACCATCATCACCATCATCACTGTTCCAGGGTGATGGTGGATGTCATGTATGTCACATTAAACAAATTTGTTATTCAAGTTATTTATCCTGTCCAGACTTGGTGCTCTAATAACATCGTTTCTTGGGAGAGTTGTTCAGACTGAGAGTGGTATGTGTGAACAGTTAATAGATTTTGGTTATGAAGTTTGAGTGGACCAGATGGTGAGATATGAGAGGACACGTCTCTGATATAACAAGAATGGACCATAATTAGGTGTGTGTGTGTATATATATATATATATATATATATATATATATATATATAGAAAGAGAAAGAAGACAATCTATAATTTTAGGGAGGTAATTACCGTGCGGTCTGCTTCAGAGGATGTAACAATCAACTCTGGTGACTCACCATATAATTATATTAATTGGGGGGTGAGTGAGGGGAAGGATTATTACTACCTAGCTATTGTGATATCAGAAGGAGACATTTAATTATGTAGGATTGTCGCTGAAATCCACAGGTAAAGGTAACCCACCGCCAACGGAACATGGACAGCATTATGATACAAGTGCCTGATGTCTTAAATTAAAGATACATTTTATAGACAGCCAGATGGGAAAAAAATGTTTACTTCGCCTGACCTGATGGTGTAAGTCGGAGGGGTGGTGTGCTAATTGACTGATGCAGCTATTAGTGTTTGTTACTGTGTGTGTGTGTGTGTGTGTGTGTTCTTGGTCAATAACAACATGGTCACAGACATTCCGGTTGGTTACTGAGCTATTAAGGTGCTAATTATTACTGACGTGTTAGAAGATAGGAAATGTTATATAGAGTGATTTAAATACATCAACGATCCTACACAGACAGGGGGGAGGTGCTAAGGTGACAGGAAATACCAAGGATTTTGAATACAGATACTTAATCATAAATAATGTTGTTAAATTAATTTTTTATGTCATTTGGGGGTAATATTTCTTTACATGAAGAAAGCCATTTCCTACTAACAGAGTAAAGTGGATATTTATTCAGATGAATCAGATTATAGGTTTTGTTGTTATTCAGACAACTCGTTTGTTGTTTTGTAAATTTTCCGTTATAAATTTAAGAATACATGTATGTAGGTAAATGTGTACACACTGGCTAAGTAAATGACCCTATAGTTTGTGTTTGATTAGTGTGTTGTTGCTGTATTACGTCCACTTTTCTCCACAAGGTAGGCTAAATGGGCCGAGCGACCTCCAATGGTAATGAGGCGAAGTAAAGGATGAAACACCCTTCTGACATAGCCCAGTCGCGGTTTGAACCCAGGTGCTATAGACCTGTGACCTACCACGCTACCAGTTAAGCCATGGAGGCGCACCTTGTGTTTGATTATATTGTTGTCATTATGTTAGTTGTAGTCAGTGTTTGTACACTTTGATATAATATGTTATCATAACTGGGTCATTATTATAACCATAACTAGACCTTGGTCTGTTTATATAGGATTTGATTACATTAGTGATGTGATGACAGTTATCAATGAGGATGGGTATCTGTATAGTCTGTAGCTTTGTGTTAAGTGTTCTGTATCCTCTGTGCCAAAAGATAAAATATGAAATAATTATTTTAATGATTGGCTTCTTCCTATATCTCATAAGACTATTGTATTTGTGTATCTCACAAGACAATATATATATATATATATATATATATATATATATACACATTTACTCTTGGTAAGATCTTGTATTTCTTGCAGCATTGTGAATGGTATTTTTAATACAGAGGTTTGTTTTGGTACTTTTTTATTGCTAGAAATTGTGTTCAATTAATGTTCACATATTTGGCTAATTTTCACTCTCACCATGGCTATCACTCTCAGACCAATACTTTCATGGCATTGTAAATAACAGCTAACATGGCTATTTATGATGCTGTTAGCTAGTACTGCTCTTATAAACATGTTGGTAAAATTACCAAAACTTTATTTAGCCACTCAAGTGTATTTTCTAGCTATATCAGTTGTTGTGGTTACCTTTTTGTAATTCTATCAAAACTGGCAACCTTCACTTGACATTCCACAGACAAACAGGCACACTCACTCACTCACACACACACACACACACACACTCACACACACACACACACACACACACACACACACTGAGAGAGATATATAGATTTTGTTTATATGTACCAGCATGTGGCTACTTTGTCTTTTAAAGAGTGATTCCTAGTTCTCATCAAATATCATTGTGTCTTTATCACCCTTGGTAACCTACTTTTAATATACTGACTATCAGATGGTATTATTATTATTAGTGCGCCTTCGTGGTCTAACTGGTAGCTTGTTGGATCACAGATCATTACCGCCTGGGTACGAATCCCTGTGTGGGCATATCTGAAAGGTGTTTCATCTTTAGCTTTGCTTCATTACCGCTGGAGGTTGCTCGGCCCATTTAGCCTACCATGTGCACAAAAGTGGCCGTAAAACATCAATCATCAGCATCGTCAGATGGCATTACTTCATCAGATGTTTGATAGATCATTCTTTCAGATGCAGTGCAGATATAATAATAATAATATGTATATATCAATGGATATAATTTTCATAATACTTAACCAGCCAAGATATAAAAAAAATGAGTTGAATCGAAAGTGTGGTTTTGCATAAACAAATGAGTCTGCCAAACATTAATGTTGTCTTACATCAGTTGGAAACAGAATATTTTAGCCGACTTCTGAGTGCTTTGTGTAGTTTTAAAATGCCCATAAATGTTAATGCCGGAGGGGGGGGGGATGGAGAGTGCTTTCTCGGGTAAGACACAGGCAGCATCCATTTGAAGTTTAACACATAAATATTTTGTTGTTTGTTATATTCTGGATTCATTAGGAAATTGTTTAGTTTTTTTTCCTGAAGGATGGTATGTGTGTGCAGATAGTTCATTCATTTTGCTCAGCTATATTTTGTGGGAATGCGTGTTGGCATTTCTGCATGTGTTGGGCAGGCATGTTCGAAAGAATACTGCGAAATTGTCACATGTTCAGGTTGTGAAGATGGTTCAGTGATAAACACAAAGAAATATTGATGATTTTATTGCATAAAAACATTCATTAATATCAGGATGATAGATGTGCGGTATATTTATTTGTTTAGGTTTCAGCCATGTGTGCCATTGTACTGGTGATGCATCAATATTTAAAGATGAAGCATTGTTGCAGTTGGCTTCATGTGCACATGTACAAACATGTTAACATGGATGACTACATGTTGTTCTTGTATATTGGCATGTGGCTTCAGTGTTCTGTGAAATATTACATTAAATGCTGGATCTGTGACATTTTGCAATGTAAATCTAATTTGGGTTAATATTAAATGCCAGTGATGTATCTGTTTATTTTACTTCAGGTGGTGATACCTCAGCGACTTGGCAACATGTTTGTGTACGACGTACCGAAGAGAGCAGACTCCTCTGGCCATTACGACATTCCACCATCTCGTCAGACTGTTTCGCCACGACCTGCACCGAGGTCAACCATTTCGGACTACGATCATCCTCCGAGCAGCCGACCAGTGATGAACAAGTTCAACTCGAACCTGGATACTGTGCAGCACTTTCAAACGCAAGGGACGAACCTGGATCATTACGATGTCCCCGGTTCAAACCGATCATCGACCGTTTCCATGATGTCCACAGGATCTAACATTTCAGCAGTGAGCAGTGGGAGCGGAGCGCACAGTTCTCTGTGTGAGTCAGAACGATCGAGTCTGGACCTCTCAGGTCAGGATGTGTATGACGTACCTCCACCAACAAGGACAGTACCTATACCGGCTACCAGAAGGCTTCCACCTGGAAGTAGTGTGGACAGTCCCATGTACGACACGCCCAAACCGCATAAATATGGCCACAAACATTCTAAGAGCCTTGATATGCTGGATGAAACTAGTGACTTGTTGAAGTCCAATGCCTGTAACATTATCATGAACCATTCGGAGCCGATGCCTACCTATTCCGTTCCCAAACCCATCAAACCTGTCTCACGAAACTGTTCTGCCGATTCTGGGATATCGCTTGCACTGAAGAATCAACTAGATCAGTCATCAGTACCAACGTATGATGTGCCCATTCCACAGTATGACACACCAGCACGATGTAAATCCGTCGGTGACAGCTTAGACTACGATACCCCAAAATCCTGCAGCACAGTACAGGAACGGTCATCCGAGGTTGGTACTCCCGCTGATGTCAGCGTTTACGACGTGCCTCCACGGGTGACAAAGGATACTGGCAGTTCACTCGAACGGGTGATGGATGATATAAAGAGAGTATCTTCAGGCAGCAGTGATTCCGATGCTGGTACATTCCCATACGAAGAACTTAGGATGGAATTAACTGCTGCAATGGAATCCATAATGAGCCTTCAGCATAATCTTAACAGCTCTTGTTCGAAGTTGTTGGCATTTGTCCACCCGCTGTGGCGTCATCCGGATCACCTCGAGCCACAGATCTATCAGATTAAACTGTCGGCATTGGCTGTGAAGACATCTTGTGATGAGTTTGTACAGTTTGCTCAGGGAGCACTGGCCAATGCTGCCAAATCTGATGACAAGAAATTGGCAAAGAAGTTGTGTTCGGCAATAGAAATGCTGTTTGCTTTGCTAAAGACCTTTATGGAATGTTTGCAGAAGTTAAACAAAGATATGTGGCCATTGGTGAAGTTGGTTCGCGATGAAGAGCGCTCGGCTCTAGGTGAGGATGATCTAGACGTCATCATACGGATCACTAAGGACATACCGGAATGTGTACGCCGGATCTCTGGCCTGATTCAGGGAAATTCTTTGGTGTTGTTCAGGCGCAGCGAATCGCCGAACATCAGCGCTGCACCACTCACTTCAACGCCAAAAGCTAAGGCTAGACCACCACCGCCTGTAAAGCCAAAACCAAGACTTTCGGTTGGGAATGGCAATGGTGTACCACTTGCTAAATTTGTCTCTAAATCTGTTGATTCCACTCCAACAAGTGAAGAACCCCCATTTGTAAAGGCTTCACCTACAGCTCTTGAGCACAGTTTGGACGTTGATAAAATTAAACGAGGAAGCTTTGATCAAGTGGATTATGATATCCCAAAGAGTAACTCAATGAAAACTAAAAGCAGCAGTACTGATTTTTCAGCTCAACGTGGTCTGCCAGATGGTGCGACAACTTTAGAGGAATATGATTACGTCAGTCTGACGAAGGATCCTTCTCTTGGTAAAGGTTTGAACCCTGGTGTTCAGGCAGCAGAAAACGAAATTCAGAAAGAGGAGCAACCTATGTATGCGCAAGTAAAGAAGGACTCGAGTCGTAGTCGACAGATAAAAAGTTTATTCCCACCAAGCCCTGATGATGTTAGCCCAAAGTTAGAGGAACGTCTTGAGCAGCTACGAAAAGATGCTGAGGAACCGGTGAAAATACACACTGAGGATTATGATATTCCTCACTCATGTGCCATAGACAGCACTCCAAGTCGTTCACCATCAGTGACTGTGACGAGGATTCTGCCAAATGATCGCCAGATCCTGTCCTTCTATGCAATCCAGATGGAAACACATTCAGCAATATTGATGAATGCAATCGAAGCCTTCATTAAGTGCATAGATGAGCAGCAGTCACCGAAGGTGTTCATCGCATACAGCAAATATGTCATTTTGGCTGCTCACAAACTGGTCTACATTGGCGACACGCTGACACGTCACCTCGTTCATGAGAACATCAGAAACGATGTTGTGAGTCATGCATACACACTCTGTGAACTACTGAAGGGCACTGTGACATCCACAAAAAAAGCAGCATTGGAATATCCAGCAGTACAGGCTGTACAGGAAATGGTGGACAAGGTGTCTGAGGTTTCTGTTGCTGCTAGCCGTTTCAGAACTCTTCTGTCGCAATTCGCCTCCTAGGAAAGCGCTGTAGCTCGTTGTTTACTGTTTGTTTCCTGTTCGTTAATGTGCCATGACTCTCTGCGGTGTGTGAGATTGTGTCTGACATTGTTATTTTGGTTAATTCAATCTGAACATCCACTCTTGCCAACCAGTGCAAGTTGCATTGGAATATTGAATTGATAACTGCAAATTATGCCACACTTTGAACCTGAAGCCATACAGTGTTATTTAGATGCGGAATCCCTTGAGATTGCATGTGTGAGTTGGTTATAGAATTGCGTGTTGTCAGTATTTTTGTTATAGTTCAACGGCAAAGTTAAGTATATGTTATGTACACAAATATTGGCTTATTATGTGAATAAATCATTTGATGGATGTAAACAATCTGTTTTCTCTCTCTGTTAAGTCAGTTATTTAGACTTTTAATATAATGTTATTTTTAGTGTTAACGTTTGATACTGATGCCAGTCCCCACTAAATTAGAATGATCAGTTAATCTGATAAGGTGGGGACATATCATTAGTCCAATATGCAGTTTAATTACAGCATATTTGTAAAAAAGATTATATATATATATATATATATGTATATATATATATATAAGCTGCCAGATGGTTGGTTACCTTATAGTTTCAAACTGATATATGTCTAGAATTACTAGTGCCTACTGGAAAATTCTTATCAAGACATTTATGTTCCCCAGAAATATAACCTATTTATTTAATTTTTTGACTTCTAGATGTAAATGTCATTAGATATTAAATCATAGGAACCAAGGCTCCTAAAAGTAATTTTATTATTGACTGACTATACATCTCTTAAATAATTCTTTGATTATCTCTAATACCTATTCACAGCATATTGTTTTCATTGTTTACCGACATGTATTTTGATCAATATAAAGCAAATTAATAAATAGGGCATTTAGAAATATAATAGCACCAGATTTAGTGAAATATTTAATTATACAATTATTGTTAATTTGTGTAGGTTGCTTACCTGTGAAGTGCTGATATAAATTTTGTAACTGATTTAATCATGACAGGTATACAATTATTGTGTGTCTGCATGTGTGCACCATGTATGATTAATAATTAATAACAGCCAGGAATAGAAAGGGCTTGAATGTTATGTTTACAGAATAATCAGAATACGTGCGCAAACCTAAATAAAGTCATGCACAAAACAATGATTATTGTTGTTATTGTTTATACTGGTTTTTAATATCCATTTCTAAAAAGTCAAACAATTAAAGTACTTTGCAATTACAAAATGAAGCAAGTACACAATTAATAGTGTGGAAAATAAATCAAAACTTTCTTTTGTAAATAATATCACAGAATCCTATTAAAAAGCTATTTAAAGTCACACGGAGACATTGCATGTGATCAAGCATTGAGTCAGAGCTCTGGTACCTGTCCTCATCACATCTTACTCACCTGTGGGTTCAAGGTCTATACAGTGAATGGTTTGTTTGGCCTCAGCACTGTTGGCCAGTTATAACTCGTTGGATAAACAGGGTGCTGCGATAGCATGGTGGTTAGAGTAATGCGCTCCAAATCTCGAGGTTGATGGTTCGCGACCAGTGGTGAGGCTAAACAAACCAACCAACTGACCCCAGGGGAGCATCCCACAAACCCAAGCACAACTGACCCTGGGGGGGGGCATCCAACAAACCCAAGTACAACTGACCCTAGGGGAGCATCCCTCAAATACAACTGACCCTGGGGGAGCATCCCACAAACCCAAATACAACTGACCTTAGGGGAACATCCCACAAACCCAAGTATTACCCTAATTAGAACCACTGATCTGCTGAATTACCCTTGATTGCAGGTTTTAGAATTAGTCCACTCGCTGTCCTTCTGTGTGTTGTAAGAGAGAATTAAAAGGAGACAATACTATATGACCTTTCGTGCCTAGGTGTCATTTTGACTCGCTTACTCCGTTTTCTCTCAAGAAACACACACACACGTGAAGTCCAAAGGTCGTTTTTCTCTTCTGTAACTGATGATTCGTCCAATGGTCCGCATAGAAGCAATTTTGTGAATCCAAACATAACATCGATCGATGAACTAAATAAAGATTACGATCCAACAGAGTAGAATTACTTGTCTCTCTCGCTCCAAATTGGTCCATCTTCCAAACTTCCGACTTATGATGAGTAAAGTGGTTTTATGCAATAAATGCCAAATCCTTGGAGGAATTATGAGAATGAATGACAAACCAAACCCATCCATCCGTATACAGACTATAGTGTTAAGATTTATCCTTGACTATCAACATAAAGAATGTTATGTTGATAACATTAAGACAGTGTTCTATAAGAAGCTGCTAAAGCATAAGGATATGGACTTTTGTCAGATCTCATCGTCTGGAAGGCATCTGATTTCTCATTTGTTAATCTATTTCAGCAAATGGAATGCGAACTATTATTATTCTATTACTTTAAGATTTATGTGTATTTGTAAGGAAAGGCTTTGATGTGAATACTTCTATAAAGCATATTTTATGAATGCGGATTAAAGACTGAAAGGAAACTTGACAGAAAGGAAAATAAACACCCAATGCCTGATCCAGTGGTTATTCATTAGTCACGCGCGCATGCACACACACACGCGCGCGCGCGCACACACAAGAATATTAGACAAGTCAATGGCCAGATCAAACGTTCACACCATTTTGTGGCTGTACACGAAACCGGAAAATACAACACGGCAGGTAGAATATCTGAATACGTTTTGCTCTTTCGAATTTCAACTGTAATTTAAAGGTAAGCTCAGTGACTGGCGTGTTTTACCTGCCAATTATTATTGTGGTCGGCTGTCTGATTGATGAAGGCACAGATGATTGATTCCTCGGGGATACCTGCTGTAAGAAGACAAATCCAAGAAATCGTGGAATGGTTTTCTTTTTATGAAGAGATGTTTTTGTTAGTTTTTCTTCATACAGCTTAAAATAGATGAATAGGGTGTACAGTGTGCGGATTTATGATAGCAATAATACAAAATGTTGGTCATTGTTTTTATATTTCTGAAAATAAATGCTCCATGTCAGACATATCAAATCCAAGAGTTGACATTCTGGTGTTTTTCTATCATAAAACAATGTATCCTTCACAACTAAATAATTTATTTCGAAGTCACCTAAAACCTGTAATAATATACTGGTCTTGATTTTATGCTTTAACAAGTGAACCGTAATATGATAGGGTTTCAGCCTCCCCCCTCTCTCTAACACACACACACACACGCACACACACGCACGCACGCACGCACGCACGCACGCATACACGAATATTAGTCAAGTCAATGGCCAAATCAAACTGATGAGACTGGTGAGACATTACACATGTCTCAGCAAGAAAAGTCGCCACTTGGATTCAGTCCCCTGAAGAAATGTCCAGAGTTTGAATTCACGGTTCGAGATTCTCTGTGCCTGTGCCTTATTATACACAGCTAACACACACACACAACACACACACACACACACACACACACACACACACACACACACACAAACACACACACACACACACACACACATACACACACAATGATAAATTAGTGATTCAAATTATCCAGATCATAATAATTTAACCGTTTATGTGTGGCAACTTGCTGGGAAACATCCCACCAATGCAAGTACAAGTCGGAATCGAACCAAGAACGGTAGTAGTTTGCAGCACAATGCTATAACCACCATCAAGAGCATAAAGAACATCAGGTTGTAACTTAAATCACTTAATGGACAATGTACACAAGATAACACTTCGAAGAAAAATCCATTGTCTGAATGCCAAAAGAATGCGAAGATTTCATGTTACATTACATTCGCAGCACACACCAACTGGTACAAGTGAACTATACAAACCCCGATTATTTAATGTTTAAGTTTTGACATTATACAATTACACAGTTTCTTCAGTAACGCAATGTTTTGTGGGGGAAAAAGTGTAGTGCTATCAAGTTGCAGAAGAAAATATTTTGAAAACCGTCTTTTAGCGCTGGATTTTTTTTTATAGAATCTGGAATTACTGATCTGTTAGAATTCCAAACAAACAGCTCGTCGAATAATAAAACTTAGATACTTGTTCCAGCCTGTCAGATACTTAGCAGCAAATCTATTATTTTTTGTCTCCGTGGGCTATGCTAATTTGCATCAGAAAAATTACTGCAACGATTGCGTCTACTTGTTTTGTGTTCCTTGGGGTTTATCAGGAGAAATTGACATCAAGGTTAACTGGATCTTGGATTATACTGAAAAATATATTAATGTGTTTTTGCCAAGAATTTTTGTTATTCATTAGTAATCTGTAGAAGCGATTTGTGTGTGTGCGTGTGTGTGTAATTTTGTTTCATTATCGACATATGAGGAGCATACCATCATTGCAGTGGTTACCATACTGCACCGTAAATCTCCCGGCCAACTGGTACCTGTGTTTTTCTAGAGGGTCACCCCTTAGGTATATGTTCCAGGATTAAGCAATACCAATAATAAACAAACCAGTCTTTTCCTTATTAATGTCCTTATTTCAGAATATTTTAATCAATTCCTTCTTAACCATTCATGAAGAAATAGTTCTTCGTCGATTAGATGTTTTCACAATTGTAGTATTATATTTTATTCACTTTTTTATCAAGTACAGACAGACTAATTTCAGTACAGGATCACTGTTCATCAACTCGACTCGATTCACCGATAGAAGAAAAAGCTCCGTCGAATACGTGTCAGTGTTTAAACTCCTGTCAGAGGTGATCCATTTGATCACTTTGTTCTTACTTGTGTGATGACACCTATTATGTCCTAAATTATTGATCTTAATTTATGTGAGAGTTCAGAAATATTTACATAATACTAATGTAATATTAAGTTAATAACAAAGCACGTGCAAGTAGGCATTCGTTACATAACCAAATCGTAGACATTGTTAATAAATTAATTAAATAAATTAATAATTTTTCTTTCTTTCTTGATGATCTAGAATCTATTGTGTGATATCAGATCTAATAGATGATTTTGATAAGCTCATGCTTCTTTATATCCAGAGGTATTTTAAATACGCATGTAACGTATATAATAGTGTATAAGATGAAATAATATTGTATAAGATGATATACTCGTGTATAAGATGATATACTCGTGTATAAGATGATATACTCGTGTATAAGATGATATACTCGTGTATAAGTTAATAACACCCTAGTGCATAAGGTGACACACTAGTATATAAGGAGAAAAAAAAGTGCATACGGTGATACACTAGTGTATGAGGTGATACACTAGTGTATGAGGTGATACACTAGTGTATGGGGTGATACACTAGTGTATGAGGTGATACACTAGTGCATGAGGTGATACACTAGAGTATGAGGTGATACACTAGTGTATGAGGTGATACACTAGTGTATGAGGTGATACACTAGTGCATGAGGTGATACACTAGTGTATAAGATGATAAAATAGTCTTAGAATCTATCTTAAACAGGAATTGGTCCCTAGGCTTTTAGGTAACTTACCCCCTCCCCCCATGTACTTCGATCTTTATATATATATATATATATATATATATATATATATATAGTCATTTCACTTTAAACCGCACGCCAGTAATCCAGACGCAACGCAATCCGTACGATATTTTAAAGGAAGGAACTGCACACATGATAAAATGCTACGATAATCCAGTTATTCGTGTTTCCGTTTCCGCGCGGGCCTCTTGGGAACGAAAAGCACAAAAATCATGTTATTGAAATTCGTTAATCCGGCCGTGACTTTATTTTGTCGTTGTTAGCGACAACTACCGTGAACATTTGAACCAATTCAATGTCACAAATTAGCGCTCTGTGTTTTCACACTTCGTGCTGAACAAAAGAATGTGTTCGATTAAGGTGTATTTGATGACAGTCAAAAACAACCGTGATAAAACTCTTATTCTTTGTTTACTCTAACAATTAATATTCTCAGTTTGGTCTAGTTTATTACCTGTGAAATTGACACCGTAATATTTTCTTTATCATCTAATGTAAAATGATTGACATGTGGAGCAATTATCACATAAGAAACATATTGTGAAGCTGGGCGATATGATTACAATTAAATTGAAAATGTACCATAAAGACTTAATTAAATAACAAATTAAGACATACATTTCGAACATTCAATTAAGGGCGCCTCCGTTGTCTAGTTGGTAGCGCGTTGGACCACATATCACTACCACCCGAGTTCGAATCACGGCGTGGGCATTTTTCTGAAATCTTTGACTTCGCTTCATTACCTTTGGAGGTCGCTCGGCTCATTTAGCCTACCATGTGCACACAAGTGGCCGTAAAACATCAATCATCATCACCATCAAAAGCTCTCAATTTGTCAAAACGTCAGCTAAACACCGGCAGAAAAATTTAATAAAATATACATGTACACATTTTTCACTCGTCAAGTTTTCACTCGTGAAGACTCATGCAGTGTCCCAAAAATGAACCCAAACAATACAACATACCAATAGAGAACATAGTAGTACGAAAAGAGGAAATATAAATAAATATTAAATATGAATAACCCAGGAAAGTCACCAGGTCCTGATCGGAGTCATCCTAAGGTTATGAAGGAATGTGCTAAATCACTAGCTGAACCACTCACTATCATCATAAATAAATTGTTTGAAGAAGGAAGAGTGCCGGTCGACTGGAGGGAAGCAAATATTATTCCAATTTATAACAAACGTAGTAAAAAGAGCCCAAGTAACTACCGACCAGTCAGTTTCCCCTCTGTAACCTGTAAACTGATGGAGAAAGTGACCAGAGAAAGAATAATGAAACACAGCCAGAGCTACCAGATGTTTACAGATAAGAAATATGGGTTCAGAAATAAAAAGATGTGCCATGCTACAATGGTTACAAGTAATGGATCAGTGGACGGAGATTATCGACAATGGAGAATGTTTTGATGTACTGTACCTTGATTTCAGAAAGGCCTGTTGATACAGTGTCACATGCTAGGATGCTAAACAAACTGAGAGCCCATGGTATTGATGGCAAAGTGTTTGACTCGATAGGAGACCTGTCTTAGAGGAAGACGTCAGAGGGTATCAGTAAATGGCAACTACTCATGCTGGATGAATGTCTTAAGTGGCATCCCACAAGGAAGTGTCTTGGTTCCTATTCTTTTTATTATATTCATAAATGACCTACCAGATGTTAACCATAATTTGTGCGTACTATTTGCAGACGACACAAAGGTGTATGGACCAGTTAAAAATGAAGAGTATAGAGTGAGTCTCCAGGAAGACTTGAACAATCTGATAAAGTGGTGAAATGAGTGGCAGCTGAAATTCATACAACGAAATGCAAAGTTGTGCATTATGGAGATTACAGGTTAGAATCCACCACTGAAGAAAACGACATTGGAGTCATATTTACACCAGACTTGAAATTCTCCAGACAAGTAGCAATGGGAGCAAACAAGGCCAACCATGTGGTAGGAGCAATAAGGAGGTCATTCAGATACATGGACGGACATATGTTTATACAGTTGTAGGGCTAGATTAGTCAATGGTTAGAGTACACCTTGAATGTGCACACCAGCTATCAAGGTTGTACCTGGGATTAGAGATCTCCCTTATGAAGAAAGATTGAGAAATGTCAAGCTCCCAAGTCTAGTGTACAGAAGAAGAAGAGGAGATATGATCCAAGTATATAAGATAATTCATGGCTTTGAAGACATTCTTGAGAACTCACTATTAAAACTAGCCTATGAGGGGATTACAAGAGGTCACAGTCTAAAGGCTTACAAGATTAAAAGAGGTCACAGTCTAAAGACTTCATTCAGACAGTACGTACGCCTTTAGACTCATTAAAGATTGGAACGGACTCCCCGAAAAAGTTGTGACTGCGCCAACTCTAAACGCATTTAAAAACAGACTGGATCGGCACTTCCCATGGGCCTTAATATTGTACGACCACTGAGATCTGATATTAGCTAGTTAAGTTAGGCAGATAAATCCCCAAAAGAGCCTAAATTAAGTAAAATAGTCAAGGAAATATATTCCCTACAAGCACCCGATAAAGATACAGTGAGACATAATGAATGAGTTGCTCGTATCGTAATTTGTTACTAATAAAGCACAATACATAAAGCATTATTTGTGGTTGATTCAATAAATGGCACGATTCGTTAATCTATACGATTTCAGTGGGAACAAAATTGTCCGGATAATCGAGACGTGACTGTATATGGATAAATACAAGTCATATGTACATGTATCGCAATAGTTCGGAGAGCATAGTGCCATTAATTATTGAAGCTCTAGGATGCTGGTAATAGTACCTCAGCAAAACATTGACGGGCTGCTAATCCCTGCGAGGTCCGTAGGCTTCAGCCTAGTCATCCAATAGATAATACAGTGCTGATAATACGCAAAGACTATTGGATAAGAGTTTATTGATGAACAAACCAAATTGGATTATCATGGCGATAACGAAAGAAATGAGCTCCGGTGGTCTAGCGGTTAAGCACCTTGCACTTTGTGTCAAGGGTCACGGGTTCGATCCCATCAAGAGGTTGAAACTTTCTAGGGATTAATTTCTCAGCTCACACCATCGTAGGTGGCTGACCAAGTTAAATGGCGCAGTCGTCTCCACTGAATTGATTATAAAGGGGGACATTAAAGACCCCCCCCCCTGAGGACGTAATACTCTCTGGCAGTGATCACCCTCGGGTTATTTCGGCTCCATCTTTCCGTACTTCTCCCCTTTGAGTGGTGAGGGGGGAGACGTGAACAACTAATCAATAAAAGAGACGACACGGGAAGTAAGTGCTCGCACTGTCGTGTGCTATCATTGTTTCATGACAATAGATCATGAAATGAAAGAAAATCAATCAATGTATAAGTAAACTCGTCACAAATTCATTCATTAATTCTACATCTGGTCAGTGCGCAACAACTTTCTACGTCAAGAGACCGTGTATTTTGGCGGAATAAACTTTAGGTGGTAAAAAATCACCATCAAATAAACCACAAGGCAAGAGTTGACTTAAATATCTAAGTCAATTAGTTCATGAAAATATACTTCAAAATGAGTTGTGATGGTTTATAGATTGAATGAATTCACTCTCCTTTGATGCATTCTAATATCCTTTGTGGTAACTGCTTCTAAACTTCACTTAATCCATTTGCCGTGTCAATTATCAACTTCTACTATTTAAGCGCCTCTAGTGGTTCATCTGGATTCACAGGTACAATCACTTTGATAGCTATTTTATTAATAATTCTTTTGGCATATCGTTAATAATTCGATATGAATAGGAAAAAGAGAGGAAATGGCTACTTTTAGTCGATGGTTTTCCACTAGACTTATACTCGGTTCTGATGGTATTCCCTGCAAAGTGACCTTAAGTACAATTTGTCTTCTACACGAATATATACGATACTTCGAAGGACAAGGGTGGGGCGCCTCCGTGGTCTAGTTTGTAGCGCGTTGGACCACAGATCACTACCACCCGAGTTCGAATCTCCGTGTGGGCATATCTGACGGGTGTTTCATCTTTGACTTCGCTTTGACTAATCTTTGACATTGCCTTTGGAGGTCGCTCGGCCAATTTAGCCTACACCGTGCACAAAAGTGGTCGTAAAACATCAATCATCATCACCATCATCATCATCGAAGGACAAGGGAAATGACAAGAAGACATTTACTTCCATGATATAATGAGGGCATATAAAAGATAGGAAGATATTGTGGCATGTGGAAGGTTAGTAGGATGCATGTCAGAAATGTTCTTGCATCTGCAGTGCAAGAATAATTTGATAATTGATCAAGGCATTAACAGGTAAACAAAGGGCTACAGTCAAAAGAGACAGTTCTTCGAACAACTGTGGAAATGTAAATATTGCTGTTTTACGTAGGCCAAATGGGTCGAGCAACCTCGAAAGATAATGAGGCGAAGTGAAAGATGAAACATCCTTCTGACATAAGGCTTGAACCCAGGTGCTGTAGATATAGTACCAATCGGTTTACTAGTTAGGCCTTGGAGTCCTCCATCACCCGAACAACTGTATATTACCCAAGATAAACGTATAACACAATATTTAAATGACTTCTATCAGAATATATAAACTATATATAATGGGTTTTCTTCCATCACCGTATCACAGGCCGGGTAGAAGTAAAAGTAAGCCTCTTCAAAACTACTTGAGTAGAACTAAAAGTAAACTTGTAAAAATCTGCTTGAGTACAAAGTAAAACTATTTTCTAAATGTAATTAAAGTAACGGTAGAAGTAAAAGCAGAAGATAACATTTATTGTAACACAAAGTATGAGAATCAGATACACAGTTCACAAGATTGAACAATATTCACTGCGTCCACAGACATGTGCTGCCACCTTAAGTTCATTATGTCCGCAGATGTGCTGCCGCCTTCATTTCACTGAAAAAAGTCCTTGTTCAACTTCGGCAAAAGCTGATTCTCAAAGTTGGTGTCGCTAATACGATTAAAAATTTAATTACGATGAATCTTAGAAAACAGTTGACTTCATCTGAAACAAATTGAGCCTTAAAAATAGCTTGGCAAAATTATGACGAGTCTTGAATATCGATGAGCATCATCTGAAACATGTATACCAAATGTTAGCATTCTCACAAAACTCATTTCAATACCACACTATATTAAAATATTTACCATAAATGCATCAAAGATACATGAGTTGGTGATTATTTGTAATGATAATTTGCAGCAACTGTATCAATTGTCTGTTCAATCATAGGCTATGTTATGTCTAAATAAGTTACGAAAATATCGCAAATTAAATGAAAGTAACGAAGTAAAAAGTAGAGTGTCACCGCAAATGAAACTACTTCGTTACAAGTAAAATTAGTTAGTTGAAATATTACTTGGTTGCTTCCAGTCATCTGAAAAACTACTTAAGTAGAGTAACGAAGTAGTTTTACTTCGTTATATGTCACCTCTGATCACAGACCGTCCTAATGATTTACCATGTTGGGGATGGATAGGTTTAACCTTGATACGGAGACTGAGATTAGGCAGTTGTCGAAGATGTCCTCAAATGCAGTCTGTGCAGCTGATCTTGTGTCTTCATCAGCGTGTGAAGTTATTTATAAATGATAATTTTGATCAGTTTGTGTTCATGAAAGCCACTTTTGCGAAAATATTAATAATAAATGTTATTTTGGACTGTAATGTTCTAAACAGGCCTATTTTAGGTGCACCATTATAATCTAAAACCACAGAAATACTAATCTTAGACTTAGCCTTCATATCAAACTAGTCAAGCATTGAAATAACCTTGGTTTACATGAAAAATATATCAAGTAACCGAGTAGTAATGGTTCTACTGGACCTAACTGGTGCATTTGATACAGTTGACCATAAAGTATTTTTCTTCCAATTATAAGATATATTTTATTTGTCAGCTAAAGTGATGCCTGTTATCTGGTCTTTCACAACATTCAGTTATTGGTTCTTTGGCATGATTAATTTTGGACTCGTGCCCTCTTACTGTTATTGTACAACGATATCTTGGTAAATATCACTTGTAAGCCAATGATACACAGATATATATATATATATATATATATATATATATATATGCGCGTGTGTGCGTGTGTGCGTGCGCGTATGTGTATCAAAGGAGGTGGCGTTTCTAGCAGGTCACTCTCTGCGTGTGTGTGTGTTTCTGCGTGTGTGTGTGTTTTAGAATACAGATTGAGAGGCACTGGCGCAGAACATCAACAACATCCTTCGATTCCTCTACCTCAATGAATCTAAATCGAAATAAACTATACATACATCAATCTAAATATAAAATTTCTACACTTCCATATATCTATACATATATACGTATACCTATACATGTGTCTGGGCTACTCATCACCCTGTGGAGACTAGCTAATTCGCTTTAGTACGCAACAAATAAGCATAAGAATTCAACAGGAGAGCCTTAATAATATTTAAAATCTTCATGAGATGAAGTATTGTTCTACAAAGTGAGGCCTGCTAATATCAATCCTCCCATTTTCACGCGAAGAGACACATTTCTGATGGCTAATGCTATGTTTCATTAAACTAGTCTCGTACAGTATATCAAACTCATAAACTATTTTGTTTATTTCTAGCCATCTTTCTGCAATATTGAAATTACAAAAATTGTAATTCTGAATTGTTGATTAACGAGTATTTTTCTCGACACGAACGTGTGATAACAGCGATGAATTAATTCTTTATCAGTATAATCTAATTTTATCATAGCAATTTATGTTATTGACGACACAAATGTCGCCGAACTCGAGATATAAGATCAGAGTGTGCTTTCATTTAGCCTAATGTGTGTATGTTCATTAAATAATAATAAATTATTCTCGCTTTAGACGTATTCTGCAGGATTTTTCTCCGTAATACCATTTCTGTTATTACTGTACCAGTATTTACCCTATTCATTTTTAGGGATTCTAACAACGGGTATTTCTAAATAATTTGTGAAGTCCGAAGGTTGTCATTAAGAGTGTTGTTTGAGTGTTTTCTATGATACCCTTATGTTTTGGGTTAACGTTTATGGCCTGAGGTGTTTACGTTAATACCGAGGAATGCACAGGAACCGACCACAAGTACTCCACGTTATTAGGATACGCGTTTTTACTGAGTTCTAACTCTGCAATGAGTAAAAGGCCGAACTATTCAGTTTTGGACACGGTGCTGTAACGAATTAGGAAATATCATGTCTGGATATCGCAATTTGTCGACAGCTTGTGAATAAACGCCATTTATAGACTATGCTAGATCCAGAACCGAAATAAGCTGTCCAAATATAGCATAACAGATTTTTGTGTGTCGCGATGTAATCATTAGACCGTAAACCAAATGCTGTCATAATTGTCAACATTACATCTTCGGGCTATCAAATGTTATTATAAGATGTCCCATGGATATTTATTACTCCCGTGCAATTAACAAAATCTTGATAGAATGCGTTAAATAGGTCTGGAGGAGAGTTAGACCCATATCCATTATCATCGAAATTGAGGTATTGAGCTTTCCATTCCACTAACTTTTATGAAAGAAGGTGTCACTGTAGCAGAAAACTCCAGAAAGCCCTAATCTCAAACCTAAACCCTAATCTCTATGGGTTTTGTTTCAATACGACAACAACGATCTGGTATCAATGCAACGCATTTATAAAATAATATCAGATGGATGTGCCCCCCCCCACCGCCGTTAGATCCCAAGATCATATACCCACAATCCCTCGGTTTATGCAACAATTGACTACATCATACGACAATGGCAATACCACATTAGTTCGACTTCATTCAATAAAAGTAAACAGTACATCATTATATATATATGTGCACTTCAGATTCTTCAAGAATATAAATTTCAATCAGTTTTGCAAATGATGTTGATGTTGTGAAAGTCCTGTAGCTGTGTGCCACATATGGGCCATTGTTCCACCTTTATAGTATTCGCACATGTAATCATTTCTTGGTTGTATTTAGAACTATGCCAAACTTTAACAAATTCACACAATTCGGGCATTAGCCCAGAACCTACAGGATACTTGACGTGTGTTGCCATGATGCCAGCTGTGCCGAGCGCGCAATCCAATGTTCATGTAATATGTGAAGGCAATACGTTGATATGAACATTTCAGTTTACTTTTGTGGTACTCAAGTTACCGTGAATGGTGAACATGAACGGTTCAACAGACAATTGATTCAGATGAATATCACACACAGACATTAATGTTTAAAATCTATCACCATGAATATTTACTCTATCTGTCTTTGTGTTCCCACAACCAGACAAAGGTAAGGTTACAACTGTCTTTTGCTGATTACGCAGTTGTTACAACTGTGTTTTGCTAATTTGAGTGCAGATTACGCAGTTGTTACAACTGTCTTTTACTGATTTGAGTGCAGATTACGCAGTTGTTACAACTGTGTTTTGCTGATTTGAGTGCAGATTACGCAGTTGTTACAACTGTGTTTTGCTGATTTGAGTGCAGATCACGCAGTTGTTACAACTGTGTTTTGCTGATTTGAGTGCAGATTACGCAGTTGTTACAACTGTCCTTTGCTGATTTGAGCGCATATCACGCAGTTGTTACAATTGTGTTTTGCTGATTTGAGTGCAGATTACGCAGTTGTTACAACTGTTTTTTGCTGATTTGAGTGCAGATTACGTAGTTGTTACAGCTGTCCGTTGCCGATTTGAGCGCAGATCACGCAGTTGTTACAATTGTGTTTTGCTGATTTGAGTGCAGATTACGTAGTTGTTGGGTGTGAGAGCAATGTTTATTAGCAGCGACACCTTTTGAGTCTTTTGATCAGCGTGATGGTGAAGAAATATATACTCTACATCATTGTTGTTCCATTACGGCATTCGTTGGAGATAGGCACAAAGCCAAAATATATGCATACATTTAACATATAAAATGCTTCATAAATATACTGTCTGTTCTACAGATCACTTACAATCTTGTAACTGTATAACTTGTAACTGTGAGTATAAACTAGAAAGTTACTAATTAGCTATCTATGGGTGTCTTATACTATATTACTATGACCAAGCGTTGATAAATATTAATATATAAACTCACCTAGTTCATATTGACCCATAATTGACCTTTTGATAGCATGCATGCTTCGTCTCAATTCTGATATACAGGATGATCGAGTGACAAGATAATCGAGTCACATGAAGATACCTCGATGTAATTCTGCACTATCTAGTAAGTTTACTTTGTTTAACTTTCTTATGATATGGAACAACTGGAATCATAGCTCACAAACTAAAAAAGTTACATCTTAGCTGATTACCTCATATTTCCATATTTATCAATGACATACGACCAGACTTGCAAATAAAGTAACAGTATAGTTTTTGAGTTGACAAATTTACTTATGATTAGTTCCATGGGAAGACAGCTTCGTATACATTAGTCCCCCAATTTCTATACATGTGTATGTGCTATACATTGTAAATATTACTTACTAGACCTGTAGTGTTTTCGCGCCAAAATAATAATCACGTGACTTAATTATTCAACTTCCGTAAATCATAAGACCGCTGGTAATTGCTTGCCAAGGAAGGCATATTAAATAGAATAACCACAAAACGATTATAAAACGGGATATAAATGGAATATTAATCACAATGTGGTAAGTTTACCTGTTCATAACTGAATCTATTAATATAGCTCAATTATGTTATATTGCATCAATAAATATCACTTCGTATAGTCTACTTGTCATTTAAACATTTTATTTGAAATTGCATAATAAATGTTATCAGACTTCATCAAATCTCTCCGTTTATGATCGTGATAAATACGCACTAAATTAATGGCATATCTTTCATTAAGAATATGCCTAAACTCGTGTGTATACCCTGGCAGGAAGAAAGCAAAGAACCGATTATGTTAGGGTCTGTACTGGACGGCTTTGTTGCAGTAGTAAGTTATTTGCCTTTATTAGAACATAGTCCGGTTCTGTTGACATAAATACCATGTCATTGATTGTCATGTTACACGTAGAATTGATGACCGTCTGTTATCAAAGACATATAGTGTATACTTTGAAATCAACCATTGTATCAGTATAGCTATTCCAGGGTTTAAGCATGTTGTATCTCGATGGTATTGTTTAGTCATATTTTAACTATATTTCCCAGGTGTATTACTGTAATAATAAACACAGTAGCTATTCCTCCTCCTCTGATGTTCCATTTGATCCAGTACAATATCATATGATATTGAACAGCGATGTCATATTATAATGTCTTTCTTGCTGAATTAAAACCTATACATTTCCTCCATCTCTTGTACAGCGTATATCTTAAATTTCTTTTAAATGAGAACCTTTCTTATAGTGTGCCCATATCTGTATAAACAATACACGTATTTTATTAACTGAATCAGCATATACATTTAAGTGAGAACCTTTGTTTTAGTGTGCACGTATTTATATAAACAATATACTTATTGGTGATTTATACACCTCTGTGCCTCATCGGTTAATTAGAGCATGGGCCGAACTCTTTACTCATGGTCATGCTGTACGGGAGGTCTTAGGTTCGAATCCCGGTCGTGGCACTATAGTAGGGGGGAGTCACGGATTTACTGGTTTAGCCATCTTCATGGCCGTATACCAGCCCTCGGACTCAACTTACCTATTAATCACCAGTAACCGACGAAATCGTCACCTCATTTACACAAATCTGACAGTTTGGTAGACATTCAAAATTTAAGAGCACAAAACAATTTTCATTAGGAATTATTTCAACTGTGGTATTCATAAATAAGTTTTTATCCAGAAATTATATAGTTGATTCACGCTTCTTTGCATTGTTACAAAAAGGTTAGGGTTAGGGTTAACACAAGATCCAGTACGATGTCTCTTCAGGTACCTTAAGTTAAATCTTTTGGGAGTCAGTTTGGTATCAAGAGATGCTGCTAACTGTCTGTATGGTGATTATAATATGTACGGACACTTTGTGTGATATTAGTTCATTAATTATTCGAGAATGTTTTTCTGACGGCAGTTTGAGTTAAATGATCGAGTGGATTCAATATCATGAAAAGGGCACGGGTTTGATTAAATAACATGTATTACAACCCTAGCACATTAAAACATGCGAATTACACAAAATACATATCCATGAAACGCTTATTAAGCTGCACACACACACTTGAATATATCATTGGTTTAGTCAAGTGATTAAAAATATATTCCCAAATCTACTACTTTCAACTAACATGGTTGTAAACTGTGGTAATGTTTGCCGATTTATTTGTTTCAAGTGTATAGTAGCAGTACAGTCTTTCTTGTTAGACTTGTCTGCTGCTTTTAATGTCATTAGACTTAAAATGCTTCAAATGCGTCTCCTTTGGAATGACCATAATGAAGTGCTATATCTCCTCGATCCAGTCCTACTTGAGTGATAGGTCTGTGTGTTGTGAATTTTTCTGAGGATAAGTGCTTGAATTTTGGACTACTACAAGGCTCGGTACTGGGACCACGTATAAATACTTTTTGCATATTCCAAACCAATTGGTAAAATATGTAGCCAACACATAACTTGCTGTATCCCTGTTATGCAGACGATACCCATATTGATTTGGCTATAATGCCAAAAAAACAAAACATGGTTAGATGTCTAGAAGAAACTAGAAGCTTGTTTAGCTGATATCGTTGACCGGATGAGTGTAAATATGCTGAGAAATGACTTTATTAATACATGTGTAAAATGACCATAATTATATATAGCCATCATCTTTTGAAGTTATTGAACCAGAAAAAGACAGAGCTCATTATCTTCAGATCAAAACGTCAGGTGTAGATAAATTAGGAAATCCAGCTGTGGGTGAGAAAACTGTCTGTAGCAGTCTGTGAAAAATTTCTATAAAATTCACTCCCTTGTCATAATGTGTTCTCAGTGTGACCAGAGCTGAGCATCAATCTACAAACCAAGCAACCAATCACTTAAAAACCCGACCATTTGATATCATTTAGCTGTGGATGAACTGAGGTACGGCAAGTGCTGTATTGGAGGCACTGCTGTTTGTTGACCAGTAGACATATGTGCTTAGAGGAAATACACTTCAAGCCTCATCAGATAGATAGCTAGATGAGGGTCGGGTTATTCTCTATGTTTGGTAGCTTTATGGTGTAGTGTATTTGCAGAGAGTACCACGAATTTAGCAAGGATTAGTCTACACTTGATTGTGAAACTGCTATTCTCCGATGAACAACGGTGTCCATCCATAATTGCATTATGACCAGTTTGTACATTTGACGCTATTCATACAGATCAATATTAAATAGGCAATACCTCTAAAGGAAGTCCACCATCCATCCATTATGGTTCATAGATTGAACAATGTATACAAGTATTAAATTTTGTGATGTTTATCAAACTATGTTATATATGTATTATTTCTTTCTCTGTTGTACATCTTCCATAAACATGGAAAAATGCATTCAACTTTTTGTCTAACAATTAACATATAAATCACAATATCCTCAGCATGCATTTAATGAGCTATAAATGTGCCAATAATTACTGGTGTTGAAAGGTTATTTTCACTGGACTTTTACACACGCCGCCCGAGAGCTCAGTCATTGTTAGGCAATGTTGCATTCCGGTAAATATTTGCGAGTATCAGTCTGCTATATTTTAAAATTCATTTATTTTCTGACTGGCACATATTTCATACAAGGAGACTGTAGTTATCGTTTCAAGATGGCCGTTTCACACCATTAATCAAGATTGCCGTTTCACACCATTAACCAAATCGTCAATCGCCTGTGCCAGAATCCCATATAAGCCCAAGTTCTCGACAGTGACGAGTCCAAAATACTTAAAACTTTATTGTGTTTAGTGGACAGTTCACTTTGTACAAAAACAACTAACTCTACGGCAATATATCCTGAAATAGAATTAGGTATTGGATATTAGGGAATAAACAATACGTAACATTAGTTATTCCAGTTTGCTGATTGTATTATTCTACTTCATTTATGAAACAAACCAGACATGTACCAATAGTAGATAGGTGTTGTTTGTGTGTGTGTGTGTGTGTGTGAATAAGTACATTAAAATACTAAGCCCTTGTTAAATAACTATAACTAATATAATAAACAGAAACCACATAGCTGTATGTACAAGACTCATGGAAGAACTAACACTGCAGTTGATCTGTTTACAAAAACAAAACTAGTAAGTAACTCAACACATACAGGTATATATATATATATATATATATCAGTATATAAATAGCTGGCTGAATTAAGAACAACAAAACAATCAATTACTTACTTCATTCTATATTCGGACGACATAACATCACCCACCTATTGCTTGGCCGATAATGGCACAGAACTCGTGGCATATGCCGCTAAGTACGATAACGGATAGGATCATCTAATAGGCAAGTGTGCAGTTACCAAATGCTGCGCGTGTATGTGCGCACGCGCAGACGGATGCACATGTATTGGTTGCAGTACACAAATAATTATGCATCAGTTACGCTACTATATCAACACATGATAATTTCTTCATGTCAGAAATAACAATTATCGTAACGGCGGCAACAACGTGTACGGGCAAAAATCCACCGATAACAGAAACAAAACCATCAATGAATCAGCAGTTGTACACCAACAATCTAAACAGCGTGACAACTGATAAACAATCACGACACCGCTACTTCACTTGGAAACAGTATGATTTGTATACGCACGGATACCGGTATACAATGAGCTGGCGCATTTAAATGAGGTTACCTGTAAGCGTTAACAACCAAAAAACCTGAGATTTCGCATACCAAACTAATACCTGCCGTGAGATTCTAAACTAATTTCTATTTTTTTCTCAAGATTATGCTAATGTTGTTTAAGTCCCACGTTGCTGGACGATACCGGACATTAATGAAAACATCGGTGAAACGTCTTTGTTATGCGACTAACAGATCCAACAGAGAAACAACTAATCACATGTATTGGTCGGGAGAAGCAAGAAGAGTACGTGATAAACACAGATAATAAATTAATGCCATACACAGAATCAGTTTTATCCATCCATCACTTGTAATCAGTTCCATTTGTTTTCCTCTTTCGTCTACCATAAATTGGCATGATAAATAAATAATACATCTGGATATGTTACCTCAAAGATATTATGTAATAACTGATAGGATATCTGGTTTGCAAAAAGTAATGCACAAACCGCAATTTACATTTACTAAATTTCATCCACTTTTATAAATGAAAGGAAATATTTTAATTATCCTTTGTATTTGATGTGATCTAACAATGACAAAGTAATGCTCCGCTCTACACTACATAACTTTTTTTCATTTACAAGATGCCTTTAGTGATTGGCAACACAGGTGCAGGGGATCGTGCGTCATCTGCAAAATCGATCAACTGCAGTACTGGCAAATATTCACCGAGAGCCTGATTGGAAACTAATTAATTGTAGGTGTCCTATGTGGATTTCCAAATATTATAAAATTTCATCACCATTCACGGCACATGAATGAAGCATGAACGTTATAAAACCACTGGCAGACTACAGCACAACACAAAAATATAATATGAAAGAACATGTTAACATTCGTAGCGCATCAAATATTTAACAACAAAATAATTACATTAAGCTTGCCTTATGAGCGAACTACTGATGTTTACAATAATTAGTTAGCTCGGATCTGTATAACATACATTATTTTCATTAATACTTAACAGTAAAAGTGCTCTTCCTATGATTATTAACATAGTCTGTTTACAAAATGAAAAGCATCTCTCCAAAACTAAAATCCATGATTAATAATAGCAGTTTGCCACACCATCAATAAACAGCACCGAACATTACATAATGCTCATCACATAATCAATCATAAAACATCACCTCATCATAACATGTACTCTACCAAGAATATGATCCTATCATTGATGATTTCTAAATGCACCTATTTTCTTAATCTACCGATTGACTCTATGTGTGTGTATGTGACAGCTGAGGATGTGCGTGTTTTAGGTCGCTGCAGGACAATACGTACATCACCTATGATGATTGGTTGTGAAAACATGGTCATTACTTGGTGACCTCATTAAGTACATGCAAACAGCCTGGTCAATTTAGGTACGCTAGCCGGTGCCAATCGACTGGTCCGCAACCAGATCTTATAAAACAATTTGATGTATATAAATGTTAAGCTGACAGAAAAGTGATATACATACAGTTCATATTGAACAGACCTCAAAAGTTACATCTAAAACAATGTAGCGCATTTACATAACGAGAGTGGCCTACTATCATACAGTGTAATGGTCTCCATATCTGGAGAGGAGTTCCATCTGTCTAAATCAATGTATCCCTCACAAGGCCGAAGTAACAGATGTAGTAAAATATTCAGCATCAAGGATAACACCATTTATCAAAATATCAACACCTGTAATTTTCAGCGTGTTCCCGGGAATCAGTGGTGTTATCATGCACTGATGTTCTCCAAGCTTTGGCATAAAAATATGTATTGCTTCTGTGTCTAGGACTTAAAAAAATACTTTGCAAAATTAATTTAAGCACACAATCTCAGTGAATTATACATATAAACAGACGGTTAGATTTGGGTTAGCTTCATTAATACACGAGCTGTGTAGAAATAGCTCATGTGAGATAGAAACGAACAAAAGCAGTGACTGTGCTAAAGGCAGATTATAATATATAAAAGCACCAACAAGCTGAATAGAAAATACCCAAAAATATAAATGATTTCTGGCTTCTTCCATATCGAGTTACAATGATCCTGACACTAAGGCTTCATTCGTATAAATAAAGGCTCATGAATAAGAATGACACAATGACAATGGCCCCGATAGATCAGTGTCCGTTACTTATATGAGAATATTGTCTCTTAGAAGAAAGAAAAACCCAATAAAAAACATTTACTACCGAAACATCTTAGCTGGTCACAATATAGATGGCTACATCGTGATCAGGTTAATAACTACAGCCTTCAAACTGAAAGCTGAAAGCGTTCTGTTAAAGCTGTTTCTGCTGCAATCGGATCATAAAGAAGCCTTCCACGGATAAGACGGATCTCTAGTAAGTAGTTTTGGTTTCTACGTGCGATGACGACTGAACAGTGGTAGTTGTTGAAGTCTGGGTGGTAGTCATCTCGGCCTGACCAGTACGCCAAGCACGGAACTGGAAGTAGGTATCAACAGCGTATATGGCCGTAGCAGCGAACGCGAAGAACTGAAGTGACAACGGATGAAACGGAGATGAGACGTGAAATAGGATCAGATCTAGGTTATATCAAATCACGGCTAAACGTTTCGCATTATCAGAGAGAAGGACCAAACATACTGATTTAACATGATTTGTACGTTCTGTTCTAACATTTTATCATGATTAATGCCTTTCTATGATTGATTATAAACTCACAAACAACTTTCAATAGCATGACTAGTATACCTATCTAGTTCAAAGAATTGTTCTAATAATCCGATTAATAAATAGCTATAAAAATGAGGTAATTTAAATAGCAGCTCCACATTATACCCCATTCAGTAGATTGTTGACTAATGCATAATATTACCAACATAATTATTATCTACAACAAAACATACAATATTAGTAATACATCTGCCAAATATCTACATTTTACTTACAGTGCAGGCAGCAATTGAAGAGTGGTACTTAGCATAAGATGCTGCCACAATTGCAGCTATCAAATAAAACACAGAGAAAACACAGTAATAGATAAACTCCTGAAAAACAAAACAAAACAATTATATATATATATATATATATATATAATATATATTATATATATATATATGGCTATGTTTGGTAAATGATTCAGTTTATTATTATATTATTTAATGGCTAATCTCTATGGAAATATTTAAAAATGCACATTATCACTTAAAATTTATGATTACTAAGAAATTACATAAGACCAAGTCATATCTTCTATGTTCTGTATGAGCATAGAAAGAAGCACACAAATGTGTACATGCTGGTGTGCAATTTATATGTAAATGTGCATTTGTTCATGCATAAATGTGCTTATGACCATGCCATATTATTAGAGACTGTAAAGCAAAGGAATGTTAGACACACTACTTTAGCACAAAACATGCATTAAATAATGTTTGTATTGGTATAAAAGTGCCAGTGTATTTTATTGTTACACTTACATAATGTTATCAATTAAATATTTAAAAAAAGGTGTATGATTTAATTCAGAACATATATTTAATCATCTGGCTATTGTTGTGTTTTTATTCTGTTGTAAAATATATAGTCTATACAGTTGTATGTAAAAGAGACATCTTGTCTGAAATTAACACTGATTATCTATTACTAGTATTATTACATTGTACTAGAAATACCAAACATTTCCCCAATCAGTTGTAACACCTTTTATTGAAGCAGTTGACCATAAACATAACGTAAAATAATATTGGAAAATCTCAATTCTTTAAAAGATAAAAAAATACCAGCCAAAATTATAAACAAAGAAAACAAATCATTCAAAACAAATCCGATACTGATTAAGAAAGACAAAAATTTAAATCACAAAGTAATAAATAGCCAACACAGTGGTCCAAGTACTTCAACGGAGCATACATCAAATTTAAGAAATAAATAATAAACTGAAAAACATCTGTGAGATTTTGTGCAGCTCGAGTAGTAATTACTGCAGCTTACATTAGAGGATCCCATTACTGGTTCTTTTAGACTGGTCAAAGGGATATCTGAAACTCGCTAACAACTCAAAATAGATACACTGAAAACAAACTCTCCACTTCAGATGAACATCAGGCATAATGTGTAGAACTTATTTTAAATACTACTACTACTGTTACCATTAATGCTGTTTGCTAATACAACTACTACTGCTCATACTGCTGCTACCATCATCACTGCTACTACTATTACTAGCACTAACATTACTTGCTATTGCTATTACTACTACTACTGCTGCTACTACTACCAGTACTACTACTCATATAGTTGTGGCTGCTGCCACAACTACTATTAATGAATACACGAGCAAAAAGTCACAGAAAAATCCACCAATCAAAACTGTGAATCTCCGAGTATCACAGTCAGGTGATACGTATAGCATCAAACAGCAAGTAGTTATGACAAACAAATGAAGCTTCATTCAACAAAAGAATTGAGGCCTGATATCAAACTTCGGCAAAAGCCTTCAATATGCAACAACTGTACCACACACACACACACACACACACACACACACACATACACGATGCTGGATGGAACTCTTCTTGTGTGGTTTATGGAGTAAGTGGTTAGTAACACCACAGCAACAACATACAACAGAAAGCTATCACGGAACTCACAATGAGGAGCCACGGGCCCGGAAATCGCGCAATAATGACCAAGATGTGAAGCAGAAGAGATGTGAGGGCCATAATGAATGTCACAATACAGACAAACTGGGTAAATGCCTGAGCCTCGCTGCCCGATTTCCACTTACGAACACTCGAGCAAATAATGAGCACGAAGCTGATGATCTGCAAGAAGACATTAGCAACAGGCGGTTAGACATTGGAGTATATTTATTTGCTTCACATGTGGGAACCCTCTCGTCTCAGCTTCATTCTTCATATGCTGACATTGCCTCGTGTTGCCATCAGGGACATCTAAAGTACTAGGAAGACAGCATCAGACAAAGCCCGAAGTTGACCTAAACAGAGTCCAAACATTGACAACATTGGCATCTGGCACACAAGGTTATCCCGTAATGATAGTAATGACCACATCAGTGGTCAGTCATATTCCAGAAGGCTTATGATTGAGAATTAGCCAATCACAAATGATGTATGATTGAGAATTAGCCAATCACACATGATGTATGATTGAGAATTAGCCAATCACACACAATGTCGAGATAACACCATTAGGTGAACACTGGAAGTAGATTCGCTCCGATAATAAATAATTCAGGCACGAGAGTGGCCTCTGAAAAAGGAAGCCGCAGAGAAAAGTGAGCCACGTGTACCTGGGGGTGTGGGGGGGAAAATTAGTTCTTTTTTGCATTTTTAGCACAACCTGAGACTACTAGAGTGGGGTTAAAACATGACTCTTGCAAGAGAATTGCTTTTCAAACCATCTCCAAAAACGTTATTTTTGACTCTGGAAAAACCGGAATTCTAGTAAAAACCGGAAAACTATCATCCCTGATACTTTTCATATTACACAATAGACCTTTTTCCAGATTAGAGTAGATCTCATGTTAATGGTTTCTGAATAAATTTGATTTATGCTTTTAAGTTTCTAATATAGAAGTTCTTGAATTAAATGAAACTTCTGCGAACATTGCCGTATGTTCTTTCCCCGTGAGTATATTTTGTAGAGCGCAACAATCACAGTTTAAAGGGATAGATCATCAAAAGATTCTATTACAATGTGCCTATTTGGTTCTCTCTGGGGTTCAAAAGGTATCATGAGAATTATGGGAATGATAGGACAGTGATTAGTAAGATCCAGAACAGGATTCGAGTTGATTACAGTTATGATTACTCGACAAATTGATGAATATGATTATATTGATGACTATTTGATCATGATTGTGATTATATCATAAAGATAATCATAAATATAATGTATATCATTCAAATATGAAAACTACGTGTCACCGTTAATGTGTTATTCATTCCCATCACAAAATAACAAATACCATATATTCCTATGTTTATTATCTAGTGATATGAAACTTAAACAAATTAAAATTAACAATGTAAATATATATGTTGTTCTTTTATGGCCACTTTTGTAATCAAGTAAAATGAAAGATGAAACATCAAATAAACAGCGATTATAAACAAAGGATGCTGATTTGCATAGTATGTAACAATTTCTGAAAGTTGCTAATTAAACTGGGAAGTGATTTTGATGCCCATCAACTGTTTAATGGTACAACCTCCTATACAGAAGCAATCAGGATGGAACACTTCCCCCCCCCCGATGCTGAAAACTATCTCAACTGTTACAGGTGATTTCATGCCACACATATATGTTCAACGTTCGCTGTCAATATTCACACTGTACTAATTCACACACGTGTCTAACATTAATAAGTGATGAACACTGTTTAAATACTATGATCGGTAGATGAAGATAAAACATCAGTTTATCATCCTCTTCATGCGACAAATTCTCTGTGGATCTCCATAATTTCAATATCAATGACCCAACTGGGTAACTTATATCTGAGACCGGGTTAGAGATCAAAATTAAGGCAAAAGGAAAACTGCCACCAACCCGCCTTTGTTAATAATTCCCTAAATAACATGAACAACTATAACATACACTGAAGGTTAAATGACAGCACCAGGTAAAAGAAATATTTATTTAATATTATTATTAGTCATCAAAACATGATTAGAGCATGCAGGTAACAAAGAACAATCACCATCAAAGTTAAAATTACAGAAAGGCGTCACTGCGACTGAGTGACACAACTGAAGAGGACAATATTAATGATAAGACGTATATCCATGGCCTAAGAAAAGGCAGAAGGAGATCAACCTACAATGAAGTATGTACAAAGACCAGCCTACAAACAAGAACGTATATACAAAAGCCAGCCAAGAAAGACGTGTACATCCCGTGAATGGCTTAGACAACAAAGATCTACATAAAATGATCCCGGCCGGAGAAGAACAACATCGACTAATCCAGCCACAGCCCTGGATCGGACAAAGCATCTGTTACGTTTGAGAATGAAACACGTCACGAGTGCTGCCACCTGGTGTGCATACTTACGATTAGCACTCTCCACGGAGGGACACGGGTCATGATGCCGAACAGATAAAGCAAGAAGAGTATCAACGTGGTGAGAAGTGCCGACATCGAGACGAAGCCTACCCAACCTTCAGCTGGCCACCACGGGATCACCGAACATATGAACACAATCACATCTAATACCTAAAATAAAGATGACGTACATTAATCAGCTCAGTTTAGTCTATCATTCTCGACTGTTTTTGTTGTTGTATTGCTTGCTCCTGTGAAGTCTTGGAAGATTTCCTGGAAGAAATCAAATCCAGGCCAGCATGCTGTTACTGATGAAATACGTGCACCGACATGCATTCACACACACACACACACACACACACACACACACAAATAATTCTGAATCAAAGATAAATATTAATAAATGGCAGTATTAGGAGAATGGGATTATGAGCCAAAACAGGCTACAAATTACTGATGAATCAACACTCACCTGGACACCAGATATTGGACACTTCCTTTATCATTTACTCTTAGAGAGCTTTCATCCAGAATCAAAATATAAAAGCATTTTGATGTACAGTCTTCAGCTACCTATCTGGACCATAATATTAGCATAATTTGTGTCCGCATCCACTCCGGACGACCAAATGCAGTGGCTGGAGTGCTTATCAACCTTGCCACATGTGAATAATTACCAATACAACCATTAAACCTAGATAACTGCATTTGCTATCTAATTTTCATAAAGAAACAACATCACAAATGATACAGGCTTCAGACATGATCAAAATCGTCATCGTTTGACAATCGTGATTTCAATCAAAAAAATCTTGCAATGACCTGCGTAGATTAAAGATGTGGACAGCAAAGCAATTTCAGCCAACAAACACCTCAATTTCAAGGATTACATATCATATCTAACAACTGTATGCAATAAGAGTCTATGACAAAGTCAAAGGATAACAAGAGGTTTTGTTATTTTCAATATTTATAAAAAATGAGGATTCTACTTCTTAAATGTTACTATTTTGTTTTTACAAGCTGAAAACAAGATTCCTAGAAATCAAAGAATTAATTTAAACTGCTTCAATAAAAGAATGCTTTCGTTTTTGACTTTTTAGCTTATTAAAGATTTCATTGGAGTTGAAAAATGGTCTCTTTAACATACTACGCCATTCAAAACAAAAATTCATTAGTTAAACAAACTAACTCTTATCGGCTCACCAAATTTCTTTAACATGCAGAAACACTGATGATTATTTATTAATTCACACACACACACACACACACATACACACACACACACACACACAGCTGGTTATGTGGTACAAATTCATGCAAAAACAAAACATCAGGCAATAACATGGTGCACCAAATCCAAGACTGCTGCCAAATATTTCTCTCTGTCTACATATCTGGGTCTGCCCATCAAAACTATGCAAATGAGTAGATTTATATACAATTATATCACAACAGGAACAGCAAGCATGTTAAGACAGGGTTTTTGTGCGTGTACAGGTGAGATGAGGTGATCTGCCGTGCCGCGTCACCACTGAGTGACTGGATGGAAGCAATACTTACTATGAGATAGTTGATCTGCCCAAAGCGGGCGATGATGTTGAGGAAGTGCAGCAAGAAATAAATGAGTGTCGAGATGAAGGCAGACATGGATACGAATCGTACCCACGCACCACCACCACCACCAAACAGCACGCACGCACAGATGAACACCAATAAATCTAACACCTGCAATAACACACAAGCTTTCTTAATTAATGATCACTTTGGTTGGCGGCCAGCCCCAAATGGACCACATATAAACTTGGCACATTGAATTTATTTACCCTAATTTGTCTTCCTTTCTCAACCTGTAGGTCCCCTTCCCTAATGAGATGTGGGGAATGGAGCAACTGAGCCAGGTACGGCTCCAGAACCTTACACACAGAATGAATTTAACAAAGCTGGTATCCACGGTGATGCCATAAACACTTAACTCACGGCAGTCACCCTGGGCTTCGCTGTATACAAACAACAGGCCCACTTTTGTAAACTGTTAGCTCAGGAACTACTAGCTCACCCAGTTATTGTCAACTACCTTGTCTCTGAACTTTGTTTCACACTTCTTTATGGTGTCCTTCACATCATCTCACCGGGTGAATTGTCAGGAACAGAGTTGATGACCACGTTTTGTTGATTATAATTGATTGTTCTCTATACACCATCTGACAGGATGTGTCATAGACATGAGAGCCAATGAAAACATCACCACCAAATAAGGATATACTGTGTTTCCGACCGAAGAGCAGGCTGCCTGGAATGCTACATAGTGCACATTTTATGCACTCGTTATACCATTACATTTATATCATTAAATTTTCATAAACCTGCTCTGTTAAGTTTTTTATTTTCCAAAGATCTCAGGCGGCTAGACTGGTATTAATACAACCAGTTCTGGAGATCCAACGAGATGTGCTAATAAAAAAGACCCATTGTTTAACTTCTAAACTGAAAATCCTGATGAAGGTGCGTGAGCGGGTGCGCACACACAATGAGAATAAATCAAAGAAATGATCAGGATAGAATTATTAGCCATAAATCAATTCAGAACTCATTTGTTAACATCTTAGTTTCTAGACATGAACATAATTTATCTGTAATTACATTAACACACACACACTGCTGGAAAAACAAAACACACAACAGAACTATAATCAGTTCAAACAATTAACTCTTACCATTTTAATCAAATGTAATGAGCTAGCTTAGTTAACATTTATTAAAAATAAATTTTCTCATCCTGACAAGTTACCGACACCCATGATAGTCATTACCTACCATTTCTACTATTTTCAGTATGCCTGGTATCGTCTTGATGTAGTCCATCCGTGGACCAATGGTACCAGAGCTGCTGGTCGTTGTCGTTGTGTGAGACTCGTATGTGGTCGGCAGGTCCGTCATGATGCTGTCTTATGAATTAACAAACACAGACTAACGGACAGAGAAGATGCTGATGCTGATCTTGAGGTTGACTGTGGACAGTAGCCTAATGAAAGAAACCAGAATAAAACATAGGTTAGCAATGCCAATCATCGCGGCCTGAAATAAATGCCATCACATCATGAGTTGCAAAAGCAAATTTAGTAATCTAAAATTCGTTAATTAGATTTATTTTAAGCACGCATGAATCGACACTGACAGAATCAGACACGGAACTAGAATGTTTCCCATGTCCACTTTGCACACAAATTAGAAATATGCTTAAACCAACACATGGGCATGTAACATGGAGCTTGCTGTAAAAGTTGCACCTTTATATGTTTGGTCAGTTATGAAGTTGTTTCAAAGCAGAATATGACTGCTGAAGTCATCTTATTGTTACTGATATCAGTGTTGAAACTAAGAGCCTTCTAGTCCCGGGCATTCATATTTCTATAATTGGCGGCCGGGTCCAGTGGTCCTTCTGATATTCAACCTATTTCACGTTTCACATGGCAAATAAAATGGTTAAAATAATAAGAAATAATATTTTATTAAATGAACAAACCCAGTTTTTTATTTGTCATTTTCAACATGTTTTATGCTGCAAATGTAGGTGGAAGTGAAATTGAGCTTCATCACATGTGTGCAGAGGTTTTTGTGTTTATGTTTTACACGTGTTCTTGATGACATCTGAACCATTGACACAACAGTGGTGATTGGCCACAAATATCAATGGAATCTCCTCTTTCGACCAATCAGCAATCTCTTTACAGACACAGCTCTGGTATTTTCCTGGCTGATGGTCAAAATGACACTGATGAAGTAAGCTAAACTATTTCATATCTATCAATATTATTGAATCATGATGCACAGCATTCAGGCTTTCCGAAATTAGATATCATACACCAAACTACACCTGAAATGATGGTGGTCATAGTCTATTAGAATATGATCACTTTCAGGTGATGATTTTGACCGGGACCAGATTTGATATGACATACAGCTAGGCTGGAGAAAAACAACGGCTTGTTCGAGGGTGAGAAACTGACAGCCAACAATAATACTGTCAATATGAAAATACTACCAAAATGCATTGGTAAAGTCAATGGTAAAACGATTCTCAAACATAGACAATTGTTTGCTGGAGTCCACTGAGCTGGCTGATCTCTCATCATGGCTTCCTGCTGTACATCTGAAGATCCAGTTGGTAGGTATCAACTCGTATGAATATATAACAACCCCGCTCCACACACACGTTTCTCTTATATTGTTTCAGACTTTGGAGATGGGTTCTTGGGAACGCTTGTGGATCATTTCCAAAGTCATCTGGATGCATCTGTCATTGTGGTTCATAAAGTGGAGTCAGAATGGACTATATGCAAGGTGAGTGACACAAACACATCCCAAGAATGCTATCAAACATTTATAATTTAACCGATCTTAATTATCATATAATCAGATACTTGTGTAGGCGTGTATTTTATTTTCTCTCTGGCAGCCAGCCACAAGCCAGATTCCACGTCCTGGAGGACCATCAACAGTTTGCACACATGCTGGATGTCACTGACTTGATAATGTCACTCTCAGCAGGATCTCCTGAATGTGAGCAAGGATTTTCCCAGCTGAAAATTACCAAGTCCCAGTATGGCAACAAACTTAAATCAACCACACTGACAATGCTAATGACAATTCAGCTGTACTCCGGTAACGTTGCTGAGATTTATGCCAACCAGGCAATTCACCAGCGGAACCTACACCACAACAGAAGGCCAATCACCATGGAGACACATAGCCAAAGGACTATGCCTGAGACCCAGGCAGTGGAATAGGCTTTGGAGGCAGCAGCAGTGGATGGTCAGGCAGATGATGCAGATGAGGCAGTGGTTGCAAGTACCTCAGCTCCAGACGTTGCTGAATCTGATTGTCATTCAGATTTTTCTGAACTAGAGGAATCTGATCCTCCCAGTGATTAAACTGTTCGGAATTGTAATTGAAGTGAGCTAAAAAAAATAATATTCCACGAATTTACCGTTTAATTTTGTAATTCAGAAATATTTCTTCCATAACAATCCTACTTATAATATAAACTACCTGGAGTGGGTACTCCGAGTACCTACTCTGAGTACCCACTCATGGTAAAAAATAGTACCAGCAGGTAAAAAATGGAATTGGAATTGATAAATTTGATGTGGAATTAGAATTGACCAAAAGGAATTGCGGGAATTAAAAATGAACCCCATCCCATGCCTGTCTATTTGTAATAATTAAATCAGTGGAAACTGGTTACATTTTGCAGATTTGAGAATTGAAAGTGTCCGCTTCTATTGATGATTCAAATTGATCTAATGTATAGTTACGCTTATAGTATGTATGCATCAAAACACCACAGAAACTGCATGGTATTTCTGAAATCATAACTGGACCACAATCTACAAAGTTGAACTTGTTTTTTTGGCTATGTAATGTCTGCTTCACAAAATAACAAAACAATTTCTGGCTGGTTCTGTGGATGTTGATCAGATAATGCAAAATTAAAATACATCATAGTAGATTTACAAAAGAAGGTTGTGCTAATGCATACATTAGTGGTTATTTCAGATGAAGATGTGCAAAAAAGCTGCGCATGGAAAATACAACCACTATAGGATGATTTATCAGTCAGAATAAAATTGCCGAAGAAAACAACAGGAATCATTTTGGTTGATGACAATTTTACATTATAAGATAGGGCTGCTGATTAATAATTTATTAATATTGATCAGACCATGGGAAGTCAGAATCAATTTCTTCATGTTTAACTAGACGAAGATCATAATTTCTGCAACAAATTGTTCCATCCATCATCTGTCAAGAATAAAGCTGTCTACGAACGATGACATAACATCTGTGATTAAAAGCCTAGATCACAAGGCACAGGTATTAAATCAATACTAGTTTAGTCAACGCTACAACTCCCAGTTAAGAAATGTAAAAGTTCTCACCCAATAAACTATACAGACCATTCCAACAGAAACATATCATGGCCACCAAGAACAAAACCAAAACATTCCTTCCACACACACACACACACTCCTTCAACCCGAAAACCCATAATCAACTAATTTAATTGTAAAATTGACAATACAATCGACTCTACATTGGGAAAATCCAGCCGAACACTTCCATGGTAACCAGCTTGACAGCAGCTGGTCATGGTATAAACACAGTACATTACATAGAGGGGTCCCTGGTAGTGAGTGAGCTGCCTCATCACTGACAAGACATCGCTTCAAAACAAATGATTCTACGGTACTTGATTAAAATGTATAGAAGCAGCACAAGAACGATATCTACAGCAATATACAGATCTTCCCCCAAAATGGAACAAATTTAAAATGATGCCTGAACTGTAATATTATAATGAAAGTGCTGCCCATCCACTTCTTTCCTAAAGCATGCCTGTACCCCCCCCCCCAGAGAGAGAGAGAGAGAGAGAGATAGGGAGTGAAATTTTTGCACCAAGTAGGAAGGTTGTAGTCTACTAATTAGTGAAAGTGCATTCCTGGTCAGTATGATTCTTCATATATTATGATAGAACTGTGCGCCTATCTTGATTCATCATCATCCACCGACAGATACATCAACCACATTCCTAAATAAAGGTAATATGTCAAATGAATTTACAAAAACCAAAATCTACTGCTACAAAAAATAATATATAAAAAAATTAATAACACCTTGGGAACCTAGTCTAACTATCTGTTACTTAAACTTAAAGGTCACAGGAAAACGTTTCCAAAATTAGTCAAAATGTTAGTGTTATATATTAAAATCAATTTCAATAAGAGATATATTATATTTTACCCTAGAAATTAAGTTATAGTGGTTTTAAAACTTGCTTTGCTAGCATCTCACATGGCTGAAATTTTAATCGAGAATCTTTGGAAAACTTCGGAATGAGACGTCATCTTTGCCAAACAAACACCCCCAAACACTTCACATGGCCTTGTTTAACCTGTGTTACGTGTTCCATATTGTCTTTATTAAACATATAAAATGGTGTATTCTGTCACATATATCTGTGCAAAGAAACATACATCAAATACCAAGGATTATTTCTGACGTGTAAGTGCCATCCAAACCTGGCCAGAAACCCCCCCCAAAAAATTACAAAAAAGACACACTGAGGGCTGCACATCCCTGCATAGACTAGTATAGGCCACATATGGGAGAGCCCCATGGATCCACCAGGCTCGCGTGTACAGGCAAATTCCACTTTATTTTAAATGAAGTTATGCAATAAGGAGGGAAATACTCGCATTCAGCATGATTCAGGCCTAGTGTATTAACTTATCAATTAAACTTATACCAACACAAACAAATATAAACCAATCCAACTCTTGTTGTGGGCTGGGGCCGGGTGTCAGCGACACAGGTGGTTGCTCTAGGTTCATGTCAGCACTTGCTGCAGCTAATTCCTCACAATTAACACTTTTCACTAGTGGCTTGATATCTCTCAGAATGCCAAAACTTTCTTGGGAATCTGACATTTTGTCTGTCAACTGGTCAGAACGCTTGTAAACAAGCTGTGACACTACGTGATGTATGGCAAAGATGACGTCACACAATAACTCCTAGCAAGTGTAGTACATGCTAGCAATGGCTTGTGAAAGTTAGGAAAATAAGGATTTTTGGATAATTTTAATGGAAATATGATAGCTGGTGGTTAGAATGGTTAGTAGTGCATCTGACAGGGAATAAAATAATTGTTTGTTAGGTTATATTTACTACGAAATGTGAAATTGCTTTTCCTGTCACCTTTAAGTAAGCTATACAAGGACAGGTCCATCAAGTTTAATTTGATTACATGACCTTGCACAGCGTAACAAGATTTAACGGAGAAACCCGCCTCTGGATGATGTGTACAACGATCTTTAGGTGAAACACTACAATGACAGTGACTAAAACTTTTATTCACTGCATCAACAATGTTCAAGCTGTGCAGACACAAGCAGCAGATACATGTAAAATAGCTTGTACGTTTCATGTGTGTGTGTAATATTTAATTAACACACACACACACACAAGAGTCAATTTCTCACAAGAAATAGTAGTCTACATATTATGGCCCAGAACTGATCACTACATAAGAGGATTCAAACACAGGAATGTTGACCATATGTGTGTGGGATGATAGTCTATATGGTTTTTAGCAGTGGCTAAAATGGTATTGGCTGATATATATATATATATATTCACAGAATGTAACCACAGCATCTGGATATCTTGGGAAGTGAATCCAGAGAAGCAACTTGATGTGAAAGGTTCCTGTTAAATAAATGTATTTCAAGGCTATTCAGGGGAAGTAAGGTAAAACTAGTGTTGCGTAGGTTCGGGGCCGACCTACTGCTGTTCAAGTGTATGAAATAAGCAAATATAAACGTAATAAAAACAGTGTGTCTTGTTTGCGATACAATACAGCGATTACATTACAAACGAACAAAGACCGGTGAGCAATGAACTTGTCGACACAACCATGCATGAGACAGTCAAGTAATCACAAAAGCTTGTCTTCAATCGCAACACCGAACAATAATCTAATGAGAAGGAAGCAAGGTTAGCTCAGTCAGGAAGAAACATCTCCACCTCAGTGACGACTGAGTATACAAGTCAGTACGAACGTCAATATGATCATGTCAAAACAGATGTCGTGAATAATCATTAATTAACAGACTGACCTAGTTATTCTGTGATGACATTATGATGTGTAGTCCGGAGCTATTCCTGTTGATACGGATAAAAGACCAGTCCCGTGTGGTCCATCAACATCTGAACAGCGCTCATTCGTACTGGATGAAGCTACCCAACGCAGAGAACAAGAGCTAATCAAGTGAATAACTACCAAAGTGGCTATCCAAAATGTTTTGCCTGTACTGATAACAAGCCGTAAACTATGTCAGCTTAGATATTAATCGGATTCAGAGCTCAGAAGGCCTGATGGCGTCGGGATCCAGTGGAAGTCCAAGATACTAAACTCTGATTGGGAAAGTCTTCTCAACAAAAGCCATCCAGTGTAAAACCTCCACACACACATACATACATACACACACTGTACGGTACCATTTAACAACAGAACATCTTCATGCACCATCAGTACCGGTAGGAGTTTATGTAACAAACCCCAACCGAATCATGGATCTACTAACCCAGGTAAAACGGACAGGATCGAACAAAAGCAACATTATTCCTGGATCTCTGGATACTGAGCATCTAAATAAATCCCAATTAATTAAATATCAGCCACCAAAAAACAATTTTCGTACACTGTGACTAAAATAATTGCTTTAAAGGATTATTTTTTAATTAAACATATCCTGTTGTTGTTTGGGATATTTAGCTGTTTAGCCTCAACACTAGTAACACCTGGGATATTCGGCTGAAGGATGACAGCCAAGGGAAAGATATCCCTCAAATATGGGTATGGACCAAATTCGAACTCATAACCACGAGGTTTGCAGTGCAGTGCTCTAACCGCTGGGCCATTGGAATCCCTGTGTAACATAATCATGTATTTATTCGTTGTGTGTTCCACCAGATGAGAAAAGTACGAGCTTTAAAACATATTTGTTGCGCTTGAAGCAATTGTGAAGTAAGAAGAAATGCATTCATGTAATCACCGAAGAAAATTGTGAACACATGTTCATTGATTTGCAAAATCTACCGAATATGAGATATTAAATATTATAAGTTCTAAAATGCTTAAAATAAAATTATGATCAATTCTAATCCCAAATTTCGAAATTAATTCTCAAAAGCAATTAGTATTAATAAATTTCAAACTGATAAAATACAAACAAATTATATAAATTCTATTCGTTAAAAATTTTAATTTTCAAACAGACTCCCAAAATAAAATGCCCTGATACGTTTTTCAATTCACACTGATTAATAAATAAGTGAAACTCTATACGGATTACTTAGCATATCGAAGAGACAAAATATGGAGTGGAATGTCTTGATTAGGAATTGGTACGAGTTAACTTAACAGAACTGGAATTACATTTAAAGTATGTTAACATTAGTGTAAAAATACCGATGATAACTAGGATCCCATGTGCCATCAGGTGAACACACAAAAGTTCAGCAATATGACATTATAAGGTAAACTGAAGATGAAGATGGCTCCAAGCAGAATTTGATATTTTAGTGCTAGCTAATTAAAACAAAGATTGTTTTTTGTGTGGTTTACTTATAAGAAGCTACTGCACCAGACGTTGATGTTCTTAGTGAACCTGCAGTATTCCCTGAATGGCAGCCAGTTATTCTGGCAGGTGCACGCCTTACAGCATAGATCAGCAGAGATGAATGAATGCCAGCCACAGCCAGTACACCACAATTTGATTTCTTGACCAATGCGTCGCTTATCCCGGTGTGAGAAAAGGCTTGTAGCCAATCACTGGCTACAGAACGCAGATCATCAGGACTCTGTAGTCGGTGACTAGTGTATCAGATGATGTATCGTGCCAAACTGACAACTAAATATAACTGAATGCTTAAATAAAGCATTGCTCGACCCTGTACAGTTGTAGACATCAGGCTGGCGCAGTGTCTCAATCAGTGCTACTAACAGTTACCACCAATACAACATGCTTAAATAGATCGGTTCTATAAATATTAAAATCTAACAATACTTGAAACGCTGGCCACGCATTAGGTTACGCAACTATCCAGGAATGCCGCACCAGATTATAACCCTGTTTACATCGCAGAATGGTGTATGTATAACTTGTAGCTCATTGTGAGCAGTGCGTTTAGGATATAAGTGATCCGAGCATAAACATTATCCGGACTAGCAATCAGTCCACTAGTCCAGATTTATGCCAGACAACCATCCCGAAATAAATACTGACGAGTGAAAAATCGGGTCGAAATGGTAGTTTAGATGTAGCACTTCCACTAGCAGTATCGGGGTATCCTTTTTTGTTTATATTTTTATGTTGTTTTCGTCAGTCTCTAATTTTGTGGTCTAACTCTGCTGGATACCACCAACCATTATTGTTAACTTAATATAATCCTAATGGACGTAAATAATAAACTTTCAAAATAATATACGTGTGTGTGTGTTTGGATATAAAATGGCAGACGTACGAGCGTAAACCTTTCTAACGGGGCGAATCATCTTTAGTGCATATGCCATAAATATTAATTCACTGAGTTGATATACACTTTCTACATCACAGCACCGATCCAGTTAAATTTGAACAATCTGAACATCCGAAGGTCAGAACACCATCGAATACAAATACAAAAACGCAATTTTCGGAACTTTCTCCTGGGTAAAGCAGTCATGGCCATTGGCACGCATACAGACCTGTTATGCTTCACAAATATTTAAGTTGTACGGACACAGTTTTTTTTCCAGACAAAATCTTCTAGGCCAGACAGTCGGTTGTTCATCATTTAAAACAAAAATTAGTTTAACAGACGTTTAAATATGTCATTTGTATTGAGTTTCTGTTGGCTATTCATCGGGATCCTATACCAAAGGATCAGATCAATGTCAACTTGCCAGTTCCTAGATACTCCGTTAACATCACCACTACAGACATTATCCACCGCCTAATAGAGAAATATCCATATAACCCACATACAGATGACACATCCATGATCTTTAGCGTGTACAGTCCATATTAAATTACTACAGTGATCCAGAATGTATAGAACGAGGCGATCTACTGATTGAGTATGGTCATGGAAAACCCACAGTGAAATGTGAACAGTAACAGCTGAAATGAGAGACCTACTAGTTTATACTTTACAGGTCTCTGTAGTGTTATGGTAAGCATTCCTAATTTTTTTGAAGCAGTGATCAATCAGCAATCGTACATATTACAAACCAAGTCAAGAGCAGCTGTTGTCCGAGCTAGTTAAAACTTAAATTATTACAATGTTCTAGGTAATGATTCAAGGATCTTTCCTGTCACTTGGAAAATCACTGTGTGCCTAAATAATAATAACAAAACAAATAAACAAGTGAAAATTATATTGGCAAAAACGATAATTATATATCATTATAAACAGTGTCAAAATATTTATCAAATACCGTTTTGGACATTGTGATTACGCTTCTCTCACACACACACACACACACACACACACACACACACACACACACACATAAAACAGTAACATCTTTGGGTTATTAACAAGAACAGCTCCAGGTCAAAGCTGTTTTCTAATAAGGGCTATATCCAGCCATAGTTCATATTGTGATCAGTGTTTCAATGTAGTTGCTACATCAATACATGTACCATTAACTGAAGCCAAAATCCCCCGGAAGAGTTGAAATCTTCATCTCAGAACACATCCCCCATCAAATTCTTGACATTTTAACTTTGTCACAAGGTGTATGTACTTTCATCTTTCATAAAAGATTTAGGCACTATACTAATTGTTATTATTTATTTGATGCAGATGTTATCATTCTGCTTGAAATTACATTATATGAAATTACAATATGTTTGCTATCACCAAAACATCTTCTAGTACAGGTAACACAGTGGCTACATAATTCACACGATTAACTGGCAGCTATTAAACACGTGGGGTGATAAAGGTGATCAAATGTGTAGTCATTTCAAACAGATTGACTACTAATACTTTATCTGAGGTAGACACCTAAAAAACGGTTAAATTGTGGCCGAGAAACAACAGTATAACTTGACAGTAACGACTCTGTTTACTCTGAAAGATAATAAAGATCTAACACAAGATGCCAGAAGAGACATAAAGTGAAGTATTATTTACTGAAGTATTAATACTTCACCTCTGATTATAATATATTAAGAGTTAAAACACACCAGCTTACAATAAATAACGATGACAGCTTGTTATCTATCCAATGACAAGACGTAACATTTCACATTAATTTTATAATAATCACTGATCGGTGTGAAAGGAAAATTAAAATGTAACAATAATATAATCATAAATGCTCTTCTCATTATGATGCCAGGCGCTGTAACTGTCAATCTTAAAATGATGATTAGAAATTGATTCCTGAGCATTTCTGATGAAGACCGATTACAAAAGCTGAAACTTGTCCTAACATACCGAAGAGGGATGGTGATTTCATAAAATTTTAGACAGGCTCAATGATCCCATCAAATTACTTATGCCATGCTTTCAACCCGTTAACGCACTGATTTTCTGAACCAAATCATCGCTTTCAAAAAGTGAACAGGTTGATCAGTTAAAGCATTTGGTGACAAAAAAGATTTAAATGATTTCTGCTGTCAGCACCTAATTATATGTGTGAAGTTAGCTTTCTGCCGTTAAAAGCTTCATATTAAAGTGAGTGAAAGTACTGTTCTGTTTTTAACACACTAAATTAAATCCACAACTTAATTTATCATTTATTTCTATAATTCAGAAATATTTCTTCCATGACAATCCTACTTGGAATATATACTACTCGGAGTAGGTATTCCAAGTAGGCACTGAGATTATCTACTCATGGTAAAAAGTAGTATGTAAAAAATGTTAGTAAAAAAGGGAATTGGATTTGAAAAATCTGGAATTGGATTTGATTAATTTGATGTCGAATTGATCAAATGGAACTGACCCCATCCCATGTCTGATGTGCACACAAAGATGACTCAACACTAAGATGTTTCTATCCAGGAGTAGATTTATATTGTTGTTTACTGTATTAGCATGATGGCACATTTAACTACTGGTAATATAACTAGAGAAAGCTACCTAAAATTCCTTCAGGTAAGTGAAATTTAATCACAATGGTTACCAATCTCATTTTCTCCAAATTAGACAGTGTAAATGGCTCATATGAGGTTATATATTAGCAAAACTGGCCTACTATGGTGTCAGGGGAGTAGCTCTGGAGTGATTCAGAAGCTACCTAACAAACCGAAGGCAACACGTACAGGTCAACTATAATCGATCACAGTTATTTCTATGGTCAAATAATACCGAAACATTAGACAAATCCACGAACGATGAATTAATAACATTGGTAGATTGGTTTAAGGCAAACAAATTCAATTGTTACTGAATGCTAGTAAAACAAACTGTATATTATTCAGAAACAAAAAGATAAAACTAAAAGACACAAAAATTATAAATTACTGATCAAAAACTAAAAGTGGTTATTATGTTCTAAAAAGTCTGAAAAATACATTGTCTACTTCATTATAAACAACCATATATATTATAGCATGATAGACCTGTTATCTATCTTATGGAATAATACTTTCTGGTTCAGCATGTAAACGACACCTGCATAAGATTGAAGTTTTACAAAAGACTAGGTACAATGAACACACAATGCCATTATTCCACACAAGTAAAATATTAAAAATTAACGATTTATACAAATTTCAACGATTGATATTCATGTATAATTACTACCAAAACAATTTGATATCGCCTCTATGTTCATTGTTTACCAGGAACTGTGAGATCCATGGACATCATACTAGAAGTCACAATGATTCACGTGTCGTAGCGTACAGTACACACTTAATGATAAAAAAACTTTATTTGTCTATGACCTGAGTTACGGAGTGTGCTTCCATCAAACACAAAAGAAAGGAAATGTTTCATTATTTAAGCAACAATTAAAAAAGATGTGTATATATATATATATGTGTGTATGTAAATCGAACAAAGTTTACCTCCTGAATGGTTGGTCGAAATGAGGCATAGTGAATTTTTACCCCCCCCCCCCCAGGTCTTCGGGTTTTACTGTTGTATTATGTGTATTGTGGCATATAAGTTATTGATAAATATTAAAATTCAATCATCACTTGTTATGGTCCTATCAGCATAAGGTTGAGATTAACTGGGTTGGGTCGGGGGGGGGGGCATGGGTAAAGGTAATAATAGGGTATCAGCATAAGCTAGCAATATTATTATTATCATAATGTTGTTGATTACTTAGTGAGATGACACTAATTGTTAAATTTATTAAATGTTGGGACAGGTGGAATATTAGGCTAACACTCACCTCAGTAACTATATATTATAGACTTATCATTATTGACGTACAGTATATTAACAAATGCTGAGATTACAGACACATGTCTTGGTGTTTGCCTCGGACATGCATAGAATGTACTTATTAATTATCTATTGTTTGAAATACTGTATATGTGTAGAGTTTGAAATAAACTTACTTACTTACTTACCTGATGTACTCGTAAAACACTACAGCTGGTCCAAAATGACACCATTAGTGGCACTTATCTTGCACTTACACAACTTAGATTTGATACCCATATAGCACAGATAACAATAGGATCAACCTACCCACACATAAATCTGTAAATGACCTCTACTAGTATATATATCCTAAAATCGACAAAATTGCTATAACCCACTCAAATCACCATCTGTACTATAGGGCTACTTAAGGAAAAGGTTTTAAGACAAATTAAACAGAAGACAGATCATTCATTGTTTGTACATCACATGTTTGGAATGATATATTTTTGACATTCGCACATAATTATGTTGAGCCATGATAGTGCATTTAGTTAGAGCATAGGACTCATATCCGAAGGGTCGCGGGTTCGAAGTTCACTCATCTATAAAAAATGAGTACCTGACAGGATGCTATGGCTATGTGTGAGTATAATGGCAGCATGCGTTGTATGCTCCCTTGGGAGTTGAGATGTGCTGGGTGGAAACAGGTCTGAGTCAGGGATAATAATATTGTAATTAATATTGTAAAGCGCCTTAGAGCAGCTTCTAGCTGAATAGGGCGCTATATAAATATCACATATTATTATTATATAATTATGCAACTACAGGATAATTTGTTAATAATTTGACTCCAATACGATAATAATAATTAAAATATAAGTACACACTGACACTGGCTGAGGGGTGAATGAACTACTTCTATTTTGTACTTGAGTGGAAGTAAAAGTAAGCTTCTTCAAAACTACTCGAGTAGAAGTAAAAGTAAGCTTGTAAAAATCTACTTCAGTAAAAAGTAAAGCTACTTTCTAAAAGCAGTAGAAGTAAAAGGTAAAATGTAGTTTAAGTGTAACACAAAATATGAGAATCAAATACACAGTGCACACAATTCGATGTGTCCACAGACATGTGCTGCCACCTTCAGCAAATGAAAAGAATGAAGTAAAAAGTAGCGTTACCACAAATAAAACTACTTCACAAGTAAAAGTGGCTATCGTAGTTGAAATCTTACTTTGTTACATGACACCTCTGCTAAAAAATTACTTGCTTAGCATCAGTGATTTACCTTGTTCTGCTATGGCTAGACATTCACCAGATTTTCACTTTTGGCACACAAAAGGCTAATTCGTAAATGCACTGGAAAATTTAAAACTTACACCTTATGAAATTAGTTAATTTTTTACTAGATCAATAAGAAGCCTAATCTACTTTTCCAGCCTTGCTATCTTCTAGTTCTACTGTTTTAGCCATATAGTGTCTAGGTGGACACTTTCATAAATGTCATGACTGTACGTAAAAAACAAAACAATGGGTGACTGTGACCGCTACTTGGAAAAGGCTCCAAGATGGGTACTTGCATTTTCAGATTTTTTGGTTTCTTTGACGTAATCACATGCCATAATTTTGGTAAATAAACAACTGTATCTCCTGATTACTCATTGGTCGAAATATGGTAATTTTTCGCAGTTTAACGTTGAAATTTGAATTTGGCATATTTTTGCATGCACTTTACTTCTATAAATAACCATCCGACAAAAATATTGTCTTTTCTTCCACAGAATAACTTTTTAATACAGGGTTTGAAATAAGCACTAGACCGTTAGCCAGGACCAGGGGCTATCAGAAATACTTATGGACTACCAGAATATGTGTGTTATTAGCTCGGGCAGGGTTGTGAAACGGGTTGGTACAGTACTACGAGATAAAATTCTAGTCCAAACAGACACTAGACTAGACCTTACTAGTACTAGAGTTTACTACTAGTGTAACTAGATAGATTCAGACTAGACTCGTAGAGACTAGACTAGAGTAGAGGGGTCTAGTCTACAGTGTAACAGTCTAGTGCCATGATCCATTAAATAATAAATATCTTGCATAGAAAACAAGACCTGAAGAGAGTTTTAACAGGCTGTGCAATCACTACTCCATAGATGTGGTACCAAGCCTGTACTACTTGATACCTTGATTCAAGGTATCAGGACTCATTTTCATGATTTTGAAGCCTAGACGGGAGTAGACCAGGCCTGGCCCTGGGTACACGGAACACTGCTACTGTGCAGTGCTAATTCATAACAAAATACTCAATTTAATAACATAAACTACACTTTATACACAGTAAGAAGCAATATAGATTTATATAGTTATTAAATTACTCACGTAATGTGCCAAATTCGGTAGAAAACAACACAAATTAAGCCTCTACAATGTACACCGGAAGCCAGTTTAATAACGAACGCATTCCAAAGAGGGCGCGGAAAAACCGTTTAAAGACTATATCGAAAAGCTGTCTATATCAAATAAATATAATTTTCATATATCAAAGTTATGTTTATGGCTGCGCTAGTGTAAGTTCAATGATTTCTAACGATAAAAGATTACTTCTTTATTATGTCCATCATAGTTTGATTGGCACTTGTGATAATCAAAATACAAAATTTGGCATCCCATTTTTATCCAAAGGTTATGTTATGGTTTTCAATGAATGTCATAGCCTGTAGATAGAACATATGTATATTGTTTACAATCTAATATGACTAGAATATATATATATATATATATATATATATATATATATATATATATATATATATATATATATATATATATATATATATATATAATGGACGAAATGGTAGTTATTTTACTTGGCTTAGCTACCTCAAATGAGGGAGACGCTTATGGCAGATATGGGATGTAATTTACTGCTTCACCACGAGGACCTACTTATAAACAAAATTTACAGTAGATATCATATTCGGTGGAGAAAACCTTGGCAGTTGCCTGGTTGGACGAAAGATTCCTCTTACTCTAGTGCCACGATCGGGATTCGAAATTCAGACATCCCGCACAGTTAGCATGACCATAAGTAAGAAAGTCCCTCGCTCTTAATTATAACCACCATATGTATGTATACATACTAGCTGATGTTATCCCTCAGGAGTAGTTGTACGTATATATGTAATATTTGGTTTTGTAGTGATAACATATATGCATACAACTAATATGAAAGAAAAAATAATTGACATAATTAATTTAGATCGATATACCAATTTTAAATGGAAGAATGAGCTAACATATGTAGATGACTATAATTCAGATAAACTGACGCGTAATGGGGAAGTTCTATAACATTTGCCCTATCAGAGAAGTGTTATATGTTCAGATGTTAAATATAAATTAAGGTAGTATTGCTATTATTACTCATGAGTAATCGATGTTAGTATAACATTTAACTGTGATTGATAAAACTAAGGCTTGTTATTTACTCGTTTACTATTTAGAAGTTGCTATAGTTAATTACCATGATTATTAATTGTTTTTGGGTGGAGTTTTTTTTAAATTACTTTTCGTCAGATGGGAACTCTGATCGAGGTAACTGGATTTACTGTATAGTATAAAATAGGAAAATTCAGCAGAATATATACCTTTGATGAAATTTAAGACTTAACCATGCACATATAAAAGTTGTTAACGTAGCACATTTTGTAGCTTCTGTATGGCGTGTAAATAAAGTCAGTATATCATCATGCTGTTGGTCCCGATGCGACTATGGCTGCTTCCATCACTTGACTCTTGCTCTTAATTTATCTCTCAAAGTCAGTATATATATCACATATACATGTATATAACACTAGTCAAAATTAGGTAAACTAGATTTTAGAGTGTAATAATATATATGTTCTGAAAGTGGCTTTATAAAATAACAAAATAAACTTAACCGGTACGCACAACACACACACACACACACACACATATATATATATATATATATATATAATGCACAAGAAGTTATATTAAAAAGTTGATATTTTAACGTATCACATTAGGCTTTAACTGGAATTTGATTATTATATTACTATGTCCTTCCTATTTTAATTTAGGGCTTATAATACGAAAACAGAATTTTGTTAGGCACCTATTGATAATAAGCGCACATCAGCATCTATGTTGGTTTTGCCAGATTTACCTGTCCACGTGACAAGTTGAAGCCAATCAGATACATTGTTTTCGTTAGCGGCCTATGCATGTAAACTGCGGCATGCTATACAATGGATGTCTTTTAAAGTTCCTTTATTTCATTTATACACATTAAGACGTTTTAATTTTGTAAAATCACATTTTTAAATAAGAGAGATCTACCGTTTTGAATGCAAGCGGTATGGAAGATAACTACCGCACGACAACAAGAAGGCCGACTGGAAGTGCAACTTCTGAGAGGTCGACGGGACAAATGCAAGGATTGCTCAGTGAATTTCGAGGACTTTATGAAAGTCGATTGAGAAAACTGGATGATGCTGAAAGGGCCGGTGAGGATATTCAGAAGGTGTGTATTATGGCAGAGTCTTCCTGTTATCATTTTCATTGTGCAATTCAGTAATGCAAACTTGTCAGAATCAATTACAAGTTGGAACTTGCTCACGTAATTTGGCGGCTGGATTCAAAATAATAAATAGATCTAGATTCTAGATCTAAAATTAAATGTCTTATCGACAGCTCGTCGGCTGTCAGAATACCGGGGACCAAGTTTTCATATATTCTTACAATATGTCCATATGTAAATAATGATAATTCCAGCCTGTCTTATAATAATAATAATATGTGACATTTCTATGGTGCCGTATTCAGCTAGATAGTTGCCTTGTGCTTTAAAGTATTATTATCGCTGAATAAAACCTATTCCAATTCAGCACAGCACTTCAACTCCCAAGGAAGCATACAACACACGCTGCCATTATACGCGCAAAACGTTACTCATGGCCATCACATCTGTGATGTTTGTAGATTGTCATCAAGTATATTATTCATAAATCACAGATACAATCTTAACCAATTGGTTTATTCTCTAAACTGTTTCCGGTCCGTTACGATTCTAAATACCAACATTAAGTCCTCGATATAATTAATTTTGGACTGTTATGGATTGACAACATTACAACATCCCGTCAGGTTCTCATTTCTGGTGAACTAAACCAGTTGCCACATAACAGCTCCGAAGCATCGACCCTCCGTTTATGAGTTCTACTCTCTAACTAACTGCACCATGTCCATGACAATTTGGGGCAATTAAGGCCAATTTTATAATAGGATTGTTCATTGTGTATTAAGTTATTACTAGACCAAACTTCAAAGGCAAGTCTTGCCACTTATTCAAATTATTAAAATTCAATCAAACTTCATTGGGAGCCTGGGTTTTATTAGCACTTTCGGATACCATGTGCACAAAAGTAGTATTAAAAGATCGATCATCACTAGCAGTTTCAGTAGTACCAGTAGTAGGACTATGGTCAGCCAGGCCATGATAATTTCTGTTTTGCACTTATTTTAAATGAGGTTGTTTTAAAATTTAAGGTACATGCTTAATTACCATTGTTTAAAGTATGCAATCTGCACAGGTTAGCATTGTGATAAGGCATTATGCGATGGTTAACACGATTAAATTGTACCAATTGAAGTTGAATGTTATTAAAATGTATGCACCACTGTAGAATACATCAGTAATAGAAATGACATTTAACATTATATTTTAGTGTTAAAATGGAATTACTGGATGGCCAGAAATTCCATATAAATGTGAGGAGGCTCACTCCAACATAGCTTGTGTTTACATAACAGTAAAAAAATTCTGTTCAACTTGCCCATATACTGCATATAGTGTTCTGAACAGAATTTAGGGAGTTGAAGTCCACCAGAGACTGTTAAAATTTGTCAGGATTGCCATGGACATAAAATATACTAATGACCCATAATTGCATTTCTGAAATCTAGAACCAAATAAATACTATCCAATCCCATAAGATGTGTAATTATTATTTTTTGTAAAAGAATTCTAATCACTATATTATATTATTTTTTGTAAAAGAATTCTAATCACTATATTATATTCCTGTTTCTTGATCATGTAATGAATGAGTAATGAACTTTACATCAGATAAAAATAAATTCAACATACTGAATATTGTTGTATTAACTTTGATTGCCATAAGCTGACATATTGTTTAGAAAACATGTATGGCATGCTACCTCATTCAATTGACACTAATAGCTGAAGGTTAAGGTTTTGTGCCCCAGAAGTTATTCCTAGTTTTAATCTTTGTTTTAATTGAGAAAAGCCAATTATATTATTTGTGTTGTTAATTGACTGTCATTAATGTCACATAAAAACCATCTATATCAAATAATAGAATCTTTAAAAATCTGGTTTTTGTTGTAGAAAATAATTTTGATGAAGGGTAATTAAACACATATAGAACATCTCACCATTAGTTGAGCCTCAGGAATCGTGTTTTTTGGAGCTTACAAATATATAACGTATCCAGCTTTAGATCACACCTGTTGATTAGAATTTTATTTCCCGTATTTGTTTTTTTCCCCGTAAATTTCAACTATCAATATCAATAGTTATTTAAAGATGTATTTTATTAAAAATAATGGCTACTTTGCTTTTTGTCTGCTCATTTAAAGCCAGTTTCTGACTGATTGACTTATTCTAAATATGAAGGTGAATATTTCATTATTCATATTTTTGAATTGAACCATATGAAATTAAACATATTTCTGGTCCCATTATACAATATTTCTTATAGATCATAGTGAAATAATTGCTTTATAACACTTCCATGATAATACTGTGAATTAACCTAATTATTAATGAGCTTTGCCTAACAGTGTATAGATAATCCATTGGCTGTGCTGTTATACTTGGTTGTATAGTGATGCTTGAATTAATTATTGTAAACTTCATATTCATTAAAAGATTAATGTCACATTGATCTGGGAGTATAGAGATTAGTAACCTATTCTTGAACAGTTCTAGCTAAATAGTAAGTCCATGATACAGTCACATGATAACAGTGCATCTCATCAATTATACTCTTATGTTTAGCAGATTTATGATTCACATGAAGTGTTACATGTTGTGGTGTATCACATGAAATTCAGCACCTTAAAATCCAGTATTTCACTATTTGTTGCTGAACTGCATATCTCTACGGCATTGTCACTGTCAGCACCAGTTACACAATTTGTGTATAAATATTTATAGAAAAGAAGAAGAAAACTTCGTTTTAATTAAATGGACTTCAGTTAAGTTGAGACACCTTATCTCACCAGATTACCCAAAATTCCATAATGTTGCTGATCACTTACCCAGAAAGTGCAATATTTCAATATTATATCATAATTGAAGATCAACTTAGTTTTTAAGATAAAGACATCAATGTTGTATCACATAGAGCCTATATTTGGGAGAAATATAGGCTTTATTCTAACAGCTTATTTACTTGTATTTATTCCGATTTCTTTATAAATAAATATTTTGGTAAAAGTGACACATTTCAAATTAGAAAGTTTATTTGGTATATATATTCAAGTGAAATGTCACATGTTTTTATTATTATAGTAATTGGTTTAAAATATGCAGGAGTTGACATTAGCATCATTTCCGGCATGCAATATGTAGATTTATCATTGATCCATATTACCACATAGTAGAGCTAAATGACATAAATCATGGAATTGATACACAAATGCAACTTATACATCTTGTTGCAATAGTGTATGTTATATGCCAATTAGTTCATTCGTTTATTTAGTAATGTTATGTCGAGTAAACTTTCTGGTCCATTTAGCCTACTATGTGCACAAAAGTAGCCGTAAAGCATCAATCCAGGAAACTTTGCACAAACAAAATAAATCATTCTCTACTTTCAAACTTTGTCAGAACTATAGAAGTAGTCTTCCAGACAAAAGATTTTAAAACTTAAAATGTACATTTATAATTAGCCATAAAAAATACATGAAAGCCTTTAGTGTCAGCAGTAACTAATTTCCTCACGCTTTGGTTGTTATTTTTTTTTTAAACAGAGGTGAGTTAGATTTTAAAGTGGAGCTGCCAGATGATGAAATTACGCAATATGATGAAAATTCATTATAAATTTAATCCTTTTACTGAGATCACATTGGATTTCAATTCACAAGGATCGCACAGGTTCTTGAAAACCTGGAAAATCATGGAATTTGAAAATTTGGTTTCGAGGCCTGGAATTTTTGTAGTGGTCCTTGAAAGTCCTGAAATTTGGATATTCATAATTATAAATTTAATACAGATATATATTTCTAATTATTACACTGTGGCCTTGCTTTCATTGAAAATTTGACATTGGAAAGTTATGGAATTTGAGACGTCAAAATGTGTATGAACCCTGAATCATCCATGGAAGTATACCCTTTGGCATGGATAAATCCGTAACAAAAGGTTTAGGAAAGCCTTTATGGGGCAATCATATGTAGACCTTTAGTTGGTAATGTTGATGACACATCTGATTTCAGATGAGAATGCGTATTCTCCAGTCTTACATCAATGATCTCAGTGAACAGAATGAGGTCCTGGTACAGACAATAGAGGAGCTTGAGAAAGAGGCTAATTCAAGGGTAGCACATCTGGAGGGCAAGATGATACACTCTCAGGATATTTTGAAGGTGAGTCTGTGTGCATGCGTGTGGACAGAGGGGAGGGGATAAAAGGTATTTAGGGTGATTTAGGTTGGTATCTATGTTTGTATATATGCCTCTGGTCTGACCATGTGATCTTACAAGTGTTCACAGGATATATATTCCTGCAAAATATACGTTATCAAGCAAACTGATTATAAAATATATAACTCAGATAGTAGTAAAGGTTAGAAAATCTCATGTAATTTTTCAGAAGCCGGTAATTAAGTTTTAGTACCTTCATTACTGTATTTGGCAGGTCTTTATCTTACAAAAGTATGTCTGACTTATGATAGCACATATTTCACAAAACTATTTATTTCATCTGAAATCAATTTCAGACCTTGTTTATCACTTGCAATTACTACCTGGAGTATAAATCAGATGATTATAACTGAGAGTTACAGATTTGTTTAATCTCCATTCTGCTCACATCTGGGATATAATAGTGAGTGCTACTTACTGTGGAAATAAGATGGTCTGGCCAAAGCTTTTTATTAATCGGATTGGATACTGGGATTTGAGCCTGAAATATGGAGGTCTAAAGTGCATTGCACTACCAACTTCATGATTGGAGTATTTTGGATCATAAAAAGATTTGTAAATATCAGATCAGGTAACTAAAGCTTGGAGTTAATGCTTGCTGCAATCAGTGTTGGTGGTTAAATTATGATGTGGTGTTTAAAATAATGAGTTGGTAAAAAATATAATTACCTGTTTTACTTAATCATGTAATGCAAATTATTTATGAATTTAAAATTTTGCTGCATAAAGAAGTCAATGACTGCAAAAATAATTAAACAGCGAAATAAAATAAAGTGGCTAAAGAGTTTTATCATAAATCACAAATTTGGAAATAAAATGTTGTTTTATGGCAAACGTTGTGAAAGGCTAGATGAAAGTAACTGAATGAGATAAAAAAGACGTACATGTCTGGATGTACATGTTTAATTTACAGATTTCTATGTAATCACCCCCATAAAATAATGCCAAAAAAGTTAATACCATGTCCTACAACACAAATTTAGATGCGTGTTTCATAGTTGTGTAACATGTGTGAGCCATGTCTGTATTAAAATAATACCATACAGTGGCAAAAACTAAATTGATTGCCAATAAACGAATCTGTATTAAAGGTTAGAAATCAAATGTCAATAAAAAATAACAGCCATAGTAAATAGTTATTGGGGTAACTGATTCATGTATGTTGATTTTGTTTCATGTATTAGTAGTGCAAGAATAAATATGGCATTGTTTCATTTCATATCCATTATCATTGTAACAATGACATTTGAACTGAAATGAAACACTTCATGCTACCAAAGTTGACATATAAAAGAGCATTTGCTCTCCTCGTATAATGCGTTCTATTGGTAACACAGCCAACCTGATGGAAAGGTAAGTTGGGAAAATCCTCTGCACCGTCCTGTATTATTTGTCAAAGTAACAGGAGGACACGAGCCCGAAGGGGCTAAATTGAGTTAAGCACTCTCTGATCTGAGCTTTCTCATCTAATAACAGCTGCTTAACATGCGAACATACTAAGCAGGTTTATTAGAACACAAAGGGGGACCGACCATCTGGCGATTTCGGCTAGTTTAAGCCAATAATGACCGGTAATAGAGATCCACCAATTAAAATTACAAACAGTAGGAACAATTACCCCTCATCTGTAGGCTAGTTGACAGTTTGGACAGGTAGAGGTCGCCGTGGATTGGTTTTTATAATCCATCCAGAGATGGTTATGATTTTAGTTATTTGTCAGATCCATGAGGGAGAGAAAATATTTGTATTAACGTCGATTTTGTTATCTTTCTAATATCATTCCTCCCCCCCCCCCCCCCAATAATTTATAACATTGATACTACAATATTTCAAACAGCAACCTTCTCAATAATGTACTTCTTAACATGTGATAGTCCACTTACTGATGACATGGTAGTGATTAATGTTTGGCTAACAATATTTATGTGTAGAAGTAGTTACTGTCGAATCATCATAATACGATATACAGACGTAGAACATGGCTAGAGATTAATAGAGCAGGTAATATCTAATTCACAAGATGGTGGAGTTATTCTCACCATAATCCACCATAATCGTGTGGAGTCCTTGACCTTCAGTGTTTAACATCTTCGCTCAAAGTTGATGCTTTTGTTGCTTCTGCTATCTGATTAGCGAAACTGCTTCTGAGGATGATGATGCTAATCTCCTTCATCTGTTGTCGTTGCATTGCAACATAATATGTTGTGTAACTTTATGTTTAAAAAAAATATATTTCTCATTTTAGGGACTAAATTCCAATGAGAGATTTATAATTTTGTTGTCAAATTGGTGATATTTTGCAGCACCAAATATTACACACAGTGACAATGATATAATTTTGTTGTTAGATTAGTGAAATTTTGCAGCACCAAATATTACACGCTGATTTGATGTTAGAGTGGGCTAGACATAGATCTGATTCATCCTGGGAACAAAATCCAAATTCCATTAGCACTCTGGTTAGAGAACTGTGCTGGAAGCCTCCAGATTGTGGGTTCGAATCTGACTGGTGGGTAACCTGTGTTTGTGAGATTTGGATCCTTAGGAAGTGTCACCTCGACCATATTTTTTTCATATATGTGACCAGCACCGAGGGTAAATAACCGAACTCAACAACATGCTGAAAGGGGACCCTCCCCCCTCCCAGGAAACAATGTATACTGATGAAGCATGTAGATGGTGATTTTTGTTGGCGTTACTGCTATATATCTAGGATTTTTATTATTTATTTTACCATTTTTTTTGTTATTGATTGTTACTGTAATGTATACCTTACAATACATTTTGTTTTCTGATATACTCCCTTACCCCGGACACAATTTTAAATTTCCTAAGAGAAGCTGGTCTTTTCTTTTTAATATAAATTGGTAACGTCTAGTCATCATCATTCCAAAGATAAATTGGTCTTCTTATTAATACTAGTTATTTTAAGTTAGAACATCTAGTCAATGTTATAAGCCTACCCTTTATTTCCTCTATAGAAGCAGGTCTTCTCTTTTATCAGAAATCTAGTCAAAACTAGTCATTATCTTCTATATTTCACATGTTATTTACCGTGTTGGACGATTAAGAATCTGATTTTATCTTTTTAACAAGTTTATACACCTATACACCAATGTATATTTACCATTTATACTTAACAATTTACATCCTAGCTTATACAAACATTTTATCAATACTAGTAATCCGACTTTTTAACTTTTTATAAAGATTCGCTAAAACGGTTTTAATTCGAAACGTTCTAGGACACTGAATGGCCTAAATTGTGCCGATGTGTCGTTAAACAACATTCATCCATCCATCCTGATATACTCCCTTTAAATGTTTGACCCTGTACAGTCATTGTGGTGTGATTAGGTAAGCACAAGGGTACGTTGTACCTTGTTAATTCTGTCATTGTCTCTATGTTGTCTATCTGTAACAGACGTAGAATCTGTGTTAATGAGGCTAATGATGGCAGTTCAGCAGCTTAAGCTTACTCCACACTAACAAGCTTAGCTGGTTGCCATGGCAATTAGAACACAGCTCTCAATCATGATCTAAGGCAATGCTAGCAATTACGTTTCATGCTTATCGTGGCATGCCTGGTGGAATGGGTGTCTGAGTTGAATAACGAAATGTTACTATTTGGTTGAATATTTCACTGGCTTGATTCATGATGTAAAAAAATTATTGTTTTCATTTTTATGCTCTTGGTTGTTTGATTTAAATCACTACAAATCTTTTTTAAATCACGCGTTTTTATTTTTATTATGTCATTTGATTTTTATTATTATTTTGTAAATAATGTATCAGTTAACTTGCAGTACAAAAATATGAATTAAAAAAAATTGATACTTATCCTGGATAATTATTTTTATATACATTTATAATTGAATTGCAATTAGATTTAATCACCAATTCATGTAGCCTTAACAAGTCATACAGTTCAGGGACAATCCCCCCATCTCTATGGCTGAAATGATCTTGAGAGATCAACACAGTAGAAGGTGGGATGATCTGATGTGTCACGTCACATCTTTCCTCTGCATTTAGGGAATTATTGAGTAAATGTTTAAACTACTTGGTGTTTACCCATGATGGGTTTATAAGGTGAACATTCACATAGGTTCACTATTGATAGTTATCCCCCCTTCTGAATACTTATCAGAAGAAATGTTTGATTATTTAAAAAAAATCGATTTAAATAAAAGAAATCAGATTTAAATTTAAAAAAAATCTGATTTAAAAAAATTAAAACACAAATTAATCATGATTTGTTTACAACCCTATAGATTACACAGATTTATATTTGCTGCGGTATAAGTAAAATATTAATTTTGTGAAATGTCTACAAGTTTGTGTATATGTGTGTGTGTTTGATAAAACAATGTTTGAAAACCTAAAAATAATGATAAAATGTGTGCTAGCCATGCTTCCTATTCAAGTTGAGAATTTTCAGTTAGGATGGGCACTAATGTATACTTTGTCTGCTTGATCTGCTTGAAACTCATATTTATTATTATTATTATTATTATTGTCTAGTAGTCTTGGCATAAAAAGGTACATTTAGTAGCATGTTACACCAAAACAACAAGCCTGAAAACCAAACTTGTAGCATATCTTCATTGATTGTTTCATTCCTCAGTGATGATTGCATATCCTAGGCGTTTTATCTCCTTGGTCGAACTGGTAGCACGTTGTATCACAGATCACTACCACCTGAGTTCGAATCAGGGCATGGGCATATCTGATTGTTGTTTCATCTTTGACTTCGCTTTATTACCTTTGGAGGTCACTCGGTGCACAAAAGTGGCTGTAAAACATCAATCATCATCATCATCTAGGTGTGACCGACCATCACTTAAGGAAAACAAAGGAACAACCTCATAATGTATGATAGAACCTGGATTGTCCGTTAGTGGCACGTCATAATGTTCCCTGTATGTCTCATATATTTAGCCATATATGATTCACTGATTGGAGCTGAAAATTGGCAGGTTTTATTAAATACCTTCACTGGCTCATATAAATTGCATATACGTGCATTATGTGCGCGCACGCACGCACATACGCACACACACACGCACAGATTATTACTTATTTATATTTAAAGTATAATATCAATCCATTGTAACATAATCTGCCACTACTGATTTCTGTTTATCTTTAACAGACCTCTTCTGTATCTGTTATGCTTTAGTGATGGCTCCATTGGCCAACTGGTAGTGCGGTTGGCCACAGATCTCAAACACCTGAGTTCAAATCTCGGCATGAACATGTCTGAAGGGTGTTTCATCCTTCGCTTCAACTCATTACTTTTGGAGGTCATTCGGCCCATTTAGCCTACCTTGTGAATAAGAGTGGCCATATAACACCAAACAAACATTTGTGAAGCCACTGTCGTTCATCCCAGACATTTTTCCAGGGAATATTGTTGCTGGCCATACTGTACTTAAGTTTAGTAGTTTAGTCTAAATTACTATAAAATTGTTACAAACACAAAGCAGTCATTTGTATTAATTAGTAATGTGCAGTCTGTCATGTAGCATTGATTTGGTGATTGGTTGATACACGAGCATACAGCAACTCTGCTACAATAACAAACAACAAAACGCCAGCCTGCCAGTCACAGCGAACCGTGGCCATACAATGTCTTGCTTTCATTGGCAATAATGAGTGTTATAAGAAGTGTGGGTTTTTCTTGAACAGAGTTTGTTTGGAGGCTTTCTGCGTATGGCGTACGATGTCTCTCTCAGACAATGTCATCGCAGGACCGTTTTCAGCGTGCCCATTGAGCACGGGGCAAGTATCCACACACTGCCTTAAGTGTGGGACAAACACGGCAATGTAAACAGGTTCTCACCTCTGACTTCGCACAAAGAGATATACCACGATTTGTGGCACACACACAGTGCACCATCACCTGTCTGCTGTCGTAAGATTGGATTTTCAATTGACACCTCTGACGAATTGAAATGACAGGTTTAGGCATGGACCACGCTTTCTAACCGCCAGAATTGATGTGTGGCTGTCACTGTGTGTGTCTGAGCCTCTCTCACTTAGTGTTCAATATTAGGTTAGGGATTGGTTTTCTGGATATCCGGTCACTATATGTGTGGTACCTGTTTCGCGGGGGTATGTTTTAATACGTGACGTTGGCAAAGGAGGGCTGCTTTCATGATATCGGGTTTCAGTAGGTAGCCACTCTGACAATACACATAAATCTTGGCCACTTTACTTGACAGCTGTCATTCATTATATGTGAGTGACAGAATATGGTGGAGATTGACATGGACAGTATTGCTGGAAGTGGTGACGTCTAAGTGTGCCTTTTACACTTGTAACTGTAAGCCACCATAGCAACTCAAGTTAGCTTGTTTCCATCTGGCTGAACTCATCATTTCTCTTTGATTGTGTCTCGTGTGCAATATGACGAGCAAAGGAGGTACAACAGTCGATTATGGGAACTTGAAAAGTCCAAAACACACCACAGAAAAGACACAGGAGAGATTAGATCATAGTATGCGTAGATCTGTTGATAAAAATAGCTCTGGATATGATTATGGTGACTGCAGCAAAAGACACGAAGACATCTCCACCAGAAGACGTCCGGAGCCTAGTTCAAGGTCAATGAATCTGGATTCCAGCTCAGTTGATTCCAGGATACACGTTTCCAGATCAGGCAGTACAACGACTTCAAAACCTGCGGCAGCTAGTCCGAGAGCTTCCGGCCTCGGTACAAAGAGCGCAATGGCTTCAAGTTGCAGATCACAGAGCCCAAAAACAGATAGCTCGAGAACTCTTGGAATCCCAGAAGGTTATCCCAGGTCATATGACAGATCCTCTACAAGGGTATTGGTGCCAGGTCCAAAGTTAGCAGCTCCCATAGTTGCTGATGATCGGAGTCCCAGAAAAACGCCGCTTGTGTATTCCATGTTGAACAAGAGATTAAGAAAAGATGATGGCGTTCATCATCAGGAGGGACATCATCGAACAGAATCTGAACAGTCAGTAGTTGAGGATGTTCACGCAACAAACACCATCATTGAAGAATCATCGGGGAGAAATTCTCTTGTCCAGGGCACCCAGTTAAGGAAGGAATACCTTCCAGTGGAAAGATCTCATCCCAAAAATATCCATTACGAATCTCGATCTCAATCTAAGGAGTCTGTGAAGCATGTTAGGATAAAACAGAAGCCTTCTGATGTTGATAGGCAGCAGGCGTTTTGTCACCAGGGATCAGCACTTGCCAGTAGATTGGTAGAGGATGAAAAGAACGTTAGGTGGCGCTCACCTCTTGTGTCTCCAGCACCATCCATGGTATCATCCTCATCATCATCACGTCAGGTATGACCTTTGTTAAGTCAGCATTCAAAATCACCATTTTGGTGTAGTGTTTTCCTGATTTCTCCTAGCCCAGAGCAGACTCATCAGTTAGCTTTTATCTAGCTAATGCATGCAGAGTTACCTAGCTCACTCTGATATCATGCTAACAAATTGGAAGATAATCTGTATTCAGATAATACAAGCTTATATAAAATGTATGGAATACACTCTAACTAAGTCTAAAGGTATGGAATACACTCAAGGGTACAGAAATGGTCAAATACGTGTTCATGCTATTACTGTAATGTTATCCTATATGATGAAGCCTGTATGTGTGTTTGTGTGAGTATACATGTGTGTGTGTGTGTGTGTGCATGTATATGCAATATTGTGTCTGGATGTGCTCCATTCTTGGGTAGCCCATTATAATAGAATGTACACTATGTGACTCAGCAACCATTCGTCATATCCTCACACAGGTGAGAATATTTCATCATAAATCATCAACTTATTCTAATTTTAAACTGATTAGTTTGTTTGTCTGATAAAACTGATATATAAATTGTAAACGTCTTTTTGAGAATTGCAATCACCAATACTCCTCACTGTCTGATAGGAATCTTCTTTTCAGGGGATATTATTTATTATTAAAGGTGTGGCTCATAATTAACTTACAAGTTATGATTTATGGGTCATCCTATATTACTGTTGGACAGCAATATGTGACAATGTTGGTGGCAACAATAAAAACCGCCTCCTTTATTTGGGTTGAGGGGACTTTAGTTTTGGACTGATATACAACATGCCACAGCCTGAGTCTAATGTTTGTTTTTGTGATGCATAATTTCATGAAATAGAAATCATTCTTACGTATGTGCCATAGATAGTCTTGATCTGTAATAATAATAATAATTTATATGAATTTGGTAGCTAGGTTAATTATATTGCAAAGGAGAGACGAGTTCATGAATAACACACGCACACACACGCGTCACCAGCTGGTACTTCTATATGACATAGTTACTGGCGTTGAGTGTAACGCAGTGACATATGTTGTGAGCTTTGTTCTCCACTAGTCCTGAAATCCATCTTTTTGATACAGTTATCATGCCAGAAAGCACTTGAAATAATCGTTCACGCTCTATCCACAGATTAGAAATATTCAGGGTTACAGCTGGGTATTTTAGTGTTGCTTTATACAAAGCTTTATGTTTTAAGTATATTATCAAATGTTTATAGAATCACTTTTCTTCGAGAGGTCATATTTACGAAGACACAAGGTGTTCTTTTGCTGATTTGCATATTTTTCTGTAATGAATCAGAACAGGCAGGGTGATAGCTCCGTGAACCGATGTCAGGATGTGTGATATATCAGAAAGGGTCGGGACATTTTTCTGGCATGTTATTGATTACAGATTGTGCCTCCCTTGTGTGCGTGTGTGTGCTTTAATAAAACAAAAACACCCACTTACAGTTGTATTGATATAGCTGTTACCTGCTGTTGATTGTACAATTCAGTCCTGTATTGTATTCTGTGATCAATGACCAGATGAAACCTGGACATATGCATAAAGCCCTAATTACATAAAAAGGTGATAATGTGATATATGAAGTATGGCTGTTTAGCTTCGATTTACCAGTTTTTGTGATAAAATGTGGTTCACATTAGCCTTGTTACACTTACACTAACTTACAGTAATAAACAGTATATATCTGGTTTGTGCTTCAGACTGTATGTTTCCAATTAGAATAAAATGTTCGTGTGCTGAACAAATATATCAATGTAGTTTAGTATATTTTCTAGCACTTAAAAGACAGCTCAGTTTTTATTACATATTTTAACATTTATTTGATTGCTTTCCCCCCTCTGGGTTTAGCAACAGTGTGACTTACTGGTCACTAGGTGTCACATGAGTTACCAAGGATCTGAGTGAGTGAAGGAATGATAATCAAGTGTATTGATAATTTATCTGTGAAAGCAACCTTGAACAGGTGTGTTTTTAGAACAGGTTTAAAATTTTCAAGAGACGACGCATTTCTAATATCTGCCAGCAACCTATTCCACAAAGTGGGGGCTGCAACACTAAATGCACAATCACCATATGACTTGGGCCGAGACACTGGCACCTGCAATAGTATTTGACTGGATGACCTGAGTTTTCGGGATGACTTTCTAATGGACCCCATTTCACGCAGATATTCAAGTGCAATGTCATTGTTTTTTGTAAAGTCTTAAAATGGATATGCCCCCGTGGTCTAGTTGGTAGCGCGTTAGACCACAGATCACTACCACGTGAGGTCGAATATTGGTGTGGGCATATCTGAAGGGTGTTTCATCTTTGACTTCACTTCATTGCCTTTGGAGGTCACTCAACCCATTTAACCGACTATGTGCACAAAAGTGGCTGTAAAACATCAATCATCATCATCATCATTATCATCTTAAAATATATATATCTAATATAGGTAGCAATATTTTATTAATAAATAAATATCTTTGTTTGGGGGTGAGATGAGAAATAAATAAAATAATAATTTTCATTCATTGTATTGAGTAAAATAAAACTTAAATAATCTAGAATAAATAGATTTATCTGTTTATTTAACTTATTGGTGATGGTAATAGTAATAATTATAATAATAATTAATTTTTATATAGCGCCAAAACCAGGTAACCCTGTTCTCAGGTGCTGTACAATATTATTATCCCTGACTCAGACCTGATTCAATCCAGCGTCCACCTCATCGCATGCTGCCATTAAAGGTGCAAAGCATTACTCAAACACACAGCCATCATGTCCTGGCAGGTTCTCATTTTATGGATTAGTGAACTAGTCGCCACATGACAGTATCGCAGCTCCCGGAACCTAGAATCTGCAACCATTCGTCTTATGATCTAATTAACTGCACCATCACGGCTGGTGGTGTCATGCTAGATATTGAGGTAGACTTTGATCTGTACATAAATACTATTGTTGTTTTCGACTCTCATTTTGTCATATTTACCATCAAGTTTTGGTTCAGTCTAGTTTGATGTCTGTCCTTCATCAGGAGATCTATCCCTGATTCTCTAAGGTCATCAGACTGCGCTGGTATCTTATCTGACTCCATTCTGATGTCGGTCTTACATTTCCCAAAGATTAACAAATCTTACTGTAACTTGCCCTGTTTCAGAATTTTATTTAAATGGGAATTATCATTCATCTTGCTTACATGACCTCATTTATAATCCGAACTGTACCATTTAATGATATATTCTTCAATTCTATGATGCTAACATTTACAAAATGTCTTAAAATTATTGACACGAAACAAAATGAGTATAAAACAGGAATCTTTTCTTTTAACTGTTTTCTAGATGACAAAAAGCTGTATAATAACAAATTGTTGATATTGTGTCCATTTCTTTGAAGAAAGTTTGTTTGTAACAGAATAATGAACATTAAACAGTTCTACTCCATTTAAAGCACGATGTTGTCCATAACTTGATATATTTCTGCTCTCTGTTAGAGCCAGTCTGCCACAGGTTTTTGGCCTTAAAGGACAACTGAACGGAGTTGATAGACACCTGATAACTGTTGTGTCTGTATGCTGTTTAACCTTACATTGGTTTAAGGTTTTGCATCTCCGAGTTTCCTAGCTCAATTCTAAAGGCAAATGCTTCATATGAGTTTTAGTGCAATTTTATATGTCTCTTTCATAAGCCATTCGAATTTTGAGATGGAATATATTTTCTTAACATAGAATTAGCCATTAACTTAGGAACGGTTTGATTTACCGAGAACCTGCTTTACATCTCATATTTTGCTTTGAAGCGGACAATGGATTTGACTTTAAATAGATGATTGTTCAAAATTTATACGATTTCTTAAAAGTCACAATAGTATTTTATTTTTAGTAGTAAAAATAATTTAACCATGTGAGCAAATTGTTTTTATATCTTTGGGATGTGATTCAGATAGGTGACGAAGTTGTGGCAGAGGAAAAGGTGATGCATGCAGTGTTTAAATAATTTGGCCTAAAGATGTCATAAACTAGGATGATCTGAACTGTTTTATAGTAGAGATCAGAAAGTGTGATTCCTGTCTCTAGATACATACGTTAGTTCAATAGTTGAGATGCATTCAAGAGATCATGGTATATTAATTATAGAAAGGTTCACTTTAAATACAAAACTTAATCAGTTCCATGATAGAGATTGTTATACAGTAGAATGGCTGTATTACAGTCACCATTGGGACCAGTGGTTTGTGGCTGTAATTGGGGACTGACCGGAATATAGGACAACTCAAATTTAGCTTCATTGAATGATAAAGATTGTTACTGAAATTAATGCGTACCAAAGCAACATTTTGAACCACGAATAAACATTAAGTCTAGTACAAGTTGAAATCTAATTTTATTCATGGACACATAATAATAATAATAATAATAATAATATACTAGTACGTGAATATTGCGTTGTAACACACGATGTACTGTGTAAAGAATAAGGTGATGGTGGTTTGCTTTGTTGTTAGAGGGGATGAAGTGATTGTATTGCGTGTCGACTAAATATCTAAAATGATATATGATTTCATTCCTCATTACTTATTGAAATTTTGTGGTAGAGACTCTTGGCTGTCACCTATTGGGTACAGCCACCTGGTGTTGACTTCTGTTGTGTCTTTATTGTTGATGGCGGTGTTTATAGGGGTCTTTCAGGAAAAGTGGGATGATGATGAGGTCTGGTCGAAATGTTGATTTTCTTATAATTCAATGCTGCTAGATGATCTGGAAGTTTGTAGTCTTCAGGGAGGAGATGACCTTTTAGTCTTCTTTAGTACATCAAGTGGGTTTGCAGTTGAGCAGATAATGTCCGGATTGTATGTTTGTTGACAGTGAAGGCGGAGTGCTAGGGAAGACGGACAGGTGTGTTCAATTCTGTAAATTGTGGCATCATTTATACGGAAAGTGAGCGGCCAAGTTTCGGCGTCTGCACATATTTGTTTACTAAACAACAATAGATTTATTTAAACCATTAGGTACAATCGTCAGAAAGACATGTAATATAGTGAGGCGTACTTATAATGATAAGCAACTTATTTAATTTAATATCTTCTACGATCTTCAATCAAATTGTGTGTATGTGTTTACCTTAAGTCTCATCAGAAACTAATCATCCTCAATGGAGATTGACTATTGGCATTCAGTGTCCTATGCTGATTGGCCACTATTGAGGGCTTCTATTGAAATTTGGGAGTACACATGCTGGCTGTAATATGCATTAGAGACGTGGCTGCTATTTGCAACATAATTAGCATTGCGTTATATGGGTGGATGTTTGGGTTCGTAGAATCTGGCTGCATTTTAGGCACTGGCCGCACTTCACGCATGGCCGCAACTAGACGTTGTACTGTATAACAATTTGATAATGATGACGGGCTCTGTTGATGATTATTATGTAAAAACAGGAAACTGTAAGTGATCTTCATCGAACTGTAATGATAACAAACAATGTTATGAAAGTTAATGTTGCCATTTACCAACTTTTTATATAATTTAACCTGTTTAAAAAAATTATATTATTCTTTTATGATACCTTTATTGAAAGTGTGCTTTATAAATTAGTAGGGCTCTGGAAATCAACCAATTAACCAATTCATGTTGTTATTACTATTATTATTATTATTATTATTATTACTCAGTCTGTTGTTTACTGGGCTATGTCTGGTACTTGTATAGTGCAGCCAGCAGCACACTCCATAACAGAGTTCAACTCTTCAACTTTATAGTCATCCACTACTCCGTGGTATATCTCAGATTTGGTCAGTGCTATATGTAAACAGAACAGTCCATGATTTATTGGGGAGACCAATCACTTCGTTGTCTGACAGCGTTTTACCATTATGATGCAGACTAGATATTATCCATATTGTACAAATATACCCATTTTTTTCAGTAAGCTGTAATATCCATGACTTAATGGCATGTTTGCTTAGAAATCATCATGGCCGGTAGTTATTGTGAGCAGAGTATTGTGCTTCGTGGCTGTGTAAATATGTTGTCTAGCAATGAGTGGACTTACTGTAAAAGACAACTTCAGTTTTCAATCTATCAAGATGTTTACTTCATCAGTATTGTATTATTGGTCAGGTTTTCTTCTTTAGGTAGATTTTTCTTGGTGTCACCATGCAATAATAATCTGTGTGTGTGTGTATTGGTTGATTTTTGGTGTGTTCTTGTTTACAGTTGATTTAATCAACTTAGATGAGCAATATGATCATGTTGAGTTGTTGTACTCACACACACACACACACACACACACACACATGTACTCATATTTTTAAGTGCTGATCCAAATCAGGGGAGTATAATTTTTTTGAATTAATTCAATAATTGTTATGGTACCGGGGTAGTCAAATTTTGTTTTCTGGATATGATTACATTACTCATGTAGATATATACTTGCTTTGCTGAGGTTGATAAGGTATCTTAGGATTTTTAGTAGGTCCACTAAATCCAGATTTAGTTTTTGACAGAAGAATGTTACATAATTATTTCACAGGAGCGTCAGGAAAATTATCACAGTTTCACAATCTTCAGCATAAGTCAGTGATTTGAGGGATGTTTAATTAATTGAGATATACTTTGGTCTGTTATATATCTTTCATCATGAAAATATAATATAATTTTATGTTCAAAAAGAATTCACTTTTCACACTTATCGAGCCTATTTTTTGGCAATAATAGGTGGTCACAGCATTCATGTTTACAAGAAGATAGTGCTATTCTATATGTTGAATTAGAATCCGTTTACATAAACATCCAATCACTGTGCATTAGCACATAATAACTATACCAGTTGACATTTAGTTTTGTTTTCAACAATGAGTTGTAATTGATACTTTTAATTGGATATATTAGTATTGTATTTCCCCAATGTTGACTCCATATGAGGTGAACTCATTAAACTGACTTCCAGGTTAAGTAGGATACTCACTGAATTTGGGTGATACTTAAAACTGAGTGAAATCTCTGTTATGTGATACTGGAGGTATGATGTGCAATAGTAATAACAATGGGCTATAGAGTGAAAATAAATAATATGTCCAGGGTACATCTATACACTTATACAAGTCATAAACCACAATTACAAGGCATAGAAATATATATATATATATATATATATATATATATATATATATATATATATATATATATATATATATAGTTTAAATTTTGATAACTTATATTGTTATGATTTGTGCTGTTGATGCGGTTTGTTTTCCACTCTTGATTAGTGACTAAGATTTATTGAAGTATCTACCATTATCAGGATATTACCATGTATATTATATTATTATATATTCTCTGACACATTATTAATGACATAACAATTGGTCTGTCTTCTGGTCATCTTGTCTCTAGGAACACACTCAGAAGATCAATGATCTGGAGAGAGAGTTGAGGGCTGTCGTACAGGAGAAGGCAAAAGCTGATGCCACTTTAAAGGTATTTATTATCTCCTTTACGGTAAGACGTCGTCTCGTTAACAGCTAGGCAGGGCTGATGGGATTACTAAATTTTTATATTTGAGTCGACTTACCTACAAAACCACCTAAATGAGTAAAAGTACATTCTAAAAATGATTTAAGAAAATAAATCATGATTGTAATTATGTTTACTTTACAGTGTTATTGGAATCATAGTTGGTTACAACCATTATTAAACATAATCACACTAATTATATTGCCGAGTAAACATTACCAAAATTCATTACCTTGGTTTAGTAATTGTCCCAACTCTGATAGACATAAGAGATTGTATTTATTGAGATAGTTTAATTTATCTTTCATTCTATGTCAACCGTACAAAATCTAAATTAGAATGATTACTTGATATGTGATATGTGAATCAGCTAATATATGGCAGTAGGTTTTATTTTCATTCTTTCCATTTAAGAAATATGATCATAATATATATATATATATATATTGAGCAGGTTAAATGATCTCTTTCCAAAATATAAGTGCAGCTATATAGAATGATGGAAGTGTAACACATTTAAGACAACGAGGCCCACTTTTAATGGATCTAATAAGTGTGTGTGTGTATGTGTTTGTATGTGTTTGTGTGTGTGTGTGTTGAGGGAAAAGAACTTTGAAGATTGTTTTGTTTGTTTTCAGGATCTACAGAGGAAGTATGACCAACTACACTATCAGAATGGAGTATTACGGGATGAGAAAGCCAACTATAAACACGACATTAATGAACTGATTAATGTCATAGGAATGGCTCGTACTACAGGAAAATGGGATGTAAGTGGCGACAGCAACAGCAGCTAAGCTGATCACTGAACAGGCTTCATTTTATCAATGAACGCCATTTATGAAACTCTTTTAATGCCATTCTCTGTCAGCCAGTGTTGATTGATAAAGTCAGTTTGTAATCAGATAAAACCGTAACAATATTTTCTGGATGTAGTTGACCTGATTTTTAAAGCATCCGCTATGATTACAAATAATCCTTGCATCAGCGTTATTTGGATATTTGAAGCAGATAACATTTTGTGAGGTTCTTTTGCCAGATATATATTGTTGGCACATTCTTGGTGAAAATGGTCTGTTAGTAATTGTTAATTTGTTAATTGTTTTCATCTTAGATTGACGACGTAACATTTCGTGCTTTAAGTTATGATCAAGTGTTTGGCAGATACGAAGAACCCAAAAGAAGGTTTGTTTATATATATATATATATATATATATATATATATATATATATAACTTTAATCATTAATAATGAGGTAATCATTAAGTAATGAAGGTAATGATTAAGTAATGCGGGTAATCATAATTATGATCTGGTTTGACAGATCGTGTTACCTCGTGATATTTTTTCTTCTGTATATTATAGTAAATCATCTGAGCGAGTCCTGGAGGATCACATTGAAGATCTGAAGTGTCAGTTAAGTGCACGTGATGACATGATTGACCAGCTTCGTACCGAACTAAACAACATGAGGGATAGTCACAAGGAAACCATGACTGCTGTATGTATTGAAAAAAGTCTGTGTGTGTGTGTGTGTGTGTGTGTGTGTGTGTGTGTGTGTGTGTGTGTGTGTTACTAAGACCCAAATATCCATAAAAACCTATACGTCTACAAATCTATAAATTCATAATTCTTGTGTATCTGAACCTACGTATACATAAATCCATACATACATAAAACTGTACATTGATAATATGTCTAGTCGACTTAACGGTTTAAGGGTGACATATCATATGTGACTAATGTTTCACTCACCAAAGCAGATTCAGATAAAATCAGTCCAATTTGATGTAACAGTTTCCGCTAGTTCAAAGAGAAACCTATATGTATTCAAACTTTAGACACCACAGAATTTGAAGTCAGCTATAGTAATTATTATCAGATAGTTGTATGGATGACCTTGACATTTAAATTCAATATTAGCTACTTGTCAATTTATGCTCAGAATTGTATGGTACTTGTGATTTAATACAAATCCCATTATATATGAGTTAGGTGTACTGTACGCCTAACCCAAAACAAATCCAATGGCATTGTTTAGCAACATATATTCCACATGTAAAATCAAACAGATGACTGCATACTGCCATAATCATCAACCTAAATCTGCAAATTTATTAATTTACATCAGTACTATAACAATGCCATTCTAATATATATTTCAAACTTTCCTATCAGCATACAGAAACAGAACACCAACTTGGAACCATTTAGCATCCCTAATATATTCCCAAGATTCGAGTGCACCATCCCATTTATGTTTACACGATGTATTTTGGATTTGGGTGTAATAATAATTTTTTTTTTAAATTTGTGCTTTGAACATTAATAAAACCTGACTATAACATTTACAATTGCTTAACTATGTTTAAATTATGTCTTTAAATGTTATATTTTTATCAGAATAACAAGTGTTAAAACTTTGAAATTGTTTCTTCCAGGTGGTTTCTTCCACAGTTTCTTCTGTGGTTTAGACCACTTTCAGAAGAAATTGCCAACGTACATTAATATGAACACATTAAATAGTCTGACTATTCTGTCTCAGTCTTGAGAAATATGTTTTATAATAGGGAGAACTATTATTTATTGCACTTTTATTTTTTATAACTTGTTTGTTTCTATCTAGTTACACAGTAAGGATGTTGCAATAACAAATGTGACAGGGTCATTATCTAGCAGTTTGAAACGTGAGGAGGCAGCAAGTAGCGCTGCATCGGATCGTGATCAGACGATCATGAGGTTACAAGCAAATGTTAGAGCGGCTGAGAATCAGGTGGATAACATTAAACACGAGGTCAGTTTTGTGTGAGTGTGTGTCGGTGTGAAGGAGAGAGAGAGGGAGATTAAACATCGAAGGAAATTCTAGAAAATAAATCATTTTAGGAAACCATTTCCTATAGCTTGTATACACAACATAATAAGTTATGTTTTGTATTAATTGCAAAAACTAGCTCATCTAATTCATGAAGCTGGGGCAAATACTATCTCAAATAACTGGATATAAATTGATTGTTGTTTAGTTACAAATGAGAGAAGAGAAAATTATGAAACTGGAGATGGCTATAACAGAACTGAACAATGTGATAGCTGTAAAAGACTCGGAGAGTGCTAACCACATCCAAACTGTAAAAGTACTTCAGGACAGACAGCGAGAAACTGCATCAGAGGTCAGTTTAGAATTGATGAGACAGGTTTGTACTACACGTAACAGTTATTAGACGTAGAGATTTAGGTAGAGTAATAATTATAATGACTAATGGTGTTCATTTAATAAAGTGCCCTTTCTAGCTTCAGGCATTTAAAGGTACTGTTTGCTGAAACCCTAAATATGATGTATCTTAAAGCTACCTAAAAATATTGGACAATTGGTATTAGGTACTGGAGAAAGCAGTCTTAAAGGAGTCAGGTTTTTAGAGTTTTAAAGGTTTGCAGAGATAATAATAATATAATATGTGAGATTTTACAGTATTATTATTGCCCACTCAGACCTGTCCCAATCCGGCACTCCTTCCAAGGGAGCATTCAACACATGCTACTATTATAAGTGCAAAGCGTTACTCGAACACACAGCCATCGCATCCTGTCAGGTTCTCATTTTTATGGATGAGTGAACCAGTCACTACATGCGGCATTGCAGCTCCAGAGACATGAACCCATGAACCTTCGGCTACGAGTCCTATGCTCTAACTAACTGCGCTATCATGCCTTGATGATGTACATAATCTCACCTACTGCTTATTCCACAAAGCGAGGGCTGGACACTCCAACAGTGCAATCATTACAATGCCAAGATGCACACCTCCAGATTGGGGGTTCTGTATTTGTGGAATTTGTTTCATTAGGGAGTCAGCCCTCTGTTACAGGTGTGACCAGCTCAGATGCTAAATAACTCGAGCCAAGACTTGGGTACCTGGAAGAGTACTGATATCAGTTGAAGGGTGAAGTGATGTATCAGCAGATCTTTTCACTAATAACTGGGTACTATGATAGCATGATGTTTCCCTTGCGTTGTCAACCATCAGCTGTATGTTCCAGATGTGACCAATTTTCGAATATCCTGCCTCATCTCTTTTGATGTATGACTATCTGGTGGAAGGTGTCAGAACTCAAACCAGCCGATTCCTCAGCATTATATTCCCATCTATTCCCCTGTCTGTCTTTCTTCATCCTAGAAGCTTGTCTTGCTGATTGGCATTTACAGGGTCAGTTAATTGTGTTATGTGCCAGTACCATTTCAGTTTTTGTTTTATGGCTGTTAAGAGGAGGACTTTAAAATGAACATTTCTGCACTTCTTTATTAGTGATATGGAGATACTAAGAGGGGTTCAGGATATTTTGTTAGTACCTCATCTCCATATGTAACTTAAAATTGTTGGTTATTGGCATGACTATGCAAGTGGAATTTATTTGTGTACAGTATGTAAATGTAACTGTCAGCATCATTTTGCATCCATTTTTCTCTGTAGGCAGATATCTGTCTTGATATCTCATCTTTCAGTTTTAATTACCCTTTCCTATAATTCTTTTTGGATTCGGTTTAATTTTTCCTAGGTAAAACAGCTTGTTTCTGACTTTTAATATTTACTTCAAATTCAGCATGTAGATTTCTTGTGTGAGATAGATGATTTTCATTCCTACTTTGTGAAAGTTTTGTTATTGATTTTTAGGTGGCTGATTGTGAAGAGACTATTCAACATCTGAAGACTGAGCTTAGTACATTGAGGGACCATTACGATAGGTCACACCATGATTGCAGCCACTTAGAGAGACGTATACAGCAATTGGAGAGTGACCTCCATGCTACACAAGATGATAAGCGGAAGTTACTGGACGAGGTCTGTGTATGTTAGGCTGTATTATCTTTATTATCTAGTATTATGCTGTATCTGAATTCCACGGTTGTATTTCTGGGAAATTATAAAAGACAATTTCATGAACATTTCGTATTTCTAAACATGGCATACCGTCCCAGTCCGTGTTTGTTCTTCTGAGTAGTAATTCAAATAATTTCAGAAGGGAATTTTATTTATGATTTATGACCACGTTAGTATAATCTTTATGTCAAGCTTGTGTATAACTGTTTTTTTTTGTATGCACATCGATGAAGTCATGGAATTAAGTCCCAACAAATCTTTCCATAAACCATTGATAATGATGCCAAAGGAAAATTAACTAGTATACTAAATGTTTTATGTTAAACAAATTTTGTTGCACAAAAATATAATATGTTTATCTACTGCCTGAACATCACTGATCTGAACAACTGTAATATACAAATTGATAGTAGAAGTTATTATAATAATTTATATAATTGTTGTGATTATTTTCAATTCCTACTTTTCAGGGTTTATTTTTATTTTTTGGTGTAGTCATTTAGCGTCCAGTATTCAAGATTACATTTCATATGCCATTCTCCGCGTTTTAAGCCTATATTAGTCATTCGCTGCTCAAAGACTGATGCCAATTTAGTGTAAAAAGTTCTGATAATATTACTGCTGTTCCTTTAGATTGGAGCATTGCAGAACAAATTACGAGACAGCCAGGTATCTAGCCACGATCATCATGAAATTCTTAAGTCGGAGCTGTTACGACGCGATGAGACAATACAGAAGCTGCGTAAGGATGTTCTACACTTCCAGGAGAAGCGTGATGCTTATCAATCAGATGTAAGCGAAACATTTGTTATTGTTATTTATCAGCAAACCAAATCTTAAATGTGGTAAACCTTCTACTGAGCCTATGATGTCCAAATGTTTTAATTAGTTCAAACGAGACATCAGTGTTGTTGGATTATATCAGGTTAGATTACATTTCTAATAAACATACATGGCATATTATCAACTTTTAGTATATTTTAAATAATTGTTATTAACATTATTGCATTCACTAATGTCTGAAAATAGTTTTGTGGATTATAAAAAAAAATACATTTTGCAATTATATGTTAGTTCTGTAATAAGTATGTATAATTTATGCCACCAAGATTATATATATATATATATATATATATATATATATATATATATATAAACACATACATGCACAGTTTTAGTTAGAACATTATGGCACACATTGAATCTAATACTTGCAAGGTGATGGAAGTGCATCCTGGAGAAATGAACAAAGTGTGGCATTATTTATCTGTTGACTAACAAATCTCTTCTAGAGTAAAACGTTGGAGACATATTACGACCATGTTTTATACACTAGCCATTCAGTACCATTTGATCACATTAAAAAGACATTACGTATGATGCTAAGTAAATGTGTACATTTTAATGTGATATAATGACAGATTGATGAACAGGAAGCGATTATCAACGATCTCAAGCGTGAGATTGAAAGTAATCGTGATGAGGTGAGGATGAACACTACTAAGGACTTAGTGCATGTTGACCTTGACCTGAATGTGTCTTGCGCAGCTGATCTATTATTCTGAGTTTGCATTTAAGTCATTTGTTTGCTTCGGTTTTTCCAATATTCTGTTTAATAGCAAATTAATTTTTGATAATAGTCTCTGTTGCACAGATTTGATTACTAAATCACCGGATCAGTTTCAAGTCTACTTTTGTTTAATCATTTATTGCTCTCTTTTGTGTGTGATGCATATCCTGGAAGGATGCTTGCTATATATGTCCGTATTTTGTATAAATGTATATTATTAATGTCTCCTATTTCTTAAGAATTAGGTATAATCAGGATTCACTAAAAGATATTGTTTCGCTCAGTTTATCCCAGTTGCACATACAAATGTATAGTCTGCATTTTTTAAGTTACTCATTTTCTCTCGAATTCATGTATATTTTACAAAGAATTAGTGTTGTATAGGCACCCATATCTGTCTTTGATAATTTGCACAGTTTCTGAATTACTATAATCAATCTTTGTTAAAAAAGTAGTTTTTAGAATTTCAGATGTTTCTGTTACAGGTTATTCTGTGTTTAATATTGTACATTTTGTGTAATATTAATCCTGTCAGCTGGAAATTGTGAAATATTTGAACATTTTGTGTGTGTGTGTGTGTGTGTGTGTGTGTGTTCTATGTATTTAATCTACAGTCAACTCTTGATTAACTAGATATGAATTAATATGAAGTTTTGTCATACATACTGAGGTAGTGTGGTAAAGCTGTAATGAGAACAGACAGCTGCAAAAAAGTGTGCTTATTTCAAACAAAAGAAAGTTTCAGCATTTTCACATCAATTAAATACTGTGTATAAACAAAGCTAATAAAAGTCAGTGTTAATCCAGATTAGTCAGCCCATATTTGTGTCCAGTTAACTGAGAGTTGACTGTACTACCGCATATTTTCTTCTACATATGTGTTATATGTGTTACATGTGTGTTAATCTGTCTGATTAACCTATAATAAAAGTTATCATAGATTATCATACTCAAGATTATTCTTCAAAATAGAGCTGTTATTACACTACATCCCTCCTAATTATATTGAATGGGTCTCTGTTTTTACACATCTTAATTTGTGCTATGTCTGCTTTAATACATTCTCTTATTCGCTGTGCTACTATGATTTTGTTTTCTGCTGTAACATAACAAATATTTCCTCTTGATTAATAATTTGTTGACATTAATATTAGCTATACCTGTGTTATAAATGTTTCATCAATAGTAAATTTCTTTGTGTCTTCAGTTAACTGAATACTACAGATGTTTTTATTGCGGTGACATTTCTTTCTATTTCGAATACAATCATTTAGTTAGTAATGCGCACTGAGGAGACACCTCTTTCACTAGTTGTTTATCATTGGTTCTTGGCGTCCACTGTATTTGCACTGCTCAGATGTTCTCTGTATATTTTGTTCTTGCCCTTTTCGTGCAGCATTAGACTTTCTGTAATTGTGTTATATTTTGTTTTTATTGTGCTACAGCTGCAGAAGAAGGATGAGAGGCTTCGTCATGCTGAGAGAGCTGCAGCCGAAAGTGCAAGAAAGTTTGAAGATGCTAATAATGAGGTATTTACAGCACTGATCTGTTTGGGTGTGGTTGGCTATGCGCCTATAGGAAGGCATACGTCGATGTGGATTTGTTTGCATATTTGAGCATTTTGGGGTGTCTGGAATGTTCATTTGTGCATAATTATATTTGGACAACCTTTCACGTGATATATTTCTCTGTTGTAGAATGACTACTGTATATACTCATGTATAGGCCACACTTTTGATACCACGAAATCGCCGCCAAAAGCTTTTCAACATTAAAAATGAATATATGAACAACAAACAAATTAATTAGTTGTGTTTTCACTGTTGTCTTTCGAAGCCAAACTTAATCTTAAGAACCACCAGTGAGTAGCGTGGTGTCGCCTGTTGTCAAGTAATAATTTATGGGTAATGTAGTCAGGGTCAGACTGTTGCTGGTACCAAGGCTGTCTGGGAACGACCAGCACATGATTTATTATCTAGGTGTCAAATGATCCGGATCACAATTAATCTGTTCGATGCACAGGGATCCAGAAAGCACAGGAATCCAGTAAAGTACGACAATCTGATCCTACAAAAGGTGTAGGTCCAAATCGGCTGTGATACAAAAAGGGCCGCACTATTACCAATACGGTCTCCTCCATGAACTATTAGAGGCAGATTTAATTTTTGGTCTATCTAAGATCTGTCATTACTATCGAAATGTGTGAGCATGTGTAATTGAATGGAACAGCAAATGAGGCCACGCAAAGAATGACCATAGAAGCCACATCAAAAGAAAACAATTTGTTAATTATTTCCAAAGCTGGCACATGGGAACTACTAATAAACTACTTCAAACAGCATTACGGAAATGAACACACCTCGTCAGACAACCTGAAGCGACCATTGTTACCTATCGTCACACAGTGGGTGAAAACGGCTTGGGATTAAATCGACCCTGACGGAGAAGGCGAGACATGATGACACATGAACAGATAACACAGATGTTCAATGAAGATAGTGATGATGACAAATTTTGGGCTTTGAATAAATTTGCTGATTTTAGTGCGGCTTATACACAGGTTCAACTGTAGGGGGGTTTATTGGACCTAAAACCTGGTGTGGCTTATACATGAATGCGGCTTATACACTAGTATATACATACGGTATATTTTTATTATGACCACTATATTTATTTAGTTTTTCTGGTTAATTACCACTGTCTCTCTATCTATTTGATGCCAACCTTTACTGATACAATACTTCACTATATCATTTATGCCAAATATCCTCTGTTTTCTAGTTACAAGTCATCAGAAGCAAGTTTGTCAATTTAGAAGCTGAGCTCCAGACTGTCAGAGCTCAACATGCCGACTCTTTAACTCAGGTGTGAAATTTAGTCACAGGAAATTCTGTGTTTCTGTTTATTAATTGCATCCGTAATCTAAGATTTAAAATTTGGATGTTTTGTTCAGCCTGCCATTTACTTAAATTCAGAAATATTTAATGACGATTAAAAATAAGATTATTTACTTATATGTAACAGATACAAAAATTAACAACGAGTCTACAGAAGCTTCAGTTATCATCAAAAGATACAAGAGATGTCCTGGCAACCGAGGCAAGTTACCATAATCAGTGCCTTTGTCTGAACTCGCTTATTTTAAAGTCTATTTTTATGTTAATTGCTGTATGCTGGTGTCCTGTACATTTGATATGTTAGGTTATTTTTGTTTCGCTATTATCTGACCGATTCCACAGGTGGCAGACCGGCATGATGCAATGTTGAAGCTGAAAGAAAATGTTAAAGAACTGGAAGAGAAACACAAAGAAACATTAGCCACAGTGAATCACCGCGGAGAAGTCATAAAACAACTACGAGACGAATTGAAGCAAAACAATCACAGGGTTCGTATAATGTCCAGTAAATTGTACAGTGCTCCTGTATATTTTGCTTCATGTAATAAATTATCAATCTCATCAATGACCAGGATACTTATGATCTTTAAGGTTATCAGCAAAATTTGTCTGCAGGTGAATACTAATTATATCTATCTATCCGATATTTTCCTGAGAAAACTCCAATATTTTTCAGTGGAAGTAAAATATTGTCAACCACCATGACTATAACTATCTTATAGAACTGGTGAAATAAAATGTTTTTGAGGGCTATTCTTATATGATCATAAGTGTTAAATGAAGATTATATCAGTATGCTTCTTATTTATAGAACAGTCTTCTGACTTTATGAAAATATTAAACATTATATATATATATATATATATATATATAGTGTGTGTGTGAGTGTGAATAAGAGAATAAAATTATTTCATAGCCCTACAAATAGAAGGTGTTATGTTGATGAATTTAAAGGAACATTTCACATGATATTAGAGATATAAGGAAATAATCCTAATTGTTGGAGGGTAGCCATTACAGCTTCCTCTAATACCATACTGTATGATGGGAAGGAGAAAGGTAATGTGTTTTGACATCAGCAGGTGCAAGGATCATGTACTATCTCAATCCTGATCAAGTCAGCTCACAGATGCTCTGGGTTAGCCATCCTCATGACCCAGCCTTCCTCCGGGCTCAACCTACTATCTATCTATCTACTCCTAACCGATGTCATCATCAGTTCATATACATAATCCTGATAGCTCCATAGATTATTCTTGCTACAAGAGTACAAAATAGTTTTCATAAAGAATTTCACCATGTAGTTTTTCTTTAGCCATTTCAGTAACACTTGAGGCTGTTTGAACCAACTATGCTTTAATATTCATTAATATGATTTTGTTTCAAAATTACATATTTGGTTGACCCCTGTTTACATTGTTATAACCTGGTAATACAAATAGTATTAAGTGACGTCAGATTTCAGGAACATCTGGTCTGTCTGACTTCAAAATGGTGTTGCCCAAAGACCAATTATATTTGATTAACCATCACTTTGAACTGGATTATTTAAAATGAAGGCAAACTAATTCTTTAATATGTTAGGCAGATATGGATGATAGAGATAAGTTATTTTTATGTTGATACATTAATATAACTCATTAAACTTTCTACACTAAACTAAATGCTCTTCTTGGTCATGTTTTAGATCCGTACATAATGACAATATTGCCTACCTGACTTCAACAGTTAGAGGCTTTGTGTTTTCAAGTTTGTTGTCATATGTGCTTTTGCTTAGACGTAGGAGAACATTGGTGATTATCATGCAATTTGTTTTATGTGGAATAATTTAATATCTAGATCCTTTTTTCACCCTGAACATTGAAAAAAATATTAAATATAAATGTAGGGAAGCCATCTGTGCTATAGCATATAAACAGGTCTACTTGTATGACATATAACGTGGAAAAATTGACTTAAATATTGCGTTATCTGTTTAGGGAAGGAACCATTTTAAACCAATAATCATTAATAGTTTTGATAGAACCTGATGATAAAATGCATTGATTAGCCATAACCTTCACTTCATCTTTGTATTTACTGATTTATTTACACACATTGTTGTCTTATTTGTCGGTAGATGCATAATTCGATAGTTTCTAGTATTTCATATATTCAGTCTGTCTTATATGGAATATTATGACATTTTGTTGTCAAGTTTGGTTAAGAAATTCCATGTCAAGTATTTATAAGTATGTCAGGGCCTGGATACAGAGTGTTCATCGCTGTAGTTGGTGTCAGGTATTCAGCATTTTAATATCTTCCTAATAATGAAGAAACATGTAACAGAATTTATATTGTTTCTGCACTTATTATTAGCAGCCTGTCTAAATCACATCCACCCTGTAATGTTGTTTTTTCACCATTTATTTATCAGTTTATAGCTTAAAACTATCTCCATTTTACAATAGACTTCATTCTAATTAAGACTAAGGTTTTTTTTGGGTGTACTTTGTTCCTCCTTCCCTCCTCTCACATACATGTACAGTTTGACACCGTCTTCTTATCAAATCTAACTTTTTAACTGTTAGTTTCAGGGAAATGTTTCACAATAATTTATCAGTGTCCATGAGGTACTCATTTTATGTCCATGTCAACCGGTTGGCATGAGATGGACTCACAGTCAGCCAGCTGAATTGAACTGGGGTCATCCTGCTCTCAATGGTAATGACTTTGCCCTTTAGATGACCATGAACTATGATGAGGGAAGCATCACACATTAAAGTTTAGCCTATGGCAAAATAAATGAAATCATGAAATAATATTTCTGATTTCTTGTTTACCTGTTTATGTTTTAATTGTGTTACGTAGGTTGAAGATTTACAGCAGCAGAACCTGATGCTGGATAAAGAATTGACTCGTCATCAAAGTAAATTGGAAGAAGCCCAGAAAGAGGTCTGTAGCTGATATTTTTACTGGCTTCTGAAGTTGATCTGTTGGTTGTAAATCATTCCAAAAAGAGACGTACCTGAGGTTTTCTGATGTAAACATTTTGGTTAAAGAGTATTTCAGTATTCAAGTTGATTTTCACTTCATTACTGGAGTTCCATCTTGTCTTCAATGTATTTTCTAATCTTTAATGTTGTCTAATCTTTACTATGAATGTATATGTGTTGGTTCTCCGAACATCTACCAGTATAAAGACATCTAACTATTTTTAGCAAATTTTTTCCTTTAGCCAAACAATCAAAAGTTAACAAATGTAAAACATAATAATAATAATAATAGTAGTAATAATAATGAGATATTTATATCACTGCATAACAAGATTTTGAAGTTTGCTTATGTACTTGTTATTCTGTAAATAGTGCATAGATAGAAATGGATAAATATTTTGCCTGGTGATTAATTATTATTCATTTAGTGTTAACAATTAATATAAAATTTTGATTATGTTCAATGTTGTAAACATATATTATACATAAAAGTTTGACATATTTTCCTAAGAGTGTTTAATTCAGTGATAAGCTGTGTGAAAAATTCTGGATCTTGGAATTATCAGTGAAGTTTTTTATGGATGATTATATCTAGATAATCTGGCATCAATTTCAAATATTTTAGTTTTTCCAAATACAGTCTGAAAATTGCATCCACAAAATCATAGTATTTACAGCAACTGTTTGGTGTTTGGTCATAACCATGCTGGCATGTTGCTGTCTCATCGTTTTCATTTACGATGTTGTTAATTTTTTATTCAGTGCCAAAGCTAATTATGTGCTTAGAAATTTGGTTCCATATATTCATTTGGATATGAGGTATGTAAATCAACAGAAAAGCATAAACGTCAACCAACTCCCATCAACTCAGTTTGTGCCTCTATAATATTGCTAAGCACTACTCAATGCCTTGAATAGATTGTAGTTGTCGCTGTTTGGTATCTGAAGTTTTGTAGTCAATCCAAAGAGCTCCACTCAGAAACTGTTTTGTTGAACTTCTTTTAGGTCTAAATATTTTCATATCGAAGATAAAGAAAGATGGAAAACTTAAACATATTTCTTCATTAGTATACAGCATACGTGGGCATTAGGTTTTAATTGGTAGTATTACCTGAGAATATTTTTTTTTTGGTCAGTGAAGTGTCATATTTGTCATAATCTGCCGGCTTCATGTTATGATTAGCATTTCTTGAACATGTCTTGTTTTGCTTGTGGCTTCTACTAGTTTTACGATTTTACAATATGTCAATACTGTATTGAATACAGCATAATGATTATAAAATGGTTGAGCGCTTTATCAGTGAGGATAATCATTTGGCCTAGATTATCAGAAATAATGGATGTCACCTTTTCCACATTGTCAAATATTATTTTGTCTTTAATAATTTTGATATCAACACCTGGAAGTATGATGTCCAAACTGAATGGTTTCCAAGCAAGATGCCTTATTAATAACAACACCAACAAAACAAAACAGAAACAAGTAGATTACATTATGTTAACATAACAGGGTTCCGGTGCATCCTAGAAAACCTTGTAGTCATGGAAAACATATTGCCTGTGAAAAAAATCCACTTAGAACAAAAAAGCCTGTGAATAAATATTATGCCTATAGAAGAAAATATACATTGATTAAACATGTGCTTTTTGCACATATCTTGATTTATTACCTTTAAATCTTGTATACTATATTTTGTCCTGAAAATGTCCTGGAAAATAATATTCCTTTGGCTGTGGGAACCACATATAAACATTTCCAGTTTTACTTCAAAGTGTGACTTCATTTTGGTGATCTTTTCTTCTTCAGATCGATCGTTTGCAGACACACATCCAGAAGGTGGATTTGTCTTCGAGTCAGATGGACATTCAGCACCGAGGAGAGATCACAGAAAGGGAGGAAAAACTGGCAAAATGTTGTGCTGAGCTGAAGGTGTTAGAAGAGAGGCTGTCACAACAACAACAACAGGTCAGTTGTTATAGCTGTACCATCTGCTGTCTTATACCATTGCTGTATGCTAGGATCTTATTGTTTTTTTTCATATATAACTTTTATAAAATTGTATTTACTTCAGGTCTCATATTTTCCATAATGTGTATTCTGTTGACATAATGTTTGGTGATTGTCTCCCTATCAACTGGGGTTTTGGGGGTGTTTTTGGTGATTGTCTCCCTATCAACTGGGGTTTTGGGGGTGTTTTTGGTGATTGTCTCTCTATCAACTGGGGTTTTGGGGGTGTTTTTGGTGATTGTCTCCCTATCAACTGGGGTTTTGGGGGTGTTTTTGGTGATTGTCTCCCTATCAACTGGGGTTTTGGGGGTGTTTTTGGTGATTGTCTCCCTATCAACTGGGGTTTTGGGGGTGTTTTTGATGATTGTCTCCCTATCAACTGGGGTGATGAAGTCATAGCTTGTTGGATGTTAAAATATTTATGAAATAATGCATAAATCTTTCTTTAAGCCAGTTTTCTGTATCGATTCTCATGTTTTTGGTATAACTGCATTTGGGTTTATTTTATCTATATATGTCGGTAATCTGTAGCTGATTTCAGTTTGCGTAGACACATATATATTTGGTGATAACATGACACTGATCATTGATATCTCTAAGATATGTCTCTAATCATGATACAGGTGTCCCACAGAGAGGACCAGATAGCAGCGCTACAGTCAGAGTTACGATGTAAAGCCGAGGAACTGAACCGACGAGAACGTCACATCCAAAAACTAGAAGTTGATTTGACAAATGCTCAAGAGGACCACAGGATGGCTGTTAATGAGGTAGTCATGATTGATTGAAATTATAATAATATCATTTACAATAAAAACTGTACACTGACATGTGCACACATACACACACACACGTACACACATATGGATAAACAAATTATATCTGATCCTGAAATAATTAGTTTTCGAGTTTGTTTTTGTTAATTGACTTCATCTTGATGTGCTATTAACTATGTATGTTTTTGTTTTGTTTTACATGATTTTATTTTTATTAAATAAATATTCCTTGTTTTCTGTGTTTTAATTTGTCTGAGTTATGCATACAACGAAAGTCGTTTTTTAAAAATAATTTTTGTTCTTTTAGCAGCTGAAGTGAATAAGACTTTAATATGATATTTGTTTCCCCCTTTTTATCACAAGTATGGAGGTAAATATTTCTTTGTTGTTCTCAGCTCGAGCGCCGAGAGATAACCTTGCAGCAGCTAGAAGCAGATTTAGGACACAGTCGTGAGCAATACCGCGAGGCCATTGAAGAGAATGGTCGTCTCGAAGCCAGAATACAAGCATTTGTTATAAACGCTCAAAGCGAGCAAGATCTGCTCTCGGGCGAGGTAAACCTCTCTCACTAAACATTTGGCCATCCATAAATGTATTGGTGATGTATGTGATATGTTTAGAATGTTGTCATTATAATCAATTTCCTGGTGGATTCTGAAGATGCTTTTTTAACATTATTTAGGTTAAGAGAAGAGAAGAAGCAATTCAGAAACTGAAGCTTGATAACATGAATCAGAAAGAAATCATCAGCAAACACGAAGAACAGGTTAGTTATGAGTTATATATAATATACCTTTGTGAGCAATATCAATGCTGACTCTCTTGTTACTGTTTTTAGCTCTGAAGTCATCTTATTTACATTGTGTATAACTCTGAGCTTTATGGTTCTCAATCCAATTTTCAGATACATCAGCAGGAAAAAACCATTACTCAGTTGAAGATGCAGATAAAATCATTTCAGGGTGATGTAAGTATAAATAATTTTGTGACAGTCGCATAACGGCGCCGCCTCCTTGGTCTAACTGGTAGCGCATTGGATCACAGATCACTACCACCTGAGTTTGTATCGGCATGGGCACATCTGAATGGGTATTTTAGCTTTGACTTCGCTTCATTACCTTTGGTGGTCACTCGGCCCATTTAGCATCATGTTGAAAAAAGTAGCCGTAAAATACCGATCGGACACATAACTGAAGCTTTACGTGGTTTACGACTTGAGGTTATGTACTTTCTTTTCATATGTGACTTATTTCAGATTACCGTCAAGGACAACACCATTGCTGATTATGAAGCTCAGCTGAAGTCAGCCAGAAATATGCACGCCGAAACCAAGGACGAACTGGCTAAGATAGAAGAGCACAACCGGGAACTACAGAACGAACTTGGAACAGCCAATGCTAGGCTCGAAAATCTGGAACATAATGTGAGAGCATAAAGTTGGACAGCTGAGACATGCTTAGTTCATTCTCATCATAGGATAATGCTATCTTTTTTCTTCTTCTAGAATTGGTATTCTGCTATTCATGGATAGCTTTCTATGACCAATTTTGCTGAATTCAATTCTTCTTGCTGAAGTTAATTATTGGCCCGTCACAAGCAGATCTAGATTGACTCCATTAACTCTAATACAGTCAATTAGAGGAAATGTTTTATTGGTACTGTTCATCATTATAGCAACAGTTTATATTACAATGTTTATAACTCCAGCTTTCAATGAAAGAAGACCTGATTCTACAGCTAAAACAAGACACTGACTCATTACAGCAACAACAAAGAGATGCCATATCTAAGGTGAAGCTAATAATCATTCTGTTGACATTATAACAGAGATTTCATTGTTTTCGCCTTGTCTATTAAAATGCCTTTAAGATGTATCATCTCAGTAAGAATATTTGTTTTCTTTTTTTAATATTTTTACACCCCCCCCCCCAACAGATAACAGCTAGAGATGAAGCCATACAGCACCTAAATTCTGAAATAGGCAAATTAAGGCAGATTCGTCAAGAGAAACTAATAGAGGTAAAGTTTTGTGTGTAAATATTTGAGCTGTTTTAGTGATGGTCTGCCAAATGATAGATATTTTTTGCTTAGCTAAGTTGATAACTAAGAAACATATATTGTTGGTATATATATATATATATATATATATATATGCACATTTGTTTTTGGTGATATGGTTCCTGTATATTTATATTCATGTTTAGTCGCTTGTAAAATATATGCAGCTTTGATGAAGACATAAATGAATTGTTATGTACAAAAAATGATATGAAGTGTGGTTGATATTGTTTTGAACATTCTAATGATTGGTATTTAATGTTCGACCTTGTCAGTAGTCATATCATCCTTGGTCATTACTTTATCTCTTCATTGCTGCTGCATGTTAAAATATTGGCTTCATTTATAGTCAACAGGGCTATCTATCAGTGGTATTTGGAAGAAAGAGGTCATAGTGGAATGTGAAAAGTGTTCAATGGCCATGTTTACCATTTCCAGATTCAGCGTCAGTCTGAAACAATTAAAAGACTACAAGAAGCATTGACGGAGTCACATGTTGATCTTGATGAGACTCGTAAAAGAGTTGATTATGATGTAAGTACAGTTTGATAAATCAATTCTTGTAGCTGTTTTCAGTTAATAAGTGCTTATATATATATATATATATATATATATATATATATATATATAGAGAGAGAGAGAGAGAGCAGGGATGGGTTCAATTACAAAGTATTTGCTATACTTTTATAGTTTAGTACATTAAGTACTGTTTTTGGACTGTTGTTGGGCTGTGCTTGAACTTATTCTGGGCTCTGAAAGTACATGGACTTGCCAAATACTTTACCAAGATTTAAAAAAAAAAAATTTGTTAAATATTTTAACACTAGTGTTGTCTATAATATTTTGTGATGGCATATCCTGTGATCTATGGCAAAGTTGTGATATTTAATTATTCACAGAAGTACAAGGCTACTATTTTGTGGTTGTGGTGATTCAATGAGGCTAGTTTGGAAGTTCCTATATCTGCATCTATCATCAGTTCCCATTGATAACCCACACTCGTGTAGATAATCCACATCTGTAATATGATTGTAAATCAGTGGTAAAAAACTGATCTTCCTCTGTATTATCTGCAGTGCACATCTCAGGATCAGAACTGGATTTTTTTCTGATCATTTCACATGTACTCTTGCAGAAAAAAGAGTCCTAATTGAACCTAACTATATCGAATCATTATCTAGAAACCTTATTTCCAATCTTTGATCATGTTTTTTTTTTAACGAATACATATTTTCTGTTTGTTACGCATGATATACGTATTAACTTAAATGGCAAAAGTGAAACCAACACAAGCCACACTTTTGCAGTGAATAAAACAGAAGGGTCATCTCAGAACATATTTGTTTCTTAATAATTTCTCAATGTTTTCCGGATTGCAACCTATGATAAACTAAAATCTGGTGGTCTACTTCGTTCAGCAGATATGATTATTGCACGAGTATAAAATTAATTTTACTGATGAAAATATTTTATTTTTCATACTTAGTGTTTAGTTTGTGATTGAGTATTTCAAACAAATCGATACCCAGAGTATTTTTGTGTTACTTATTTTATTAACACCGTGTGCACACAAAAGTCCCCAAATCACTTATTTTTGCCTAATCCCAATATTGAAGACTGGAGAGCTAAGGCAGCGATGATTAATTGTGGCGGTTCACAATATACTGTTTAGTTCAGGGGTTTCAGTCATGATTTCCTAATGTCCATGCTGCAGTTTATTGAAACAATGTACAGGTCATTTGTTTGGAGACATTTTGGCTACCCAGTGATAGAAACATATGGGGGGTGCAAGGGAAGTTTGGAAAGACGCGACTGTCTGGAGGATTTGTCGGATAGTGTCGAATAAATATGTATAGCCGTTTTCACTTCATATTCCGTCAAGCAAGTATTTCTCTGACAGACTCATTCCAAGCCTGTACTAGACAACTAGAATAAAGCTGCAAGAAGAATTGGACAAGCAAAGGCTGATTGCAGTCACAACAAATAGCTGGACATCTGGAGCTGTAGAGAATTATACTGCTGCGACACTTCACTACATCACAGATAACTGGATTATGAAAAACACAATACTGGAAATGCAATTGAGCTATGACATGCATACTGGTGACAATTTGGCTGATCAACTGGGAAAAAAACTGTGACTGACTGGAATATTGAGCAACCCAGAATGATACTGCCCATTGTCGCAGACAATGCAAGGAACAAGTGGGAGTTAGAGAGAGTGGGTATGTTCCACATGTGAGGTGCTTTGCACATACATTAAACATTTCAACAAAGAAAACATTGGCCATACCCACCATGAATACACTTCTGTCCAGAATCTGAACTATTGTGAAGTACTTCAGGTGTACTTATACAAAAGTGGAAGCTTTTGGAACTCCCAGAGCACTGACCGATGATTGACATTGGAAGAAGGTGTAACAGGTCCCTTGATATGGTGAGAAGAAATCTGAACCAACAAACCATAATGGCGCCCATCTAGGTCTTTCTATCAATCAGTAAGGACCATAAGGATATTGACACCCTCACTGATAATGACATCTGCAATGGTGAGTGTGTGATGAAAATGCTAAAGCCATTCAAGACCATGACTACCAGTATGAGTAAAAAGAAACGCCCCACCTTGTCACTTATTCACTGGCTCCTGCACTAGATCTGTGAATCAGTGATTGTTGATGACGAACTAGATCCACCATTCATCAAACAGATGACAGTTGCCATCAAACAGAACATTAACAAATGCTATGCTGACCCAGAGATACAGAATATGCTTCTTTTGTGTACAGTATTAGATCCAAGATTCCTCAGTCCTGTCTTATGTAGAGACCTGCAAACAAGATGACGTGGTCTGATCAGCCAATCAGCATTAATTCTGAACCAGATAGTCAGCAAGTAGGTGAGATTGGTCTTCCTCTGCCGAGCCTGTCATCTCTATCTGACTTACCTATCACTCTGATATGTGTTAATGCTATTTTGCACAGTTTATCTACAAATTTGTCTTTGTAGTTGGATTGTGCTTGGATTGTACTATGTTGTTGTAGTCATAATTGCTGTTGATGTATGGCATTGTGGTCTACAAGAGTGAGCTATACGTGCCAATATCTTTGACTTCAATACTCAAGGTTTCTGTTAAAGTTACCTCACCTGTAGTCTAGCCTTTTACACATTGACCTGAGTTCAGCTTGGGTGTCCAAGCCCCCTGTTGGTATAAATCTTTGGGTGACTGAGACATACAAGTCCCCCCTCCCCACTCACCACATCAAGGAATTGACTACGAAGGGGTCTGTGTTGTTCAGATGAGTAGTAGAACTTGTGCTTATAATATGTGATATTTATATAGCACCCTATTCAGCTAGAAGATGCTCTAAGGCGCTTTACAATATTATTTACAATATTATTATCCCTGACTCAGACCTGTTTCCACCCAGCAAATATCTCAACTCCCAAGGGAGCATACACCGCATGCTGCCATTATAGGCGCAAAGCATTACTCAAACACATAGCCAGCGCGTCCTGGCAGGTACCCATTTTATGGATGAGTGAACCAGTCACCACATGACAGCATTGCAGCTCACAGAGCCTTGAACCCACAACTGTCCAGCTACTAGTCCTTCGCTCTAACTAACTGCGCTATCATGGCTTGAGTATATTTCTCATGTATTTGATCCATCCCTTATATATATATATATATATATATATATATATATATTTAAAGAAACGTACAGCCAAGATAACCCTTCCCCCCATTGTGTACTGAACTATTTGTAGTGGTGTATTATTTGTATATCAGTCTTAGTGGCATGGCAGCTTATATTTATTGTGCTTAATTTGTAAGGAATTATATAAAACAGGGATGAGAGTCTTCAGGTTTTTCCAGAGCAAAAAATTACGTTTATGGAGATAGGGTAATGATTTTAAAAGAATTTCTTACAAAAGTCACGTTTTATCCCCACTCTAATATTTCAGATTGCCCAAATTTATAAAGTTCAGAGATTATGTTGTTCAGAGATACTATCGTGATAGTTACTGTTCAAATATTTTGCTAAGAATTAGCCAATAAGTAGATTCAGTTTTTTACATTTACACTACATTTACATTACAAGAAACAATATAGGTATTGAATTTGTGGAACATCCATGCCAAAATATTTCTTTTAACATTCACATAGACCAGCTATACATAGAAAAATTACTGTTATTGGTTTGGGATGATACGGTTAGTCTTCATGGATTCAAATTTTTAACGTGTCTTAATTATTTAATATTTGATTAAGATTAAGAGTTTGATTAAGAGTTGAAAAATCAATATTATTGCAAATTTTTGAAAAAAAATGCTGTCAAACGTTTTTAAAACCTATCAGTGCTTTTGACCATGATTAACATTTTAACATTAGTCTACAGTTTACCACACTTTATAAATGTACGTACTGTCACCTGTTGGTGTTGGTTACCCTTTATAAAAGGCACTATAGTATGGTTTGCATATTAACAGGTGGTTTGTCATTATTGTCTGCATCACAATATGATAGCAAAACACTGATGAATTAAGCATTATAATTAATGCTAGGCTACTGAGTCATCCATCCATCCATCTCTCTCTCTCTCTCTCTCTCTCTCTCTCTCTCTCTGTGAGAGAGACAGCGTGCACACACACACACACACACACACACACACTTTAGAATGACAACATTTTAAAAGAATGCCGTGTTCAAAGCCGTGATTGGATCATTGGAGTATATTGAATAACAACAATTATTCTTTGAGGTCTTCACATATTTATATAATACTGGTCACTTCATTGAAGAATTGTTTAGAATTCAGATTCTTCAGTAGTGTGCCTCCTAAGTCGGCTTCCTGTTTCCAGCAGGATGATGTAAACATTGTATCAATATTTATTTGGCTATCTGTGGTATACCCCCCACATATCACTATACCTGATACTATAGAATACAACTTTCCATTCTATGAGTGTAAAACTTTCATCGAGTGTGTGCATGTGCATATGAAGAGTTATTACTTGTCTTGTTGAAGTTTGGGGTAGAGATCCCTGGCCGTCCCCTATTGGGCGCAGCCACCTGGTGTTGATTTTTGTTATTATGATGATGGGCGAAATGGCAGTTGTTTAACATGGCGGCACCTCAGTTTACTATAGATGTCATGTTCGGAAGTCCCACGCTCTTACCCACTAGTCCATAAAGGTGGTCTGATCTGTCCTCATTATTGTCGTTGTTGGTGTGTGTAAGGGTCTTTCTAGAGAAGTAGGGGGTTATGATGTCTGGTAGGAATGTTGATTTCCTTATGATCAATGCTGCTAGTTGATGGTCTGGAAGTTTGTAGACTTCATGGCGGTGCTGACCTTTTAGTATTGTTCGGTGCTTCGTGTAGGCTGCTGCGGCAGTTGAGCAGATAATGGACCGGGTCGTACACTTGTTGACAGTGGCGACATAGCGTTAGCGGTGACGGGGGCCGGTGAAGTACCTCGTGTAAGTCCAGAGAGTGTTATTACAGAAACAGATCTACGTATATTGATCTACTGGAACGTATGAGAGCACGTGCACGCACACCGATACGCGCCAGCGCGCAGACGCGCCCATACGCGTGCACGCACACCAGCGTGCAGGCGATCACAACTCCGAACCAAATGTTTCGTCTTACTAGGGGCCATAATATGATTGTCGCTGGTGAGCACTTCATGCCAACAAATGACCATAAGCTGTGACGTCACTAAGATACCCACAAACGCAGGAGCAGATCTACTTCACAGTAAACAACGACTTCTAGAAAGCTGTCTGTCAGTGTGTGCGTCTGTCTGGTTGTGTGTGTGTGTGTCTGTCAGTGTGTGTGTGTGTGTGTGTGTCCTGGTTTATTTATGGGTTAATCTTCTTGACACGTGGTCATTAAGACAGCTCACTGCATGCCAATTTGACCCCTTAAGACTCGCTGAGCCGCCGCACAACTTCCCCCTCCCCCCCTACTACCACCACTACCACCTCACACCTAACCATATTAGTTAGACATGATCTGTGATAATACCTGCGTATTAACTTATTACTTTAACTGGATTTTGGGTTACCAAACGTTATGTCAGTGAACTATAATACAGTTATAATAGAAAGCTTTTAGTCAAGTGCTCTGTATCAATAAGGTCTATTAATACGCCAGTTGAAGTCATCCATATCTGTGTACTTAATATAGAGTTATCAGGTTTAGTAGTAGTGGTAGTAATAATAATAATAATAATAATAATAAGAGTGTGACGTGACGGTGAACAAAACAGGTATCCGTAAGGCTTGTGCAAGTCGGTAATTTTTGTGTATAAAACAGTCTGTTAGCATCTTACGGTGAAACCTATAACGGGCAAAATGTCATCTAGCTACTCAGCCTGTCATTATAGTCCGGACCGCGTTGATTCGGATCTTCTCAATTATTTGGATATATCTGGAATAGACAACGTCCACGCGGAAGGTGACTGGCTGAAGCAGCCAATAACAGCGGGCTTGGATCGAAGTTGTTCAATGAACTCCCTAAATTTGGAATCGGTCGGTCTGACGAAGGAAGACTTGTTGAAGGGACCGCCAAAAGTGTACAGGACTTCGTTAGGTAGTGACACGTCGTACCAAGATTCTCCAAGCAGCATAAACAAATTGAACTCTGGAATATTGAAAACGACAAAACTCTCTCCCGGTTATACCAATCGTGGAAAAAAGGTGCAGTTTAATTTGGCCAAGAATCAGCTCAAAACAAACAGTGGTTCCTCCGATAACAAATCTCATCCGGGTGAAATTGTGACAGTACTGATTGAAAATGAGAAAGAATGTAACAAAATGGAGAGAATTGATTGGAATTCTTACGTAAAATTAAGGAGTGAGAAAACTAATTATATGCACACCGGTGTTTACAGAGAACCATTTGTTTGTGGTCAGGAAACAGACGAATTGAGATTGTTACGGGATTACAATGGTTTCTGTCATCACATAGCACCAGTGTCAAATAGTAGTATATCATTTAGTGATAGCACCTTAAAACTGTCATCTGATCAAAAGGATGACACCGTTGAGAAAGACGATATTATTAACTCAGAAAACAGATGTGATGAGTTAAAGTCTACGAAATATCAAACAGGTGCATCTGTTGGAATGTCATACAGTGATCATAGAACTTTTAATCCCAAAATTGATTATAGTTCTGGCAAGGATAACCAATCTGCGACTTCCTCTTATCCTAGAGATCTGAATTTTGGATCATCTGTGAACTCATCTAGCGAGGCGCTGACGTTGAATCCAGCGATTCAAAGTGTTTATCATAAAGGAGATAATTTATACTCTTCAAAATATCTTGGAGATTTGGACATGAGACGAACGCGAAAGACGCACAGTGAAGCGATGAAGACCGACAGTATGACAACTGGTACAGCTACAAACAAATCTGGTAGTACAACATACTCGCGAGATATCAGTGTGAGATCATCTGATGAAGATTCATGCGGTAAATGTACCAAATTAGATGGCGGCATGCAGGAAGACAAATTAGGATGTAGAAACAGGTTTCCGAAACCCCTTGATTCCAAGATATCGAAGTGCCTGACCGTTCTTCCATTGTCAAGAGTGCTAAAGCCACGAGCTTTTCAGACTAGTACCCCAAATGAATCGCCAATAGGCATCAACATCAGAAATAGCAGAATTGTTATGAATGAAACTCAAAAATACGTGGAAGAAAGGGTTAGTTGCAGACTGAATAATTATATATATATTCAGAATATATTTTTGTACTTTTATGCATCATTGTATAGCTGTTTGGGATAATTTTATTGGAAATGCAATTCTTTAGCAGCCATAACCATATGCATCCTCCATCCATTTAACCCCACATCTTTTGTATATTTTTCTTACTTGTTTGTATCTGGGTAGATTTGAAGAATGAAAGACAGTGGTGAGGCTTTATAGGTGCACTTAAAGAATGCTGTGATTTACCTATGTTACCTATGTTTCTTGCAAATATAACTAGGTTTATTGCATATAATAAATGCAATAAAAATGGCGCCGTTAATCACTGCATCTGATCCCTGAACAACAAGAACAGCAGCCAAATCAACAACAATATGGTTCCTATTTCATAACTCCACAGCAGCACAGTACCACTTATCCAGAACTCTATTCTGTGACATAACTTGCTCTGAATTTGTGTGTGTGTGTGTACGCACTTATTTATATCTAAAATAATTGCAGTTTTCTATACATAATAATATATTTATGCTCTATGTTGTGCTATGTCTACTGTGTTGGCTGATAGTTATCTATAACGTATCATACTTTTCCCATGGTTACAGATCAACCATCGTGATGAAATTATCAAACAGCTGCGTGAGGAACTCACGGAATCACAGGCTCAGTACTCGCACTGTTATGACGAGGTAAGTAAATGCAGTGTTTACATTATGATGACAGTAAGTCTTCGCTGTATGACACCGGTGAGGCATTTTTGTGAACAATTATAATACTTTATGTGATGCTCAAATTACCCGACCCTACAACAATATCACCTGTAACCAGTTTAAACAAATGAACTAGCACAAAATACTTCCTTACTGGTTACTTTGGTTAGGCAGATGTGAACATGATCGTTTTGAAATATTTTATGATGTACTTTTTTTTAGAAGTGTAAGAACTGGCTTGCACTACTGCTATAGTTAATTCTCTGATGTAACAAGTTTTGTTCATAATTATTGGTGTTCCATTTGATCTGCAGATTTCAATGTTTTTACCAGTGACATAACTTTGGTGGTTTGACATTTGTATCACAAATTGTTTGTGATACGACGTGTTATAATAAAATGCTGTACTTTATAGCGAAAAATGTCACTGAATTATGAACCGAGTTTGAGGTGCTGTTGTTTCAAGTACTTGTTATGTATGGTCTGATGACATTTAAGAGATCTTAAAATGTTAATTTATAAATGGGTACTGAATCACTGATAAATGCTCAGCAGACAGTTGCTGACAGGACGTGTGTTAACCTGTAAAGTTGAGCCATGATAGCACAGTTAGTTAGAGCGTAGGACTCGTAGCTGAATGGTTGCAGGTTTGAGTCTCTGTGAGCTGCAATGCCATCATGTGGCGACTGGTTCACTCATCCATAAAAAATGAGTACGCGATGGCTATGTGTCTGAGTACCGCTTTGTGCCTATAATGGCAGCATGCGTTGTATGCTCCCTTGAGAGTTGACATGTATGCTGGGTGGAAACAGGTTTGAGTCAGGGATAATAATATTGTAAAGTGGCTTAGAGCAGCTAACTGGCTGAATAGGGTGCTATTTAAATGTCACATATTGTTATTATTAAGTAAGAAAGCAGAAAAATACCTGCAGAGGATGTTAAAGAAAATTAAAATTTCTTTTTAATTAACAATTTGTATATGTAGATATAAACCTATAAAAAAGAAAATTAAAGAAAATTATAATGATTTTGTCATGTAGTTTTGTGAGAATTAGAAATGTTATGTTGAAACTATGAACACCATTAGTATATATTTGTGCATCACAATTGCAATCAAAAGAAGCCATCCTTAATATTACACAGTTTTGGTCATCTAGTATGTAAATTTAAAGGACAGTAAATGATATTGGCCTTGGTGATCAAATGAAACTGCAAAATATCAGGGCTTCACTTAGCTTCAAGCAGCAAAAAACTTGAAGGCTAGTGCAATTGATGACATAAAACTTTCTGATCAGGAAGATCTAAGGGTTTTCTAATTAAATTCGTTACTGTGAATATGATATTTATAAATTTGATATGGAAACAGTAGTATTTTGAAGAAGCAGAAAGATATGATATTAATATGGAAATGTTAAATAAATGACAGAAAGTGACATTTTATTCTTGGTTAATGTTTTCTTGTTGGAAATCTGTCCACTTTCTTACTGTTATTGTTATATTGTCAACATAATCTTAGGTGCCACTGTTCACTGAACATTTTACCTATGCTCAATACAAAGAGGCCTTAATATATGAAGGTATATAAATGCTTTTATTCTACCATGATATTTACTATAATTAGGTATAGCCCATATAAATATATATTATATATAGTCGCATAGATATTATCTTCATGCATGTTGGTGGCATTGTGTGGGTGCCTCCGTGGTCTAGTGGTAGCGTGTTGGACCACAGATCACTACCACCCGGGTTCGAATCTCGGAGTGGGCATATCAGAAGGTTGTTTCATCTTTGAGTTGCCTCATTACCTTTGGAGGTCGCTCGGCCCATTTAGCCTACCATGTGCACAAAAGTGGCCATAAAAACATCAATCATCGTTGGTGGCATTGTGAAGAATATATCAAATAAAATCAATTGAACAAATAAATATTACATCGTACGAGACAAAATATCTGACAGAGTACCAGATGATTAACATCAGTATTTATTATTGGTTTTTTATAGGTTTATTAATTTATCTCTTATTATTAGATTGTAGTTTTTCTGAAGGTGAGTATCTGATATTTGACCCATGTGATAGATACTATTGGAGGCTGTTATCCATTGTCAGTAATATAGTTAGAACAAGTATACATTTAAATACGGTGAGCAAGATAAACCAGTGCTAAATGGTGCTGGTGTTAATTACCCGACTGTTGTGGACTTTTAAGCAGTTAAGTTGGTAATAATAGTTTACTAACAAAGCCATCACAGAATGAGCCCACACCATTAATATAGTATGCAGAGAGGAAGATTTTGGAAGATCACATACGGTCTGCTTGTTAACTTCTGTTTTTGATGTGAATGGCACCATGGAAAACTCCTCTTAAAGCTCAGGTGTGAACCACAAGAGCTGACAACGGCCAGTTTGCTACCTACTTCTTAGCAGTGAACTCAGTATATGGGACGGCATTATCCAAACAATACACTGGCCCCTGTTATTTGTTGTAGTCTGGCAGATCAGGTGCGTCAGTAATGTGATGAATATGTCTACTGATGTTCACGGCTATCTTGACCCATGATGCTTTGGGTATGACATCAAAGGTTCATAGACATAGGTCATGCTGTGCAGAACCAGGTCACGGGTCAACAGATGTATTTCTTTTGTTGTTGTTGTTGTTTCACAGAGGATATATCATATGCTATTTGGTTTTATATATTTACATGGGTATTAAAACATTAAATATCAGCATATAAGTTTGTTATTAAAATGCTGTCTGCCGTGAATAATAAATTACCATCATCTACGTATAAGATTAAAAGAATGAAATGCGTCATTGTTTACAAATTACTAATTATCATCAGAACAAAATCTTGCACTAGAGAGGATAATAATAATAATAATGTATATTTAATAAAGCGCCCTTACTAGCAGGAGCCATTCAAAGGTGATGTACAAATAATATGTAATATATTAATACCCCAAATAATGTCTGTAAAAACCCTATAAGAGATTTAAAAGATAGTTATTATTTATCTGTGAAAGTGACCCTGATCAGGTGTATTTTTAGAAGAGATTTAAAATTTTCAAGAGAAGACGCATCTCTATTATAATATGTTGGTATACCATGATATTATGCTCGATCCAAAAGAACAATATATATGTATTTTTAAATCCAAACATATATTTACACTCTAAATCTTAAAAGATAAATATATTTTACCGTAGATTGGTATATATAATACACAGTTAATTAGGCGTCTGATAAATGTTTTGATGTTAGAAGCTGTCTTTTAATGGGGGGGGGGAGGGATGATGTAACATAAATAAAGTGTCAGAGAACAGCAGAGACCTAGTAAACATCAGGCCTTAACTAACTTAATACGTGGACTGAGTTAGAGAACCGATGAAAGTCTGATAGTTTTCGTGCTCCAAGAACCAATAATCAACGAAGACAGAAATGATAAATTAATACAATCCCAGAATTGACATGACATGACTTGGGATAACTACGCGAGCAGTATAATGATGAGTTAATATCAGCAAACATGTCACATCGTTCAGGTACAAATAGTATTAATTATATCAGTGTTGATGGGAGATTAGATCAAGCTTTTTATATATCAATTTGTATACAAGTTTATCTTATTATAATCTGAATATTAGATAATGGTTAACATGGTGGGGGGGGGAGTATTTCATTATTAAGCAACCAGGGAATTAGTTAATTACCAATCAGGCAGTTATATTGCATGTTCATCTTAACAAGACTAGTTATATATATATATATGATAATATATATATATATATATATATATATATATATATATATATATATGGCCCTAAGTGTCTGTCTGTCTGTCTGTCTGTCTGTCTGTCTGTCTGTCTGTCTGTCTGTCTGTCTGTCTGTCTGTCCGTCCGTCCGTCCGTCGTGTGTGTGTGTGGTGTGTGTGTGTGTGTGTGTGTGCCTGTGGGCGCACCCACTGATGGGTGCAGTGCTTCAAACATAATATAGACAAAGGATGTAGTAAATATTGAGTATATCAAACATCAGTTACTCTAACAAAGCCATTTGTTGTGTTTAGTCTTGGGAGTCCACAGACTAATTATCTGCCATTAAAGCTGTCTTAGCTCAGTAGGAGCCCTGGATATTGGGGTTTAGTACTAGAGTAGTACCATAACAGTGATACTGACATCTTTATGTCAGATTTAATGTATATTTTATCAAAGGAGAGTTTAGTCATTATGTTGGTGTCACTTTAAGCACCCCTACAACAAAAGAACAAGATCATTCTTAACGCCCACAAGCCCTAATTTCGCTGTTTCACAAAACTGAAAAACACCAAGACATGCCCAGCAAAATATGTTATAATTTTATTAAAAGTTCAGTGAACCAAATATTTGTATAATATATTATAAGTAATTTACCTGCCGCGTGCTGCTAACCATACACACCAAACAAAAACGTCAAATCTGTGGATCAGAGCTTGGTATTGATTAATGATTGATTAAGTGTAGAAACATGCTGTGCTCTGACACACTTCATTTGTGACTCAGAAAGTGTGAGATTGTACACTTCAGTTTATATAGACACATTTTATAAAACAATACTATGTATAAATCTAAGTCATTATTTAAAAACAACAGTAGTTTAGTTAATTCAGTATGGCTTGTAAAAGTACATTAAACATGTGCATAGTTTTTAAAATACCAACGATCACCACACTCTGTCATATAGCACTAATAATATTAATCGTAATAAACATGACAAATCACTCACTCTTAGACCGAGAAATCCAAGTATTCTTTAAATCACAGTTAGACACTCAGTACTTTTACGTGGGTTGTTCATTATATATATTTTTTACATAAATAAGTTCTATTCAGTTTTGTTATTTTGTTGAAAAAAACAATACCAAATCCATAAAGCAAGAGTAATTTAATGTAATGCAAATATCTGCACTACTGGTGTCACTGTGGAGTGAAATTATCTCCAGCATTGACTTGAACACTATTATGACAAGATGCACACCTGAGGTGTTGTGATGGTTGATGAGATAGTTAATGAGCCGTCTGTGTCAACAGGCCAGCCAACGGTTTGCTTCTAATCAGTAAATTGCTGGCTAGTTGACACACTGTAATTCTGTGGCCAGAGCCGTAACAACAACACTGCTCTGCTGTCAGCATACTGATGTAGGTGTGTGATGTAATTGGCTGCTGATGTCACTTAGATTGTCTGTGGTCTGAGCCTATTGGCTACAGCCTGCCTTCTGACCGGCCACCAGAGGCCAGGTTTGGTTATATAGACTATTACAGGGCATTTGATACATACACCAGTAAGCTCCTGCCCTGCATCAGAGTAGCCAAACCTATCTAGCCTAAAAGTTATCAGAAGGTTATAGATGAAAGATTCTTACTGAGCGTTTATCTATAAGGTCCACATGTGTGAAAGTTTGTAGCTCTATTTGGGTGACTGGATTATTGGTGGCTGGATATTTGGTTGATGCGCCCCCCACAGACTGACCAGTGTACCAGCGTCAGAGTGTGATCCTGGATGTAGCCTTTTAAATTCTACCACTAGTACAAGTTAGTTTGTTTAGCAAATAGTGGGGAACCATACATCGAGCAACATGCTTACTCCGGTTAAAGTAAGAATGGCGGACTATGTCTACCCTCGTATTGATGGCTGTCTGAAATGGGTAAGAGTCGATAGAATTGTCTGTTTGAAATTGCATGTGTTCTTATACATGTTAATTCATATACATGACCGGCTGGTATTTAGACAACTTATTAATTAAAATGTATTTCAGAGGTCAGTTGTGTTTTATATCAGAATGGAACACCATTTTGTGATAATCGGAATGAATGGAATTTTGGCACAAGATATAAACAACACCCCCCCCCACACACACACATATATATATATATATATATATATATATATATATATATACAAACATTGACCACTGATGCAGTTTTAATTGACAGTAGTTTTCTGACAATTTTACATAATACCGATTACTGTTCATTAACTTGTCACTGTGTTCATAACATATGTGCATGAGTTGCATGGCTTCTGAATGACAAGCTAATTGTCAGTTGTTTGAAGTTAAGTGGTCCCAAGACAGTTTATTGTGTTATGTTTACCAATAATCAATAGCTGGAGATCTGGTACAGTGATAATTGCTATAAGAAGGGAAATTAGTCCATTTTGTTGTTTACTACACTACAGGTTGTATTGCTTCTAATTGGTAGTGTCTGCCATACAGTACTGCCCTGAACTGTTTTCAGATATTTATACAGATACAATATAAAGCTTGTATTAAACACATACTATCACTGCATCAGCTTTTGCCGTTATAATATATTATTTGTCTAATTTCAATCTGGGTCACTGACACACACCCATGAATATTCAGGATGCCAGGTAAAAATGGATAATTATGAACAGTATCAGTTTAAACTAAACCAAAAACAGTAAAGAAGATCTGCAAGATAAATATCTGCAATGGATAATCTTAAAGGTTGGGTATGTGACAATGGTCGGTATTCTAGGTAGATATAATAAGGATAGGAAAGGTTGCTGAAATGAAAGGTTGCTAAAATAATAGTAGTTAATTTCTGTCACTGTTCCGTTTATGTCATCGCATTGATTTTACATATTTTATTCCATTCTTTGTTACCAGGTAATGAAATATGAAGATAGGTTAGAGAAGTTGAAGTTGGAGAATGAGGCCTTAAGTGACAAGGTTGGCAAGAATGCCTCAGACATGTGTCACATGGATGAACAGATTCAGCAGCTGGAGCTGGAGCTTACAATATCACGTGAAAAGCATCGCACGTGTCAACAGGAGGTTGGTGTTGTTGCGATTGTCTCGGTGGCCACGCAGTGTCGTGATGGCACATTCTATATACAGTAATGTGTTGGGTGGATATTTCTCTTGATTTAACAGTGAGTTGAATTTCGGATAAATTATTTGTTTAATGTTAACTTCAAAATGTTATCTGTAGGTTGCTAACAGAGACCAGGCAATCTTAAAACTACAGACCGAGCTCGATACAACGCAGCAGCAGTATACGGGTGCTTTGGAAGAGGTGAGTGCCGTCCCATGTTTGTGAATGCTAAAATGAAAGATGAGTCTTCTTCTAATACGACATCTTCTAGAACAACATTCTATATTAATACATCGATGATAACGTTATTTATTTCTCGTAACAGTTAACAATTCGCGACGATGAAGTTCAGCGACTAAACACCAAAATCAAACAGTTACAGTCAAACATGAGAGATTTGCAAGCCCAGCTTGAGATTACGGGAGAAAAGGTCAGATACCAGCTTCTATGATGCCAATCTATTATCATTGCTGCTGTAGAATTTTATTTCATATTAAGAAATGTTATTTAGAAAAGTAATTTATTCCTGGACAGACAAAAGGTTTTCATTGCCCTTGAATGAGCCATAATAATAAGGAAGCTTTTTATTTTTAATATTTAATTTAACTCTAATTACCAGTGTTAAAATAAATGGGACCGGTTTAATCAGGTATTTTTTAGTAAATTAAAAAAATTAAATTCTAGTAATAAAAAAAACTATTCAAATACAATATGGAAATATGAAAAGTACTTTTCAGGTGCAAATGATGTTCATACCATATCGAATTAATCATTATTTTCTTTGTAAGTGTTATTCTTAATTATATCTTGATTAATTATTTTTACCTTCAGGTTATTAATGCAGACAAAGCAGTTCAACAGAATGAAAATGATTATCAGGTGGCCCTACAGGAGGTGTGTATTCCAAACAATCTTTTGTAATTTTTTAGTCAGATTTATCTTATAAACCATTAATTAATTCAGGATTTCTTGTAAATGTTTCAGTTATGTTTTATTCCATCAGATTCGTAATCATCAGAGAACTATTGATCAGCTGAAGGCAGATCTAACACTGGCAAGGAAATCTCATGCTGAGGAAGCAGAACGCCTACAGCAAGACGTTCAGCTGCTCCGAGAAGATCTCAACATGACCAAGGTTGACCTAGCTGACCATCAGAGTCAGGTCGCTCAGTACAGACAAGAAAATGAGAATTTACGAGTTGAATTAGACAAAGAACAGCATTCTCACGAAGATGTGATTTCCGAGTTGGAGAAACGCAATGAGCAGATACAGGTATTCATCTTTTTAATTGCTAGTTTCTGTTACATTTGGTTTACTTAAATTTTAATTTGGTGTCGGAAAACAATCTATTATGTCTAATGGAGCCTCGTCACTTTTGATGTTCAGGAACAAGATCGCCAGCTAACTGACAGCCAACAACAGGCCATCATTCTGGATGGTCAGTTGGAACAGGCAAATGAACAGATACATCATCTGGAAGTGACCTTAGAGAGCTATAAACAGAAATATCAGTCATCCCACGATCAGATCAACAACATACAGCAAAGTTTTAACGTCATGCAGGAACAGCTTGCCGAGAGTAGAAATAAGGTAACGCTTCTTACTGGTTAATAAATACGTGGCTAGAACACCATGCACTTGAGGGATGGCCAGAGTTTATTTGGTAGTGGAGTGCAAAATTGCAGAATAGTTTTTTGATCAGATCACAGAAGGATGTTTCATCAATCAGTGAACAGTTTTGGCATGATCTTTCCTTAGTAATTATTCCTCCTGGCAAAACATCCTAGGTTAGACCAATACTAGATAGATAAATACAGAAATCTCTCCACTCACTTAAAACTGTTATTCTTGCTGTACAGAAATAATATTAAAAACAAAAGAAGGTAACAGTAAATTATGATGAAGATATGTTAACATAAGTAACATGACCTAACATATACTCATTTATCAATTACAGGAACGTGAACAAGAAGAGGACAATCTTCAGCTGAAAGCGCACATTGATCAACTGGAGCACCACCTGGCTGATCGTCAGTCTCAGGTGGCCAGGTCAGAATCGGTGATTGAAGACTTAACTAATGAGTTGAGCAGCTGTCAGCAGGATCTTAACAAAGCCCTGGACAAGATTGGATCTCTGGAGCATCTCATCAATGATTATAAGGAACAAGTGGCCATCTTAGAGCATGATGTGAGTCATCTGAGTTATTAGTACTGGTAACTAATACCAGTACATGATGTGTTTACAAATGTGTGTTTACAATTCGGATGTATAATTTTTAGAATTTGTCGCTTTTTTCCTCGATGCTGTTTTTTTCTGACATTAAATGATTTGTATCTTTAGCTTACACACAGTGAAGAGCTACAGAAGACTTGTCAGTCTGATTTTATTAATTATAAAGATAAACATCACCACACTGATGCCGAGGTATGTTATTAGTAATTGTTTTTCATACACGAACAAATTTTAGTCATAGATTTTAGTTTATTTTTTACATTATCTGACAGTAGTATTGCCGTATCGTGGCTCTGTTTGGTAAATATGCAATGTTCTATTTAGTTCGAGGAACAAGCAGAGAGGATTCAGCATCTGGAATATGATTGCGAAGAATTAAGGTCGGAGCTCCAGCTCAAAAGTCGTCAGCTGAGCGATATGCGAGATAACATCAGTGAGCTGAAGGCAGAACTCGCTAGTGTCAGAGAGCAGAAGAATCATGCTGAAAATGAGGTAAATATATGACAAAATGATTAAATTAGGTTTAAATTCCTATCTAGTAAAATCCTTTACCATATTTTTACCCATGTTTACCATATCATCATTAATTTCAGATCACCAGACTAGATGGCAGCCTAGAGCAGTTACAAATGAATTTGGCATCAGCGCATCAGCGACACCGAACTGAGGCCGTTAAATATCAGGAGCAGTTAAAGAATATCCAGGAAGACCTGGCAACTGTTAAACGCCAGAACAAACAGCTGGAACAGGAAGTGTACAAACGTGATGATCAACTGAGTCGTAGTCAGACTGATCTGAAGATGACACAAGAAGACCTTACTTCTAAAACGGACGAGGTATGTTTTGGCTCACCTTCTGTGATCCTTTGTTTTTACTGGGAATTTGATTGGGACGTGTCTATTAATCTCCAGTCACATTGTTCAGAATGAAGAATGCATCGTTTACTATCCCATTTTCTTGACAATGTAGATCGACAGATTGGAGCTTACAGTAAAAGATCTTAAAAATGAAATAAACAATTTGTCACGAGACCACAGGGCTGCAGAAAATAGGGTAAGCGTATATTAGTGATAATAATGAACAATTGCCCAATTTTTTAAACGTGTATCATTAAAAGCGATGTCGTGTACGTATTAAGATCTAACATACGGACCAGAGAAACTATGGATGTTGACTAGAGTTGGTTAGCGCAGAGTTATTAATGTAAGAGACATTATAAGTGGTGGCCATTAGCGTTAATGGTGTGAACCTGCATTTTACAGATTAGTGAGCTACACTCCGAATGTGAACATTTGAAGACTGACTTGACCGAAGCTCGTACACAGTATAAAGAGGCAACGCAAGAGGTAAATAACAACTCTTGTACAGAGACAGAGACCAGCTTGCCTCGTCATTGGTGTTAGCTTCTCATAGGAATATTGATCCCGTTCTTATACCATTGGTGCTTTTTGATTGTTTACGTTTCTTATGGTGACTGTTGGATGTTTAATAGATACATTGTCTGTATATTGTATGTTAAGTTGTGTCCGTATGTGCTGTTCTGTTTGTCCGTATTTATGATGTTTATCTGTTGTCTTTATGCTGTTTACTATGTGCTGTATTTGTATGTGTGAAATTATAAAATATTCAAAATGGATGTGTTTGAAAGTCCTGTACCATTATTTAATAACCTATATATATATATATATATATATATATATATATATGCAGACTTAACTATAGCTACCTTTGAAAACAAAGAGAGAATAATTTTTGTGTCAAAAATACTTTTAAAATCCATTTGTGTGTGTGTGTGTGTGTGTGTGTGTGTGTGGAGGAACCTTTTGGTGCATCGTGTTAAAGCTTTAAATGTGGCAGAACAGAAAAACAGATAAATAATTAATTTTGGGAGATTTTAATTTTACAAATAAAAGATTATTGCCACAAACATTATGAAACTAGCATTAATCCAACAACAAAAACATTTTGTGATAATTTAGTGGAACTGCAGATAAGAAGAATTCATCAGTTAAAATCCTGTGTCCCATTACTTGTGTTAATTGAATCGTGTTAATTGAATCGACCCAAAATCAGCATTTGGTGTGATGAAATTAAGCATGATGGCTACTCTACCTGTAACAGGCAGTCAGAAAGATTATTGTGACAGAAATGTGTAATATTCTTAGTTCTAACATAGTTTCGAACAGTTTAGCTATATTTAAGCAAGCAAGTTAATGACAATCTTAATTTCAGTGTGTTGCTTTAGTTTTGTTCGTAAGCAACACACTGCTCTCAGCTAATTTCAAGAAATATCAATAATCAGCTTGTAACTGGTTGTAATTTGTGAAAGTGTTGGATTAATTCTTGTAATTATGTTCAGCGGAAAGTAGATCAAATCTATATCCCTTTGCATATGATGGCTATTGAGATTGTAGGCTTGGATTTTGTATTGAAAAATTCAGGATATTTTAATATTTCAGTGCCATTTTACATTGAATTAAAATAGTTAAAACTTCTGCCAAGTTTACATTGTCTTAGTCTTCTCTTAGTAGAAAAGTTATACACTGATTTTTCATGCCCTGTGGTTAAGAAATTGGTTATGACTAATGATGAACCAGTTTAGTCATTTAGTCTTAATAATGGATATTGTTCAATATTTCCATTTCTCTCTTAGTGTGTGTGTGTGTGTGTGTGAGAGAGAGAGAGATACCAATGGCAGACATGTTTAAATGAAAGTACATCAAGTTGTTTTGCTGCCTATTATTTCAGCTTGCTCATCATGAGGAGAAACTCTTAATTATGGAGCAATCTCTGACAACAACACAGGAACAGCTAAGTCAACGAGTGGGCGAAGTTGTCCGTTTAGAACAGAATAACCGTAAACTGTCCACTGAGCTGAAGACAATGAAGGAACGCTGTCAGAGTTATGAAGATGAGATGGAAGATCAGAAGGAGACAATTGGTACTGATGTTATAATTTTGGGATACATGTCATTCTACATCTACAAATGCTCACTTTTTTCTCTAAACAGGGATTCACTGCACTAAAAAATTATCATAATGTGGTTTGCTTTAAGTTTAACAATTTTATGGGGGTTGAAACTCACCATATTTAAATAATTTTGTTGATTTTCACTGGTCATAGCAGTATTTCCCCCAGAAGTAATTTTTACATTAATATATATATATATATATATATATATATATATTAGTTATAATATCAGTACATTCTAAGCTGGATTTTTAACTTTTTACAGATAAATTGCGTAAGGATCTTCTGATATCTAAGGATGAGACACATGATGCTGTCCAGGAAGGTATGATGATCAAACAGCAAGCTTCACGTCTAGAAATGGAACTGGAAGGCGCTAGAGAACAGGAAAAAATGCTTAACTCTCAGGTATAGTTAATTAGATATTCTTAATTGCATTTCGGGGGGGGGGGAAGCTACTTTGGTTAACTCAGCAGCTTGTGTACATCTATAATCCAGGGCTTAACTTTGTTGCTCACTGACTATATCATGAATTAATATCAGAGTAAAATTATGTGGGTTACCATTGATAGGAAAACAAATTTGCCGAATGGAAACATTATATGTTATGTGCTCATACACCATAATACCTATTATCTTATGGTGTATAGGTGGATCAACAGGAACAGCTACTGCAACAGATACAACAAGAGCTGAAGTCGGAAAGGATCAAACAGCAGGATGCTTCCAAACAGGTGAACCAGTGTCACAAGGCGATCACCGAACTACAAGACGAGATTAGCTCACTACAGAAACGAGAGAGAGAAACTAATAATAAGGTATTAGCTGTAGATATATCATTTTCTGATTAATGGCATTGTATTTGGCAAAAGTAGCAACTTTGTCTGATATATTGGGAAATTGAATACATTTGGGTTGCTAATGCCAGTGATTATTGCCATTTACTAGAAACTAGTCATAACGTGTTAGCAATCATTGGAGTTTCATAGATAATATTGATCATAATGTAATATTAACTGAACTGTTTCAGTTACTTGTGTGTAATACATAAATCTGGCTGCCATTTGTGCCTGAAGTTTATATTAGTCATTTAAAGTGACATTAAGTACAGCCCATGATAGAGGTGTTAGTCCAGAGTGACCTATAAGTCACTTTATGGGTCACAATCAGGGAATAATATTAATTATTGTTTTTAATATATTAGTTCACAATGGTGTACATAATTTTAGAATATGCTTGATTGCATATGATGATTTCTTTGTTCAGTTTGTGGTATCTACTCTTTTCTTCTAGTGTGTAGATGTGTATGTGAACGTTTTATTTTGTAAAATTAATTAAATATGTGGGACATATAATAGATACTCTAGGCAACCTATAATAGATCATTTCTGCGACTCATCCGAAGTCTGATCCAGACATCTACTTTGGTTTGTGGATCAGTGAAGCTGTTTATATAGCGAAATAGCATGGAACAAGAAATGTAATTGTTTATAAACTTATTTTTTAGGGAATCACAGAACTAAATTGACCTACAAGTTCTTGTAACAGTTTCATGTTTATTAAATATTAAGTAGAATATTTTCTGCTAATAGATAAAATTATTTGTATGGGGAAAGTCAACTTCCATCAGTCAAGATGGCTGAAGCTGGGAAGTAATGACTTCGACTGCAAGTCAGATCTTGTGGCAATAAACTAAAATGATCTGCTATAAGAGCAATATTAATTCAAACATTTCGGTATAAGTATTTTTTTCTAACAAAATGACAAAACTGTCATTGTTTAAAGTGGTTTTATTCAGACCTTCCAATATTGTTAATGACCATTAATTTTTCCAACGAATGTCTGAGTTACAACTTTTCATTCATACACTATGGTGCTAAATATTACCATATTAAAATTAAGGGATGGTTAATTTGAAACTACAGTTATGTATGCAATAAAATATAAAATTGACAGTTTATTTTTGCCGAAAAAATTATATGTTATTGATAATAAATCATCAATTTGGCAACTGTAATAGACGTATTATCAATATATGAAAATTTTATGATCTCGATGATATCACGATTGGTACCCACAAACAGACTTTCGCCAGATGGCGCAGTCGGAGTGGAAATTGTCTATTAGCTTCAGTAAATTGTAACACTGAATCGGAAGAAATAGTTAAATCATAAATTATCTCACCGATATGCTTCTCATTGTATTGTCATAGATCCGTGAAAGAGATTCTCAGGTGACTCGTCTACAGGAAGACAATGATGGCCTACAACAGAGAGTACGCTCGCTGAAGGAAGAGCAAGCCGAGAAGGATGGCCTATTGAGAGTGGCTAACATGAACCTAGAAACAGCTCAGAAACAACACCAGCATCACATGCAAGAGGTCAGTAAGATGTTTATTGTTGTTATTTATTTGTCTAAGTAAGTAGGGAGGGTGGCTAAGCTGACCAGATCAGGATGAATGTATCTGTTTTGTTTAATCATCTGACTTCCTCTTCATCTTATTGGTGTTTGTTGTTTGACAGAGTTGTCGTTAACTTGACTAATTTCTGGAGTAGACATGGATGTAAATATTTGTCAATTGATGTGACTTATCTGTATGGGAAGACCGGTTTTAACCCCCCCATATATATATATATATATATATATATATATATATATATATATAATTTTTATTACAGGTGAAAAAATATGAAGAAACAATGGCACATCTCCATGGACAGTTAGAAAAGATTACCTCTCAATACAAGAACACCCATGCTCAAGTAAGTGTGTGTGTGAGACTGTGTGTGTGTGTGCATGCATATGCATGTATGTGGTTATTAATTTAGAGGATAAGTGTATATTTGTGTGCTTTTGGATTTAGTTGTTATGTTAGAGGGTGTGTTTGTGTGTGGATTTGGTAATGGTGTTAAATGGTGTGTGTGTGTGTGTTCTTTTAGAGGGGACGTGGCTGCACGCCCCTGCATTTATTTATGTATTTGTTTGTAGCATGTTTAATAAAGGATGATGATGTTTTTCAACATTTCTCTTATGCTGTAGTTATTAGAAGCACAGCAACAGGTCCATGACCTTAAGGTTCAGCTAACCACATTACAGAGTAACCACAAAGAGACTTTTGAACAGCTCAGTGACAAATCAAAACTAATTGTGGCCCTTAAATCTGAATTAGACAGGATTTCTCAACAGAATCACTCTATGAGTGAGGAGGTAAGTTTGATGATGAATGTTAACTGTACAACAATTATCTTATTCGATTGTTGATGTTCGGGCTGAATTAAGATAAAGGTGAATAATCTGTGACACGTTCAAACAGATTTATATCTTGCTACAATCATCAGTTATGGTGTGTTGATAATGAACACGCTGAGGTCACAAAATTGCTGATTAAGTGTGTATAGCAACTGGAATTTGTTATTTGAAATTTGATAGCATTATGAGTTAATTATTATGACACTGTGATCATTATGATGATGATGATGATGATGATGATATTTTCTGAACAGATTAACATGTATGAAGATAAGGTAAAGAAGCTCAAACAGGATCTGTCTCACCTACAGGATATTAATGCACAAACAGAAGAACAGGTACGTGATGAGATAATCCAGCCTTTTATTTTCTTTGTAATAATATTCAACTATCAAGGTTGCCTGAGACTCTAATTCCAAGTCACTGATTATGATAATATTGCAATCATCATTTGTGTAAATCATCTGTAAATACAGAGAAAATTTAGCTAATCTATTAACATATGTGAAAAAAATATGTAAATCACCATCTGTCATACGGAGATAAAAACTTCTGTATTACTATCAGGTATGGTGTAGTGTGAGAATAAAAACCTAGTTGATATATCATACGACCTTCATTGGCTGTGTTGATACCAACTAATCCAAAAATATATATACTGCCACATAATAATCATTAGTAAATGTTCTTGAAAAGTACCTCAAAACTACGAGTTTTATGTGTTCTAGGATTAAATGTTAAACTATCACTAGTTATGATCTAAGTGTGAGATATACATCTCTGTGAGAGCTTGGACTTTAGCTGATTGGCCGTACGCTAGCAGTTCACACATTCACACACGCACGTGTTTCCAATAAAAAATCGCCTTCATAATTTAGACCTGATTGTTGTAATTATTATGTTATGTTGGATATATGGAATTATATTTTGTAGCTTTTAAATAATAAATTTGATGGATTGCGGTGGCATAGAATATGTTATTTGTTTTAGGAAAACAACTTTGTGGCATAAAGTACCTGAGTGATGGTTTCTCTCATTTTGTATTTACACGATTAACTTCAGATAACTTTTGTGAGGAGAATTTTGGGCTATATTCATTGACAGTTTGTTGATTTTATCTGATTTTGTCACTGATTGGCATCGTCTTAAATCAGTGTCTTTCACTGTCACATTTCCATGATGGTATATAGATGTTCTTTCATCATATTATCATTATGATGGCTCATGCATTTTGTAATCAGAATCTAAAAATAATTTGTGGAAGTGTTGATCACACAAAATAATTCTTAACTAAAGTGGTGAAATGTTGAATGTAGTTCATATTCGTCATTAGAGGGTGAACCACACATGGGGTCAATTAAATTCCGGAAAAATGGAATTGGAATTGAAAATTTTGAATCGGAATTGAAGTTTCCTACAAAACATTTAATCCACAGATTAATTTACCATTTAGTTTTTTAATTCAGAGATATTTCTTCCACGACAATCCTACTTGGAATATGAACTACTTGGAGTCAGTATTCCAAGTAGGTACTCCGAATGCTTACTGATGGTAAAAAGTAGTAGGTAAAAAAGAGTCTGTAAAACGGAATTGTAATTGATACATTTGATGTGGAATCAGAATTGACCAAATGGAATTGAGTGGAATTGAAATTGACAACATGGAATTGACCCCACGTCTGAGGTGACCACCTCTGAGCAATACTGTTACCGGTTTTATACTTCAAAACAAATGAAATAAACATCCCGTCAAGTGTTTGAAACTTTCTACATTTTTCTTAGATGCATCACTTGGAACAGAGATACAGGGAGGTACAAAGTGATCTGAGTGTTGCTACAGAGCGCAACAAACACAGTCTGGCTGAACTGTCTGAGAAAGAAGAGACTTTGGTTTGCCTCAAGGTTGAGCTCTCCTCATTACAAGAGAAATACAGAGTTACATTTAATGAGGTATGTCATGGTGAAATGAATCTAGTTTCAGAAGTGTTTCAGAAGTGTTTTAAAGCACTTGTTTTTAAATTGTTTTCTTGTGTTTTAGCACTATAAGTTTATTTATGTTATTGTTATGATGATGTTATTGCAGAGTGACTGTTTAAAAAAAGAACTTGACAAGCTCAGACAGAAGTTTCAGGTTGTTTTTGAAGAAGGCAATAACTTGCGAGCTTCATTGGAAGATTCTAGAGCAAACGGTGAGAGACTTCACAGAGAAAGCGAGCTTGTGGTACAGAATGTTAACCAGTGGGTTAGAGAACAAAAGTAAGTGCTCGTTTGTGTATAACATTTGCTTATTGCAGTGTTAACTAGCAGCAGTGTGATTTTAGGCATGCTTTATTTTACTGCTTTAACAAGGATAGCCAGCTGGGTTACTTCACTTTCGATCAAAACTTCACTTAACATTTTAATTATCCAACAAATCATATTGTAATATTATGCTAAATGTAAGCTTTTATTTGTTACAGGGAAGCCAATGAGAAGTTGGGAAACAAAATTAGGTAATTGTGTTTTTTCATGCTTTGTTTTATTATTAAAAATATTACTTCTCATTCATTTCACTGCCTTATTACCGGTGTGATGACATCAACTCCTGGTTGTATTAACTAAACTCAGGGAATGACTATCGAACTTAAGTTATACTATAATCATTTATTAGTTTGTTTGTTTTGAAGTAGAACAAGGATAGAATCATACATCCCGACAGTAGGACTGATTATGTTATTAATATTGTTTAATCATATTTAGATATTGTTTATTTTACATTACAGGGAGCAAAGTAAAGCTATTGTTCAGTTATCTACTGAGAAAGAGTAAGTTTAATTATGAATGCAGTTCACCTAATATGATGTCCGTATTATTGATTTGTCTGTATAATTATGAGGTTTAAAATGTGATTATCAGACATGGTAAATATTTGTGTTAAATAAATTCGTGAAATCGGAAAGAGACTTTTTCATACCCCTGTTTATGAGTGTGTATTATTTTGTAGCCATTTACAAGAACAAATTGATTTGTTAACTAAAGAAAACAAAAAACTTGTCAATGAACTGGATGAGAAGAAGATGGATTGTGACAAGTTTAAGGTTAGTCTTCAATATTCCATTAACTAAATGGTACTGGTCATCATCTGGCTATTTATTTAATAGTAGAATGTGTGTCTGTATTGATGACAATCTAGCCATTTTTCTGTCTGTGTCTCCATGTCAAATGTTGTGTCTTCGTGTCAACTTATGTTAAACAAGAGCAGTTATAATAATAATAATATTAATAATAATAATTGTGATGATGATAATGATGACAATGCAGTAGAAGCCATTTACAACCATTATTTTGATGAATTGGTAATATAAGGTGTGTGTGTGTGTTACAGCAATAATGTGGGGACTGTTGAGACATTATTATTGTCTCAGCATGAAAAGTTGCGTGAGATTCTCTGTGGCTGTGCCTTATCACACACACACACACACACACACACACACACACACACACACACACACACACACACACACACACACACACACATATATATATATATTTATACATAAATATATTTTACAGGCCTTACAGAGCCATGCTGCCCATCAGCAAGTCTTGTTACATCAACTCAAAAACAGACTTGAAGAGCACGAGTAAGTTACTTTATATAACTAATGCTGAGACGCGTTAAATAGTTTTAAGAATTTTCAGCGATTAAATTCTTGACGATGAATTTGATTATTTCACATGCAGATTGTTAATAGGGCTAGATGTTTACGGTTCTTGTTGTTTATTAACCAGAAATGAACAAGACTTTGAGCTGAAGGAAAAATTAGCAACAATTGAAGATCTGCACAATCGTCTGAAGTGTAATGTGGACTCTGTACAGCAACTGAACCAACAGGTTAGTGGAATTTGTGGAAATTTACCTAAACTTTTTCATGTTTGTGATTATTATTGTGTACTGATTGAGTAACGTGTTCATGAACTGATCACTTGCTGGCAGTTGTAGATCATTCGTATAGTTTATAATTCTCTCAGAAGTCTAATTGTGATACTAGACTGTAATTTTAGTAATGGAATAACAGAAAATAAGTTTTGGTTATGTACTGTCCCTCTATCTTGTAATGCTCTATTGTATGATTTTGTATGAAGTAGTGCAGTATCTTCAGCTGTTTTTGTATGAAAGCATGTCAGGTGTATAGCTCTGTGGTGTATACTTTCATCATATACACCATATACAACTATGGCGTGCATTCTGATGGTGCAATTGAAAGAGCACCACCCTGCCAATCTCCAGGTTCCGGCATTGAACCAGGCTCACACCTGTGTTTGTGGGATTTGTTTCCGTAACATTCGGTCATATGTCTCGCGTGTGACCAGTGCTCAGGCTGAACAACTCAATTCAGCTCAACTCGTATCAAACTGCATCAGACATCAGGTTGTCTCTTATTATTCCAGCTCGGTATGTTACAGAAGGAAAATGTCAAAATCCGAGCCGACTTGGAACGTGAGCTGACAGCACGACAGACACTACAGCTACAAGTGGAGAGTAAGGAACAAGTTATCAACAGTCTAAAGGCACAGCTAGAAGCCAGTGGAGTCCGATTTGGTGGTGGGTTGTCATCAAAGATTGGATCAATGAGAGATTCTGGATTGGTATGTTTCAGTGATATCGTGTATTAGCAATACTGTGTTGAGTTCTTATTGTAGATGTAATGTCTTTTGTGTGGGATTAATATTCGTGGATTTTGAGGTCACAAGATCCCTACAAATATTCATCCCCATAAATATAAATTGGCAGTGCGGAATCTCGGATTACAAGGCAGTTGACCATCCCACAACAACGAAAGCAAATGGACATTTTGTTCCATTCAGTCTTGTATATTTTCTAGATCTAATTGTGTTTAATTTGTTGTCTCACAAACATAAGAAACGTGTTATATTTCCCCCATGTTTACATTCAATGTTCAGCTCATATAGCTGTATAAAGGCAGAGTTTGTTAAGCCATGCCCACGTCTCATTTCACCCAGTGACTAGGTCTGGGCAGCAGCAATGATCATGTGATACTGAATGTTCATAGTTTTTACACAACTGCCACCCTGACAGCATTGTTTCTTCACCAGGATTGTTTACGTTTTAACCGACACAAATTTCAGAATAAAATACACTATTCTTTTGACAAGTGTGAAAAATATAAAACAGCCACATCTCTAGTTTACATTATTTGTGTCCTGAATAAATAAATGCTGGATTCATGGCTTAATTCATGAAAAATAGTTGCACTGTTGACCAAAGAGATGGCTGGATCCAATTTGTTTTAACAATACTTTCAGTAAGATCATAATTTAGGGCACTCTTTACACATACCTGTATATCAAAACATGCTATCTACATTCAGAATAGATTCATGTATCCAAATATGTGAGTTTGTTCTAGATTGACCATGCCACTGGCTCAGTCTGAGTGTTGAAATCCATCTTGTTTCAAACAGTTCCATTGACTTTCATGTTACTGGCGAGTTGGCATATTTTTTTCTGACCTAATTCTTGCCTGGTATCCAAATGTGCATGCATAGTGGGATTAGTCTAGTGGGTGGATCAAACAGCTAGAAGGGGTGAGGAGGAGGCTGTGCCATAAAAATGTCAGTAATCGTTCATATATTGATTAAATATATGCTTTTCCACATATCTTGACTTGTTACCTTTAAATATTGTATACTTTGTCCTGGAAAATGGTAATTTTGTCACAGAAAAGAATATTTTCTTGGTTGTGGGAACCATGATATAAATGTATATATATATATATATATATATATATATTAGAGAGAGAGAGAGAGAGAGAGAGTAGAGTTATATAAAGGATGCCACTCAGGCAATTTTAATGCTGTTCTGTGTTTTTAGTTGAATCATTTAACAGATGATGCTGTTATGTTGTAAGACAATTAATGTTTCTAGGTAATGAGTAATATGTTCCTAAGTGAAATGTTTTACCAAAGCTATCAGAACTTAAGTTTTGCATATATTTTTGACATTCATTTGTATTGCTAATAAGTGAATAATGTCAGCTGACTAATGGATATATGAATGATTGATTACGTATATCAGGTAGATAATATGCAATGTGATTGATCATGTACATAAACCAGATAATGTGCAATGTGAGCATGTGGACAAAGGGATAGTTCTCAGTTCAAAAAGTAATTTTTCATAAATCCAAAAGGTGGATATTCTGAATGCTGCTTTGAAAAAGCGTATCTTTAATTGTTGTTGTGGTTTTGGGTACTTGTTGTCAAACCTTTGTTATTGTTTATTTTCTTGTATTACTAACAGTCTAGTGGTATTCTGGGCAGCAGTGATGTAGACCCGCAGACATTAGACACAAGCTATTGGATTAACAGAGTGGGAGAGGTATGTGATATTGTATGGCAATTTTTAAGTTGTCTTATTTAGCTGAAGTTTTGTAGTCATTTTGGAAAGGATTATTTACAGCGTACTTGTTGACCAAGAAATATCAAATCAGTTGTGTTTTCTTCATCAGCTATCCTCGCAGCTACAACAGACCAGCGAGTACTGGACGGAGAAAGTACGAGACTTGACCACACAGGTGGAACGCCTTCGTCAACCACACTCGTCCATTCTGATCCACTAGAAAAAGAACCCGAATTTGTCATCAAGATATGCCGTACTCAGTATGTGTGTGAGTGTGCGTGAGAAAGTGTGTTAGAATGTAGTCAACAGACCATTCTTTGTGTATGGTGTCCAACTAACAAGTGCTGACATTATTCACCAGTGCGTCAGAAGCTATAATGAGCATCATATCAAAACAGTATTGTGTGTTGTATATAAGCAGTAAAGCCGTCCAAACAAGGAACACAAACATCTGGTGCACACATTCCATAGTACAATGTCCCAGTGTGTTAGTAATCATTACTTCATACAAAGCCCAACATATAACATTTTATCAAGTCATAAAGGTTGCATATAGAATATTTTTTATACTGGGAAACCTTTGTCTTTGTTCATGTTGGTATTTTAACATATCTTTTGTGTGTAGCTTTTTATAGACATTTTATCATTTCGCTTCTCGCTGACAAGCAGCCCTTAAGATCGGTTTTCTGACGTGAAAATCAGTTCAACAGGGGTTAATGCAACTCGCTGATCGCCCTTCACATGACATTGTGTACACCGTTGTAACTCAGGGTATCATCTTCAGTAATATTTTTGTTGTTGATGGGACACTAACAGGTCAAAACCAGTACAAACAAGGCATTAAGTAACAGCCGTTTGAAGTCCGAGTGTGTGGTGGGTGATCACAATTATTTCGTTTAAAGTTGTATTTTGAACTTTTATAGTGCTTGGGTCTGTATTCAACATAAATCTGTACGAGTGCATAAACTTATATATGTATTGTATCAGTTACAGATTTTCTTCTCCCGGGTAATTCCTATGCTATGATATTAGGCAAAAGACGATTCTTTTTGTATGCATGGAACAGTAATTTAATCTCCTTACTTGAATGATTCTAGTATAATATTATATTTATAATATATATATATAATGTGTGCATTGTGTGTGATTGCAGCTAAAGTTATAATTGTTCTGTGATTTTAGTATTAACCTATAACCCTCATTGCATAATGAGAGCCCGCTTTCTCCTACAATCTTATACACAACATCTCATCTGTGATAGATACAATGTTCTGTCAAGTCGAATGGCAATATCTATGATATTCAGATTTGTATACATTCCCGATATCATTAGGTATTTCGGTTATTTGACTACGACAACCTGTTTACTTATTATATTTATAGTCTAGTCTTCTTAGTGTAGTATTTATGAATCATAGAGTTACCGTTGCTTCTGATCCGAGTAGCACATCATTGTGATATATCGTGAAAATAAATGTCTTCTTTCTTATTGGACAGCACATTTGTTTGTTTTATTTGGGACTAGCGACTTGGCCTTGCACATTTATTTCATCAAAGAAAATACATAGACACATTGCGCAATAAGAACATGTAACATGCAATATATCTGTTTTTCATTGTAGTGTAATGAAGCTTATAGTGTAATCAACAACAAGATCAGATAAATACTGACTACGACTTAAACACTGTGACACATAATTAGATCAACGTCTACCCACGTGTATATCAGATATTCATTTCGAATAATTAGAAACAGAATCAAATTCAACACAGTTTCACTTCGGTAAAACAACGGTGACGGAATGCGCTGATGGCAAGTACATAATTTTACTATACATGTATAAAATACACCAAACTACATAGAGTGTGTATCAGTGACAAATGCTCATTACTAATGTGGTTGTATATATGTATATACACACACACACACACACACCCTGCCATTACCTACCATAGCTCACAGGAATAATTGACATACAAAATTTACACATTAGTATTTCAACAATAACAAACCTAAGCCTAGACCGCCAACAATCGAGAAACTGGACAACGGAGGAAATTACAGAGAAAGCTACGCATTAAAGACGTAAACCTTCATAGCTTGGACCTTCTGCCTCCGGTGAATCCTGCCGTAGCCTCAGATGCTCTAAGGTGTTCATAAAATGCTTGTTTATCTGTTCAGTTTCCTCTGTTGCCTCTAGGTTCGGTAGGTCTTCACGTATTTTATCAATCACTTGATTCAATACCTGCACAGTGATCTGTTAAATGGTAAACAATAGCTGTTTTGTATAAATAATTAACTAGGCAAAGGCTTTAAACATTTTAAATAACCATGTTTTTGGTTCCTAAGTAGCTGCAAATATATTTTCAAGCTAACCTGTTCATGTATTTTGCAGAAAAAAAGCTTTTGAACTTGGCGAAGAAACTAAACTGCATCTTTTTTTTAAAAGGCAAAAACATTTAACATACATAAAATGATTTACATGAAGAAAACCAGCCATACACAAACCATAAAAATTGTGAGGAGGATCTGTAATGACAGTATTATTATCTAACTACAAAGCATCGGCAGGTACTAAATTTAATGCCATATATTTCCATTTCTGTACAGAGCCACCAATATTCTCTTACTGCCTTTACCTCTGGGTTTCCTTTCTCATAGAAGTAAAGATAATGGTTCAGTATCTCAACAAAAAGCTGGACTTGTACTGAGGCATCCATGCATTGGTTGGCTATACGAAGACTCTTCTTCAAGCATTCCATGACCCGTTTTCCATCTCGTATCTAGAACAATAAGGGGTCAATGTTAAATTTTATTCTGTCAAGATTGTTTTCCATTTTCTTAATTGAGATGCAGTTTTCCGGTATAATTTGAAAATAATACAAACATTTGATTCAAAACAAGTGTGTCAAAATATCCTCAAAGATAATTAAAGATAATTCATTCAATTCTGACCATCAACTGTAATTGATTACTTAGAGTTGGTATTTTCTAGCCATTATATTTACTTAATTTGGATATTTCCAAAACACAGAATATTGTGTACGTATGTGTGTGATTTTTACCTCGGAACTATCTCCCTTTTCTGCATCTTTGAGTTGTCCCGACCAGAAAAGATGAGCACAGATGCTCACACCACGAGACTGATCTGGTTTCTTCAGCAGTTTTGAGGCGGCTAATGCACACTGCGTCCTCAGTGGCTCGTGGTTCTCTTCTGTGAAGCAAACCATTCGCTCCAAAGTGCCTATAATCAGGGAGATGGCTGCCAGCTGGGATTTACTGTCACTAATCTCTTCCTCATACAAGGAGAATGCCTTTGAGAAGACAAGAGACAGACTGAGCCATAAACATAGCATAAAACAAGGCTCATAATATAGGAATGGTAGGCTGAGAGAGTTGTCAGAGATGTCAATTCATAAAACTAAAAATACACAGATATTTTTTTAATTAAGTGTTTCTAGAGTCATGTTTTTCTGACGATTACCAGTTTAGTAAGGATCCTCACTCACTCCAGTTATACCATTTCACCATATGTCTCACATGAACTAATCATTGATATTAAACCTATATCTGAAAGGTGTTTCATTTTCACTTCGCCTCATTATCTTTGGAGGTCGTTCGGCCTATTTAGCCTATCTTGTGCACAAAAGTGGCCGTAAAAGAGCACCAACATTGATATTAAACAAAACACTCACTCACCGAGCCACCCACTCAAGCAATTCTATTTTCTTCCACCAAAGTATTCCACAGTTGCCATATAACTCAAATATCCGCAATAGTAGAAAAACGATGGTTTGACGATGACATTCTGATGCATGAGATGACCCAGATAATTATGCATACTGTCACTGATAGCATTCCAAGTTTCCAGCATCTGATGTTACTAATTGTCAGTTTATATCTAACCAATCATGCTGATGGTGTTTTCTAAAATCTGTTATTATTATTAGTCAAACTGATTGCTCCAAAATATGGCGCATAAAAGTAACAGACATTTTTTCTAATATATTACATACTGTAAAGACAATGTGAATCGTAAGTTGAAAATGCTGAAAATAAGTGGGCCGTTGACATGCTAGTGCTTCAAAATATGCCATATTTATTTAGTTGAGACCAATAAAAATATTAATTCGTATTATGAGAGATTAGTTGGCTTCAAGTGCAACAAAAGTGTTGATATACTATATATATATATATATATATATATATATATACATATAGTATGTGTACTATATAGTCCCATATATATATATATATATATATATATAGTATATCAACACTTTTATGTGACTATATAGTCCCATATATATATATATATATATATATATATATATATATGAGAAAATAAAATGGCCTTTTTTAGCCAGAGCACTGACCAAAACTGGCAATGCTCATAATCATATTGCATACTAAATTAATGTCAATACAAATATGATTTCACTTCTAACTCAGAACGAGTGTCAGTTAGAACCGATTAAAAGCCGAGTTTACACTGAATAATAAATTACTCCTACCTGTGATAAGAACTCGTAAGCCACAGTCTCATAGTTCTCAAAGCCAATTTGCCCAGCAGCAACAGCTCCCAGTAAATAGAGCCTTAATGGTAGTTCTGCCATCTCGGCCTTTATCAAGGCAGTAATTGTCTGGTGACAAAACTGGAATATCTTCTGACATTTCTTCTCCCATTTGTCATCCTACAACAGACACTGATCTATAATAACACACCAAGATTGCCAGATTGTTTTTTAACACAGACGTCATTAACAACCGTTAATTAACGTTATTTTGAGTCATGTAAAATCATGTATATTTTAGTTTTTACATAGAATTGTAAAAATTCGACAATTCTTTAAAATTTCATAAATTATATCAAGTGTAACAGATTTAATAATGACTGTTCATCATGACACAGTGTTAGTAATACCACACATTGTCTGATCTATCGACCAGTTGAATAAGTGTCTTTATTTAATTGGTACAGAAAACTCACAAAACCTAATCTAGCAATTAATGATCTTACTCAAAGATTAAATCAAAACACAACTGGATGTAACTACCCTGTTAGTGACTTCATTTCTCCCAAATCCTGGCATTTGTGACTTCACTTCCAATGGGATAAAACGAGCCGAGACCACATTGAAATTAAAGGCTGTGCTAAACAAGCGACAACAGCCTGGGGATACTCCCCGAAATAGAACCAAGCAATTGAAATTAAAGAAAACTCACTTACTGTTGGATAGCACAAGATGATTGGTCTAACGCCCCGACAATGCAGTCAATCGATCAGATATATTGTCTACATTCAAGCACCACTGTTTTACATTCAATCTACTGGATTCTCATAACATTTATGAGCAATGGTCATATTGAAGAATACGACAAATTAGAGCAAAATAATGACCAACAGAAAACCGTGAAGTCAAAGAAACAGCCTCAGAACAGTCCTGCAAAAAAGAAATCAACATCAGGGGACAGAACCAAATGCCGGAGTATGGAGAAGCCACACTCTATTCCATTGACACAGGCCAAGTCACACACCACACAGGGGATAAAATCTGGACCCTTAAAGTCGGAGATCAAAATTTCGATGAATCTTAGCGACCAGAACCTGGAAACAGACCAGTTGGAGAAGAATCCAGTCAAGTCCATGCCGACATCTCCCATATCCGGAATTGAAGATATGTCAATTCAAATGCTCCATTTCAGATTCCAGAACTTTACGTTAAGGAATCACATGGCCTCACAGATGTCGGAAGACTAAAAAAAAAACCAGGAGAAGACCTGGTCAATGATTTGCACCTGCAGCCAGATTCCATCAACTCAAATCACAGAAAGCATGCAAACTAGAATCACCTCTCCATCACCAGAAAGAAATTATAACCCAGATACTGTCCAAACCAATCACCAGCCAGTCATCTCCTGGACCATTAAAGATTTCCAATCAAATAGAAATCTCCTGTTAGCCATCATCCAAGAAAGTCAACCAGAAATCATCATGCCTCAGGATACACTCACCATGAACATTCTCCCAACAAAGCTTCCAGGGTATATTGTGTATTACAAACCAAAACTAATTAACTCATCCACAATGGGCAGATAACTCAACATAGCAAATACAGACTGTAAAACTGTTACTATAACAATTCAAGGATTCAAGAACACAACACTTAATGTGATCAACACATACGTTTCTCCACAACACCTCTTTTAAAACTTGGACCAAGCAGTAACCAGCACCAACAACTTTCTTCTAGCAGGAGACTTCAATGCCAATTCAGATGCCTGGGGATCAGCAAATAACATACCAGGCCATCATCTATTACACTAGTTAAACATATCAAGTAACATCGTGATAAATGATCCAAAAGTTCCAATCACATTTTATGGCTCTAAACTGGATCTAGTTGTTGTGTCCCCACAGCTATTCATAGCTACATCGAGCTAATCAGCTGATTCCAGCACTTCACGACCAGAGCAGATCAGACTACATTAGCTAAGAACATCATCACAGCCCTCGAACAATGACTACCATCAAGATGCTTCAACTTAGCAGCAGCAAAACGGAAAACAACAGCTTAGGCTTACACTTCTCCCCGGCTAAGACCAAGACCATGGCCTTCAAAACATATCAACAAGGTCAGCACAAGTTTAAGCTCGGCCTACAACATCTAGACACTGTCCACAACTATAAATATCTCGGGATCATTATTGACAGCTGAATCACGCTCGCCCACCACGTAGCAGAAACCAAATGTACGGTCGACGCCAGATTCAACATGATTGAGGCCATCACAAATCACACAGATGCTCACGACTCTATACAAGTCTTTGATACAGTCAGTTATCTTATATGTAGCTCCTGTCCTCCTCCTCCTGGTCTGCAAATCTACCACACAATCCTACACAGAGAATCCCCCTACACTACATCTTGGGGCTTCCCAATGAAGCAAGCTGCATTATGGTATACAGAGATTCAGGAATCATCCCCATCCATCTCTTAATAAAAAAAGGTAACAGTCAGCTATCTGGGATCAGCTTCCTAACCTATTCTATTCAGATCAACATCATACACCGAGTACAAGAAAAAATACAAAAGGAACCGAGAGTTCAAAATGATGCCATAGTTTAATGTATAGTTTTAACAGTACTCGGACTTTGATGCCATAACTGTTTCATGTCAATTTTCTAATAGTAAACAAGCTTTTGGTTTAATAATCATTGACCACTGCCCATTGTACAGTATGATCTCCGAAGACAATGGTAATAGAGCTATATACTTTGAAAGTTGCTGCTTTCAAGAAAAAAAGGGATTGATGAGATGCCACAATTTTGGGTTATTACTATGACAAACCTCTAGGGGTTTTCATCAGAATTCACGATTCTCTGTGTCAGTGCATTATCCCACAATGTTAACACACACACATAAATAGAACACGTAAATAACACAGTCTCACCTCATCCTTGATCTCCTTGAATCTAAAAGCTAACTTATACGCAGCAAATACTACAGGTGGTAGAGTATGGCGGAGACGTCTATTACCACCATTACCAAAATGTTTCCTGGCTGTATTTAAAACCTAAAATATAAAACAACAAAACTATTTACTCTTATAAATAAGATACAGACAGACAGACATACGTGAAGACGTGTAACAAATCTGCATCCAAAATAATAATTATCAAACACTGGGTGCCAAAATTAATAACAATGCCTAATTACTAATAAACTCTTACCAGATATTGTTGGTCAGCATCATCAGCATACATCAAGTGTATAAACCTTCCCATGAGTCCCTGTTCCTCAGCAAAATCTTCAGCATCTTCCTCCTCATCTGGCTGATCGCTCTGATCCTGAACCAGCACGGATACAAGACTGAGGATGGCATCCACCTAGTGAGACATGAAGAACAGTGACATCAGTGGAACACGACGGTCTTAAAAAATACCCAGTGAAATGTATCATTCTTTTAATGAAAATGTTTAGCTCATTAGTGAAATAAGGATCAGAAAAAAAGGAAACGAGCTGACATTTACAACCCAGTATTTGTACCAGTTTGTCATTAAAGGAGCGTATCACCTTCATTTAACATTTTCAGGGCTAATACACACATGTTCATACAACTTATAAATGATGTTAAAATATGAAGATGGTCAACCACATTAAATAATCCAGTTCAAAGTGTGATGAATTGACTACAACTTGTCTGTGGGCACCACAATTTTGAAGCCAAAATGGATGTCAATTGATACAAGTTATTAAAAATATACTGGGGTCATCCAAACATGTAATTCCGGAATAAAAGCATATTTACGAATATATATATATATATATATATATATATACTCATGTAACAAGAGGGTCTACTAATCTGTCACAAATATGTAAGCTAATTAGTATTAGTAGAAGCATGGGTACAGGTAAGGTCATGAGTATGACTAAGTCCGAGCATATTTGACTTGACTGGATCTGGATAGTTACATGATCTCTGTGCTACCTGACATCAGGACACATGACTTTATTCCTTAACACCATACAATCCGGCAGTCAAGGAAGATATAATGACTATGCTCTGGAAATTAGCATTAATTTCTTATATCTATGATATCAGGTAGAGTTAGTCAATATTATTGGTAGATTCTTTCATGGGGAACTGTTTCTTTATACCATATTTATTGAATGCTGAGGAAAATGCTTCAATTGTATCACAACTGAAAGATAGCTATTGCCAAAAAACTCTAACTGGTCTCCAATTTTAGATGAGCCACTGATAATGTAATAAAGTGAGAGATGGTGAAATGACAGTGTGAATACATTTATCCGAGGGGAATACTACGAGACGACTTTCATCACGGACCTGTTCCTGCGTCGGTATTTTGGTCTCATTCTCCACACAATTATTGATGATGTACTGGCTCATCAGCTTCCTAGCACTGAAGTCGAAGTATTCGAACAGCGGCCCAAAGTGTTCAAGCTTCAACACCGTTATCATATCGTTGTAGCTATCGATGGGTATCTTCATCAACTTCATCAACTCACGAGACACGGCACTGGAACTCTCCAAGCTGAAACGGCAACAACATCAAATAACTGCTGAGCTCCAGACGACATAAAAAGTCACACGGTCAGTATTAATAAGCATGGCAAATTACACAACGTGCATACAGTAGTAATCGGTCACTTACTGGTCAAGATTTAGTCCATTAAAGATGTCTTCAGTAGTTTCGAGAACCTTGTCCACATAATCAGTCCTGTCTTTGTAGCACTTCAGGGCAAGGTTAACCAGTGCCACTTGTAAAGAGACTATATCCTCTGGGGGCATATCCTGACGAGACTAATGTAAGCACAACAAAGGACAATAAATATTTAGACGGAAATAAATCGATCAATCCCTAATTTGACCTACATAATACTACATAATAAAATTCAAACCAGTGTTTTCGTGACAAAAAAGGGGAGTAAAATTTCAAAAGGTGGAAATAATAATAGTAATAAATGTGATGATGGAACATAAACAACATCTATGACACAATGTACCTGAATCACCTGAGCTATCTGCTGAGAGAAGATGTCAAAAAGTTGGATGTCAGATGGAATCCCTGTACCCTCCTCTTTGTTGGCAAACATGGCAAGTCTAGAGGAGATAAGTACTTATATATAGATGAACCATGCTATATGAATCATGATATATATATATATATATATATATATATATATATATTCAAAATAATCATCAGAACATTAATATGTATAGGTTTTGTCATTTTATCTTCATAGAAACTGTCGATGTTACAAAAATTTGTTAATTACCAAAGTATTCAATATATTTATTTGAAAATGTCATATTGATTAATGAATAGATATTTACTACGATAAACTTAGACTATCATCACATTGATAAGTATTTATAAACAAAATCATGTGAAATACAAACCTAAACCTAATTTCATCTTTAATTAGCAAAAATAATGATAGGTAACTTAGAACTTAAAATTCTGAAAGAACGATGTGCCAAAATAAAACGCCTTTAGTAACAGATGACAGACCATTAAAACCTATGTAAGTTGAGTTGACTATATTCACCTGTCAATTAGTGCAATAATGATGTTCTTAACATTAACATCAGGATGTAAATCAGCACAAGCTCTCAGAAAATTGCTCAAAGTTTGGAGATGATATTCGTCTGGAAACACCTAAAATATAACGATAGAAAGTAGACCAATCCCAAGACGCACTTCTTGATAGGAGCCAGATGAGCTTCAAGTATCAGAGAGAGAAATATTAATATAATAATTATATTTTTATAGACACTTGATCTGGTTTTACAACTCAGTAGGAAGAAACGTAATATTAAAATACATGCCTTGCATTAAATATAATTGCATTCATGATCCAGTACTGAGTTCTAAACAAAATCCAGGTTTTTATGACAAAAGGTTCTATTATTTAACAACTACTTTTGAAATTCTTATTTGTTTTATTTTTTCTGTTTGCTTTAAATGTATATTAGAACCTTTGGAATAAATGGATAGGTACTAGTCTATCAGGTGGTATATAAATATGGTTAAATTAAGCAGAAATAGCAATTAATACTTTTATTCAATGATTAGCTCTGCTACCTTATAACTATGACCAATTGATGCAATACTCTTCACTGAGATAGATTTGTTTAATAATTCTCTGATAAGAAAACTGGCATAAGGTAAAAAAAGTATTTGTGCTATTTGGGCTGAGTGAACATACTACTACTTCTGCTATTGTCGGAGGTATTAAGATTATTATCATAATACATATTATACGTATTAATATATAAGCTTTATTTCCAATTATAGCTGCATTATATATGTACTAATATATATAATTTGTTTTCTATTTAGGTAGTAGTTGTTTGATCATAATTCTGTAATAATTATAAACATCACCAAAACCTGAGCCCACGCCTTTATTATATGTAACACACAGACACACACACCATATTATACCTGTATGATACATTCCATGAGATACTCTTGCGCAATGGCATCACGACAACTTACTACTTGCTCTAGTATCTCAGCCAACACACTCTAAATAGTATATAATATAAATAAGATAGAACACGTGGTAACAAATCATCTTCAAAACAACACGTCAAATGTTAATCCTGAATCAAATCATTACTGATCTGTATGGTATAATTATAATTAAAACAAAGATGAATGATAAAGTACAGAGATGTAAAGAATTTATGATCAGCAGAAAAATACCATCAAATTGACCCAATTCAACAATGTTTGTGCAGGTACACTCATAGGAAAGAGCAGGTTAGTGATTCTTGTCATAACACTAATCTCAATTAAGACATATGACTGAGTAATTAATCCATAAGAAGGTGAGATGATTGTCATGTAATATTGTAAAGTGTGGGACAGATGGAAAACAGAGGGAAAAATGAAAAAAAAAAGTTACAAACATACAAATTACAATGATCACGAGACAGACCAGAAGGCAATAAACAAAGTCAAGTAAAACAAATTACAGCATAAACAAACACTGACCTTCTTATACAGTTCGATGTCGATGCATTCCAGCTGACTGAGTCTGACCAGATTGGTGCCCACAAGGATACGCAACTCTCTTCTTTCTTGTTCTCTCTTCTCTCTATCTCTGGTGTGACCTTGATGCTGCATGCGTACCCACAGTTTGTTCATCTCAGCAAAGTTTAACAGGATAAAGTCTATGGAATCCTGAACAGTACCTGTATCTGTCTCGCTAATAATAAATATAACATTCATCTAGATCTCGTGTTCAAACTTTACAGCTCCCACAACTACATCGTCTAATTCAATCTCATGTATGACCACATGCCCATAAACATATATCAACTGATCTCAAATGATAAATCACAAACATAAATCAATATATTTCTAAAGGCTAATGATAGTATTTACTACCTCGCTACTTCCTGTACAACATCAGGGAGAACATTTTTTGTACATTGTAAGAGGTAGTTTCTGAGAAACAAGCCACGTAGTGGGTGTTGTACACCTCGACACATCTCCACCAGATCTTTTAGTATGTCTTTACGTGAGAGCTCATTGGACTTGATGTACACAACACCAACGGTGATCAAAAGGTATCTAGGGAACATGAGAAAAGTCTGAGATCAGTTTTAAACAAAACTAATATTTAAAAATGTATTTAAATGTGCCAGACTTAGTTGTATAGCATCAATTATATTGTGGTTAGGTGAATAATCATGCAAGTAAATATGTTCATTTAATCAGAAACAAAAATATATGAGGAGAAACATACAATCTTGGTACTATGTTTCCAGCATACTGAACAAGTTCATAAAGGTCGGCAACTCTACGTCCTTTCTGAAACTCATCAACCAGATATAACTCGAGGTGACGCATTTCATCAGAAATTGCCATATCTCAAAATTATTTGTCAAAGAAAATATAAATACATGCATTTAAACGGATGTAATATATAAACATAGATAAATATATGATTGTGTAATAGGTAGCTTTTTACACTTCAGGTATATTAATTCATCTGAAGGTGGGTCAACACATCTAGCTAAACATTAATTAAGAAATAAATGTCTCAGCTCATAAGACATAGGGGTGTCTCTCATTGAGAGTGTGAATACATTACAAAGTACTATATCTTAATTAAATAATAAATTGTGTTCTTAAGACCTTTGACTCAAAAAAGACATTTAGTCTTATCTCTCCTTCAAAGTTTGAGGGAGAGATAACACTACATGTCTCAGCATGAAAAATTACTTTTCACAAATCAGTCTCCTGGTCAATTTCTTTTCTCAGTGGAAAGAAGCCAGACTTAACACTCACACTATACTTTATACGTGATTCATTCACACATATTTCATATTATATTTAAATAAGTAGTGTTAGAATTTCATTGTACAAATCAGACGAGTATAGAATTGATACACACGTAAAAAAGGATACATAGCTCATAGTAACATTTTGGGGAGAGCAATGAAGTACGCAATTCGCTGAGCATATTAGATGCATGCTTTAAGCCATCCATTAGTTTGCCTTTGTCCTACAAATGAGAAATGTACAATTGTAATCAGCATGTATTGGCAATGTTTCTGATTTGTCAACTGTAATGCATTATATATTAGGCCTTGAATATGTCTTGAATATTTGTGCTTCATGCACACACACATACACACATATTGTGGACAGAGCCAGACATGATATGCCACAGTTTCTGATATAACACAGTTGGGTCACAGGCCCCAAACATGCAGACTCTGTGATTGAAATATTTTTAATGGAATTATCAGAAGCTGACCTAACAAATATGGATTATTATGTGGCATGCTAGAAATATTTAAAACAACAACAAAAAGACAAATTGCACACAACGTAACAGAAACACTGGCCACAAACTGAGTTTTGAATTACTGGGCAAATTCGTTTTCAGTTTACACCAGTTATTTATATTTAAGTATTTTCTGGTGATGATGATTGATGTTTTACGGCCACTTTTGTGCACATAGTAGGCTAAATGGGCCGAGCGACCTCCAAAGGTAATGAAGCGAAGTCGAAGATGAAACAACCTTCAGATATGCCCACGCCGAGATTCTAACATGGGTGGTAGTGATCTGTGGTCCAACACGCTACCGCTAGACCATGGAGTACCCCAGGTATAAATACCACAAAGTATCAAAATGTTGAAACTACGTCTTACACCAAACAAAAAGAAACTATAATATAAATGAACAGAGCTTGGATATATAAACCAGATTAATATTAATGTGCCCATTTTATTTGGTCCAAGAATGCTTATAAAACCTTTACAGATAAACACATCTCATGTCATATTTTTATAACCAATAAATACAATTCTAAATTTAATGAAAAAATTAAAAATCACATAAAGATCCTGTCAATATTGTAAATAATATTGTGAAGTGCCTTAGAGCAGCTTCTAGCTGAATAGGGCGCTATATAAATATCACATATTATTATTATTAAATGAACACGCTAGTTTTAAATACACAAACAAAACACAGTGGAACAGATTAGAGGGCATGTTCAATTTTTTGTATTGGTTTGGGCGTTCTGATGAATATCTAATAACTGATAATTGTACTGTTATCATAATGGTCAAGTCTGGTCAAAAGTTCTTCCCTATGATACCCAGTATGGTCAAAATGTTTGCAAATTTCTATGATCCACATACATGGTCCTTGACATACATAACAAGCATGGAACTTTCAATTTTGCAGTGTAAGGGAAACAAACATTAGATTTAAACAACGATGTGTACTAAATCTGGTTAAAACATTCCATTGATGGATCTGCATCTATCATAAAATATAAACCAACAGCTATGACTGATTCACAAATCAGAAATACAATTGAGATAAAGCAGCATTGCTACAGAAGACAGAAACACCACACCCTGTCTGCATACTGTCATATATGCATGTATGCGAATCATTTCTGTGAATAAAGTAAAATATTCAGTGAATGATGTTCATAACAGGCAAAAACTTATCTCCCCATCAGCAACAACCCTGAATATCACCCAATTCACTGCAGTGACATGGTGCTAAGCATTCTAGAACACGACTAATATACACATGGTCAATTCTGTTGTAACAGGTGCTTACCAAACAGCGTTTCATTTGTAAGGACTGTGTCTTTACAACACCAAGGGCTTCCTCCATCAATTTCTCCTGTTCTTCTTGTGGCGACATCTGAGGAATGGATGGCTAATTAAAATATTATCAAAATAACAGTCAAAACCTCCCTAAGAATAATAACATCAAAAATGTATCATAAATAACAAGAACAGTTGTCAGCATATCTAAAACGTAAGAAAATAACGACCAGGATGGGGTCATTACAAGGTCAAGGTGATTGATTATGATTCTTTCAGAACACGTTGTTTATGATTACATTAATACTTAATGTAACCGATTAGGATTGCAATCATATGTTAACTAATTATGATTAGAAATAGAATCATGGATACAATGTATACGAGTATATCGCACAAACATGAATGTGATACTTCATCTTTATTCACTTAGCTGCATACATAATATAAATATAACTACTGGAAAAAAGACTGGACATTTATAGAATGTTATAAGTGGATTTTATTGATCTGGTGATCAATGTGATATGTATAAAGATATGAAATTTATTAGAAAAATACATTATATTGATTTTAACAACATGACAAACATCCCAAAGTTTACTAATCAAAGTGAGATTTGTTTTTTATGCACACGAATTATTAAATGATATGATCTCCTGGACAGTAGTGATTAGGGAAGAATATTTACCCTCCAATACTGAACAATCTCTCAACTGCTGGAGATGATTTGCCATGAATGCACAAATATTTATTAAGATAAGTGAGATTAATGCAAATATTGAGGATCATCAATATCAACTCAACATTACCTCATCATTAAACCCAGCTTAATTTCTCATGTCACCTGGTCAGCTAAGTCAATTATTAGTTAAACACTTAGGAGTGAATTCAATCCCTATCGCCTATAGAAGTTATTTAACCAATTTACCCACTGGGCAGAGAAATACAATGCATTATAGCACACAACGATGAACCTTGCTAATCAAACCACCAACTGTCTAGCTGGCTGCCTTACAATAATATCACAGTTAGACAGACTCATGATATTGATAAACGCCCCATATTCACAAGACCTCTAATATTCCATTTAAATCCATTATCTTATAATTGGCAATCACATCGTTTAAATATTTTGGAAATATACATGACAAAAATACAGTTTATAAACTCATTCCATGTTGGGACAGAGTTGATACTACAAAATATTGCTTTCTCAAGTCTGCAAGCCTGAGAATGTATAATGTCCTAAAACTGAAAACAATCGCAAAGTGATTGGGTGGATTAAATGGAGGGGAGGGTCCCTCCCTTTGCAGTCAGATTGTTTTGGGGTAATTTTTGCTGGAAAAACTCTGAAATCTGTGGATCCGTACAAAATTCTCAGCCCTGAGGCTGTGATAATGTAGATGTTTTTCCATGACATAACATGGTAAATAATCAAAAACCTTGTGTAATCATGACAGTAATCACTGATGTAATTGATTATGATTACATTGCATCTGGAAATGATGATTACAATTATTTTTAAATTAATTTCAATTTACAATTACCAATAAGATTACCCCATGCCTGATAATTCACAGTTTATTTTTTATGTGATCTGACATGCGCAGTAGTTCAGGCTCAACAAGGTCTAAAATAATCAATCATTATCAAAATCTTTGTGAATATCTGTATTTTAATATTTTTATATGAGGTATTTGAAGTTATTTAGCATTGGTGCTGGTCACAACTGGAATAGAAGACCAAAGGGTGACTCTTAAAGAATCATCCCCAAAACAAAGGTGTAAACAGCATTCAAACTCACAACCTACAGACTTGGAGTGCAATGCTGTGCATTGTATAATAACACACACACACACACAACAGGCATGAGAGTAGCCTTTGAATAAAATCCAGGAAAGCAGGAAAGGATGTCAGAGAGCAAACTCAGCCACATGGAGCTGGGGGTGTGGGGGGGGGGAACACACACATGAATGCCTGCACATTGAGTTTCAGTTTTCAGCATGTCACAATTTCACATTATTTACAATAATCTTTTCTTTCTTTTTTGTGTGAAACTATGAGGTTTTCTTAATTTACCCTTTTAACATATAACTGGCCAGATTAATTGCAATACAAATATAAATAAGAGGTGTAAAAACAAAGTTAATGGCTAGAATGCTGTAAGAAAAAAGTAGATTCAGTATGATTTTTCTATAGTAAGATTTCACATATTGCAACTTGCATGTATTATTCTATAGTGCCAAACATAATTATGACACTGACCTTAATAATCATGAGAAATCAGCAAATGGAAAACTTCATGAAATTTAGAGCATTAGTTTAGTTTTCTCCTATTATTCAAACTGCTTTATATTCCGGGGTTTATAATTATATGCATAAACCTATTCAGCCACTGTGCATATATCCAGGAAAGTGCTGGCCCAATATAGGCACTTTCATGAAAATTTAACTCAGCTAAGTTTGATAAAAAACTTTATTCAAAGAGAAATAGCTCAATTTCTATAATCATATACAGTTTGCATGATGTATATAGGTAATATGTAAAGAAAGTTATACACTTTTTAATAAGTTGAATATCATGAATTTATATTTTATTATGATTGTCATAATTGTGACTGTCACAATGGTAAAATATGAGTGACTATTTCAAAAGTTAATGTCAATAACGATTCCTTTTTGTCTTCGAGTAAACAGCTTTTTAATTTCCTCACAAGCCGAAAAAGAAGGAAATAAAGCTGAAAAACTGGTTGGGGTGGCATTATTTTTGTTGTCAAATGGTTATCGGGGGCCACTGGGAAAAGAGCAAAAAAAAAATGTATCATCAATCATCAAATCGTGAAAATATCCGTATTTTGTCCTCTAGGTAATCAGGAGTCGAGGAGATAAACTATGTATTTACAAAAATGTCACAGAAACCAAAAAAAAAATGGGTGGCAAAAAATCCCAGAAAGGGTGTAACTCTCTTGGAGATTTTTCCAAGTAGCAGTCTCAGTCGTCCATTGCTTTATGTTGACATACGGTCATGATGTTTATGAAAGTACCCTATACGGCAATATAATAGCTGAAAAATTAGCTCACGACATGGTCATGGGTGCGGAGTCAAACTGTAACCGTTATAACGCCTTTCATAATTTATTGTATATTGATAATGCTTCATTATTCCTGAAGGCAGATTGTATTACCAATAAAGTGTGCTCTTGTATGTGTATGAACGTCCAGTGCACCCGCAAATGATACGTTTGTTAAGTGGTCAAGAGGTTTGGGGTTAACAATTATAATCAGGTAATTGAGTGAGCGATAATATAGGAACAGATAATGTAATTAGCTGTACAATACATACATTTGAATATGGTTATACGTGCCAAGATAAAGAGAAACACTAGCAGGGTATATAATTAAAGAACAGCGTTTCACCACAGAAAAGATTATAAATCATTACCATTTTGACGAACTTAACGTTTCAATATTTCCTAAATACGAGTAATAATCAAGATATCCTCAAATTGTACGTGATGGTGGATTTGGAGGTGTGAGAGAGATGGCTTTAAAAGAACGTTCAGTTTCGATTTTGGCATCCTCTCTCTCTCTCTCTCTATATATATATATATATATATATATATATATAGAGAGAGAGAGAGAAATTGACTTGAATATATATATATATATATATATATATATATATATATATATATATATATATATATATATATATATATAACAATAATGAAATAAATGTACAAAGGGTCAATTAAAAAAAAGTTAAAATATCTCAAAATAGAAATTAAAATACAAAGTTATTATATGATTATCCTAATATAAAAAATTAGGTAATACAATTGGGCTACATAAGAACTCCAGATTCCCACTGCAACCTCACGTACAGTAATACATATAGCCACTAGAAATATTTGTAAAACGATATAATACGGGTATATTAATCGAGAAAAAAATATTATGTGGTGTGGGTCTTTTGTATTTTTTATCGAATCTTTTGCCTCACGATAAATTTTCCTCTCCATTATTTTATTTATTAGGTATAAAGGTTATAGAGATACACATGTAATTGTATAAACAGTATAAATAACCTATATAATATACACCAAAGGTATTAAGAATGCCGAGGATATGGTGCAGATAAGATAAAACCTATTTCCATTGTTGTCATCTTAATAATTAATTTTTGAATATATATATATATATATATATATATATATATATATATATAAATGGTATATATATTAACGTTAATATTGTTAGAATTGATCTAAACCACATAGAATTGATTTTAAATACAATTAAAGCAATGCTAGTGCTAGAATTTAATTTGGCAGAATGATTATCCACTTATAAATATATACCTACTATTATTCACTAGTATAACTTTCTCACTAACTAATAATTTCTATCGGAGTGAAATTGATCCACATGCCAAGGTGACATGGAAAATTGTATCAATAATATTAATAAAAATTACACCAAAACACATACGCGCGATCGCGCGCTAGAATATTTATCTATTTTTCTTTAGTGAAACATAAAAGTAAAACAAGAAATCTACTGAAACGTCATACAAATATTTATATAAACAAGAGTAGGATTTTTAAAGATAAGCTATCGAAATTGTATTGGAATGGTGTATATCATAATGATAATATTAACCTGGTTTACAAAAAGGTCCGCAATAAAAATAATGATCTCTCTTAGATAAGATAAAACGCTTTAGAAAATGTCGTAAAATATGTTTAATTAAAGGATTATGCTTAATGCCATTAGAAGGAAAATCTATTTATACAAATTATTAATAAACTCTAAGTTGCTGAAGTTAAGAAAGAAGTACAAAGCTTAGACTATTTTGTACAGTGTAAAATGATTATTATAACATGAAACTTCGCGGATGAAAATAAAAGTGAGATATATTATTATATTTTTATATTACATGAAAAATATGTTTACGGTGCTAAATAAATTAACCGAGTGTAATTACGCTTGTAGTGAACTCGTATAACTTCGAGTGAAAAAGAAGTTGATTAATATGAAATTTGTAACCCTTTCAATGTTTTCTTTGTGAAGTTTCTATATATTCTACGTATCATACTCATATAACAGAAGATGAATTGCTGAATATCGCATAAAATTTTAAAATCAAGAAACGAACTGAAATCCCCTTTATCATAATGTAATCGTATAAGCGATGACTCTGATAGCGCTGATTGGTCGAATACTTCGTTTAACATGGCCACCGGCCACACCAGGAATCATGGGTACATATGGTCGAGAGACGACTTCTTAGAGAAACGATCCATAGACGCAGATAATACGGGAATTTAAGACCACCAGGTCTGAAGGCTTTTATGGACGAATAGCTCGAGAGAGGAGACCCCATACATCGAAAATGTCTGTAATTACGTGTGTAAAAATATGAAATTATCAGCATTTTATTATTCTACCTTTATATTAAGGAAATTATTAACAATAAATCAACATGATTGGGGTTGAAATAGAGTATTATGTAATACAATTATAACATTGATTAGTAGTAGAGAAAGAACGTGGCTGACAACTAATATGAATGTCAACATTAAGTACTTCATATTATGTTGCTGTTCTCATATATATATATATATATATATATATATATATATATATATATATATATATATATATATATGTGTGTGTGTGTGTATGTGTGTATATATATATATATATATATATATATATATATAATTGTGTGTATATAAATATATATATATATATATATATATTATATATATATGTTATATATATATATTATATATATATATATATATATATATATATGTGTGTGTGTGTGTGTGTGTGTGTGTGTGTGTGTGTGTGTGTGTGTGTGTGTGTGTCTTTTACATTGCAGCTAGAATAAGAGAAAACTATTTAAAGTTTTACGACACATATCTTCCTTTTTTATTTACACAGGTTCCTAAGCGGATTAGTTGTTCTTCATCCTTGTGTAGCCTCCTGACAACGACCAAATGAAGTAAGTCGGTGATACTTTGTTCTATAATATCTCAAATATCTATGTTTATCTATGAATATCTATCATGTTATCATCACTCTTCAAGTAGCTAATGATAGGCTCGGATTATTATTTGCTCTGGTGACTTCTGGATCTTGATCCAGATGCTAGGGATAGCAGATCTGCCTCTAGAGTTCATTCTTTTAGCTTCCTATCAATCTACAGTATGTCAAATAAATAAACCTAATTGTCCATAAATAAATTCCCTTATCACAGCTAATCTTAAGGTTTCTTCCCTATTTTCCTATTCATAACAGTTATCTGTTGGTATTAAGATTATGACGTCCAAACAGTATCATGACAATAGCTCGTCGAGATTTATTTAGCGCCAGTTATATCTAAGGGAATGGCCAACACGTGACGGTGTGCTATGTCACCTCGTTAATGTATTGCTTCATTGGTTGATTTTTATTTACATTATCATTGAATTAGTTTAATTCTGTTTTAATGGAAAATTTGCGTCTCGTTATTTCTGTATTAGCAGCCATTACTGATATCCCAGTTATTGATGGAATGTTTTGTTATGTTTCTGGATCCAATTGCTTCTTATATGAAGTAAAAATATGAATTGCGGCTAATACACACACGGAATATTCATGAAGTGTTTTCGCTATTATGAAATGTCATGCCATTTACTACGGAGACTTCGAGTGAGTACATCTTATGATATGAAACACTAACACAAACTGTGAAGCTGGTAATTCCTGAAGTGAAAATGTCTTTTCGGTCTGGAACACCAACAAATTGGTAAATGTTCCAATCTTCAGACAGCCGAGCTCTAACAGGTGAACGACTCCATTGTTTGGCTGCAATTTGGTTGTTTATTGAAAAATAACCCGTGTTTCCTGAAAACCAATGAAAGAAGACTAAACACCCAAAACATCACCAAATCTGTTACATATATGGACGAATTAATGTTATATGATTGGGGATAACCTTTCTCAGTGTAGTTAAGTTTTTACATTTGTTTTATATTTTAATCCAAACCTTCATGCTTTGTACTAATCTTTTAATCGGCTGACAAGCATCACTGTTTCCGGTTGGCTGGAGAACTCGCCCAACCATATAGAAGATGGAAAGAAATAAGCTCATTTAAATCAGGTAAGATGTCCTTGTTGTTGTTGTTATTGTTATTGTTGTTATTCTTGTTGCGTGGTAACGACACAGCGTTTATAGACTGTTTTTGTAGTTTAAAGTGGTCTGAAATTATCATTTTTACAAATACAATCGATTAAACGCTCAACTTTAGATAACTCCGTAGTAAGCACACAAATTACATTCAGATATGCAGTAATTAATTTATTCCAAACAGCTACAGATGCACAGTTAACGTAGATATAAATAAGCATATAGAAATTAATAAATTAATCAATGAATTTATTAATTAGGCACCTTCCAGTGTTAATGCGTCGTCGGCTTATAACTCTGTACCTAGCTTTGTGCTATAATGTAATTAGTTTTTGTTTTAATGACTGTATCTCTCATTAGTTTTCATTATTATTATTAATTGTATCATATCTACTTGTTTTGCAACAAGATATTTTTGCCTGTTTAAATCTGTTATAAAATAATATTCCAGGTTATGAGGATATTATTCAGATATTAGTTTCTGACGATGTTTTCAGACAAAGATTTTATACTAACCTAAATATTAATTAGTTAATTTTCAAACAATGTTACTTAAGGTATATAATTTTGTGTGTGAATCATTAACTATCGCTTAGGATTTGAGTGGCAAATCGTACAGGTTTGGGTTACGGAGTGAATATGGACATCACACCATGACGGTGAAGATGGTCATCACATAATGACAGTGAAGATGGACATCACACCATGTCACTGAAGATGGTCATCACACCATCACAGTGAAGATGGTCACCACACCATGACAGTGAAGTAAGTAAGTAAGTAAGTAAGTAATTTTATTTCAAATGATACATAACTATAACAATAAATATATAATTACAGATACATCAACAAGCGTATTATTTGTGGTATTGTACAAAGGTCATTGAAGACCTGTGTCTAACGATCGTTATCTGTCTAATATTTATAGTAATCGCTTAAATAAGGTTGTACACACAATGTGAAAACGTTAGCAAATGACAAGCAAAATTCAAAAAAGATTCTTAATGTGGAGATTTATTGCAGGTGGCAGAACCAGCTTTTCAATATGGGTTTAGGAAATACTTCTTCAAACGGTAATTGTAAGAAGATACTGATTTAGTCTCTTTGACATATTGAGGCTATTGAAAATGATCATCACCGTAATCGTTAGAGTCTATCAGCACACAAACTATTAGGAAGCTTAATCTTTATGCTAAATCTAGCTAATCATTTATAACAAAGAATGGTTATTTACTGGTCGTAAGATGGAAGCATCAATGGATATACGTTAATTCTTGTTTGTTTACTGATATAAAGATTGATAAAATTATAGATATGACATGATGTTAGCCGTTTTAAATTAAAAGACAATCAGTGTTTGTTGGATGTCCTCAGCCATAATAATTCTTGCCTGGCCAGGAGTAGATGGATTTATATATTAAACAACAAATCCTTGTAGACACTCAAACTCATTTTAAGACTGATCCTGCTGGATGACGGTAAGAAAGAGAGATACAAAAGGATGAGCAAACTAAATCTTGAATGATAGAGAGGATGATCCCTTCACTGAACTGAGGTTTTATCAAAACATAAATAAATAAATAGTAATGCCATACCCGATTCCTGTTTTTATTAAATAAAATCTGTATTTGAAAATTAACGATTGATGGTCGTTCAACCTGCTATCTATTCTCGGATGGCTATTTCTATGCATTTCAATATAGTAACCATCGTGAATTGTGCATAAGTATGTTATATAATTGGTGATTAAAAGTTACTAAAGATAATAAAAATAAAAACCCAGTTTGTCTTAGATATGATAGCATTCTATAGATTAAGTCTTAGTAGAAGATCCTGTTTCCTGAACCCAAAACGTTCAGTAAAACAACAGCTTTATTATCTTATGCAGCAGTATAAGTTAGTGAGGATACCCCTTTATAGATCTAGTACTGAGTACGGAAATTAAACTTTCTCAAGATCCTTAAAACAGGAACGGGGGTGTATTATGAATTAAAGCAGACATTAAGTCAAAATGTATTTGTTAAGGTTATCATAATAACACATTTTTAACTGCTTTCGGAATTATATATTTATTTAAGTGCTAATAGGAATGGCATTGTCCTCATCATTAATATCATTATTTCCAGTGATAGATAATTAACTGATTACTAGGCACCTTATCACACACCCAGTTTATTTTACTTAGGGGGAAGATCCCCCCCACCCATATCAGTATACGATTTCGTTGTTTATTTATCCACACTCTCCATATAAAAAACCCCACAAACAACCATGTACATGTCTAATATTAAACGTTTGATGGATAAACATCATCATCATCGTGACCAACAGCAACAGCAACGACAATAACGGCACCAACGACAATAAAACAAACATAACAACAATTATTTTAAAGGTCCTTCACGAGTCATCCTGTTTCATATTAGCTGACAGTGACAATTTCTAATATAGTAATCATATGGAAAGAATTATCATTTGTAATATATTATAATAGATGGAATACATTTCGCTAAAATGCTACGCGCTTATCAATAGTGGAATGTTATTTGACGGATGTTTCGTCAAAGACTTCGATTCATTACCTTTGGAGGTCGCTCGGCCCATTTTTGTAATAATAATAATAGTAATAATAATGTATATTTAATAAAGCGCCCATACTAGTAGGACACATTCAAAGGCGCTGTACAAATAATATGTAATATAATAATACCCCAAATAATATATCTGTAAAAACCATGCGAGTGATTTAAAAGATACTAATTATTTATCTGTGAAAGCGACCTTGAACAGGTGTGTTTTTAGAAGATTTAAAATTTTCGAAGTACATTTTTGTACACAGAATATACCCCAAACCCCAAAATACAATATTTTCCACTTAAGTTTGCGTACTTTCTAGTGACAAGAAATTGAAAATATTTTAAGTTTATGCCAAGATTTCAAGATTTGTATCTTATACTGTATTAATTTAGGAAGAAATTATAGGTTTTGGTTGATAATTGACAAAATAGGGTATTTCTGTCATAATGTTCATGATCATCATTAGTATCATGATCATCATCATTATCATCATAATCCTCATTAATATTTCTATACATAAATCATTGGGTTATAACTTAAAAGTAACCTGCCTATAGCTGCTTCCCTGTGGGGGTGACATATTTGTCGCGTACGAAAAGTGGATTATCTGGTTCCCACAGGCTGATGAGTAGACCAGACACATGCTTAGGTATACGTATGTATAGATATGTGGACGTGTAGAATATTTTATATTTAGATTGAAGTATGTATAGCTTTATATATATATATATATATATATATATATATATATATATATATATATATATTTTGGAGGGATAGATTTCAAAGGATGTTCATGTGTTGATGTTCTGAGCCAGTGTCACTGTATATATGTATCTCTAAAACACACATAGCCTATTTCGATCCAGACCCCTTATTATAGATTATACTCATATGGGAAAATTGTTAAATATATAGCTATTATAATCCCGACGTGTCATTCGCAGTATCGGAGATCTGCCTGAAATCCCTGTTCTGACCATGGTCAAATAGATCAAGTGGATACGCTTTAATTTAGATCCCACCACACCTAACTGCATATTCTTAGGGACGCTAAATTAGGCGTGAATGAACGTTCACTTTGTGATGAACGGAAACGTTTGAGAATTAGCTGTTAGGTTTGAATAAATCATAGCATTTACTCAGAATTGAGGCGACATTTCGTTCCTGTCTAGTAATAACCCATTGTACAGTATTGCTACTTTATTTTTAGTTTAGTCACTTTGCTGCTTCCATATATAGGTAGTGTACATAACACAACTTTGTCGTGTGCTTAACTGAATCTGTTATGTTAGTTGGCGTGTCGGGCATAACCTTTCACCCTGATCAGATAACAACTTTGTGATGCCGAACCTATCGGACCCCTGTCGGTACGGTTGATATAGATATAATTTCTTTAGCTATTTGACCCCATAAGGGAGCTGAGATCAGCATTTGTAGTGTCGAAATGGTTTTATGTATAAATTACCTTTGAGCTACAGCAAATTACTGCTGAATGTAAACTTGTATTTATGTAAACCTCCTATTGAACCACATACACATGTTGTTAACTGCGAGTTAACTGGTATTTTCCGCTTTTTGTGCGTATCCTACTTCAACCGCTTCCCTGTAGGCGTGACATATTTGTCATGTACGAAAAGTGGATTATCTGGATCCCCACAGGGTGATGAGTAGCCCAGACATATATAGGTCTACGTATGTATAGATGTGTACGTTTTTGTATGCTTAATTTCAATGTATTGATTTAATTTTGCTTAGATTAATGGAGCTATAAGTTTTAAAGGGTGTATAGGTTTTGATGTTCTGAGCCAGTGTCAACATATATATGTATCCTAAAAACACGCACGCACGCACGCACACGCACGCACACACACACACACACAGGCGCGCGCGCACACATATCATACTAGGATTCGATAGAAATATGTTCGGAATTCAGTCGACTATCATTTTTATTATGACAGCTTCCTATTCATGACAATTAAAAATCTTGTTAATTTTGACGAATGAACTTAACAAGATGTTTGCTAGTTTTCATCAGCTTTAAGTATTATCTGTTAAATTTATTCCTCACCTCATGTCTGGCATACTATTTGTGGCCATGTAAGTAAAGGGTGAGTCAGATTAGGGTACGTTGTTAGCGATTTAGACAAATCAATGTTTGACGTGTAGCAGTGTCTAACAGTACCCTAATCTGTCTCTTTGTCTAGGTAGATATCTGTTGACCCTTATCTCTAGCGGCTGGCTATATGTATCGCCCCGTGAGGAGGTGGAAGCTTCTTTTTTTAGCCATCAATGTGGAGAAAGGGAAGATTTATTGGCCAAAATGAATCTCAAAGATAATGGGGCAAAGTAAAAAATAAAACCACTAAGATCTGAACGAGGAGCTACAGACATCTGAGAACAATCAATAATACTGTAAGTACTTGGTATATGCGTCTGCGAATTGATTTGTCTGCAGATAACAAAAGATCTTAATAGATTGATGGTGACAAGATGTAAGGCCATCAATGAAAAACCCAGAAGCTTAAGCCCAAAAAAGGATTCTCAATAAGTGTTTGTTTCGTTTAAAAAAGTGATATTGATTGTTTATTATTTGTAATGACAACATCGTTAAAGTCTGGATTTTGGTAAAATATCTCGAATAATGACGAAATACGAATAACAATAACAATAACAACGGATTTTGATAATTAGATCGACGTGACACCTGAACACGGTAACTTATATTTTGCAATATTATACTTTATCGAATATTGTTGTTATTAGAGTATAAACGAAGTTAATAAGACAGATTATTCCCATAGAATATTATTCGAGTAATGTACCAATTTATCCTGACATTGTGTCCAAATAGCCATGCAATATTTGATAATATAAGAACAAATAAAATGTGAAATAATGGAAGAATGATTGTGTTCTGAGTTTTCATTTAGAAGTAAATATTGACATATTTACAGGGCATCAATTATGTTAGTTTGAATGTGATATAGATGCCAAAGTAAAGAGCTGAATTATTATAATGCATTAAATTGTCAAATTTATCTATGGCTGTTGTTTAGAAGGTTTATTTATAATAAATATTGATGACAACAGTCGTTCAGGATTCTACAAATAGCTCGATATTAGTAAAAGCTAACAGTATAAACCGAAATAAATAATCTTATCTCTTTAAAGAATTGTTTGCGAACAAATAAACACAGACACATTCGCTTTTATTTCTACAGATGAGACTTCATTCCATTTTTTAGAATATTAATGTAAAATTTATAAACAATTTGTTTCTCATCCCAATATTGCTATAATGTTAAAGTTGTCATTGTTTTCTAAAGCTATATTAATTGGAATTTATTATCAGAATGATATCAAGTCATTTTCAATAATGGGAATATAATTTAATATAATAATTTCAGTAAGACTGATTAACTTCATAATGGCGTCATATTAGTGAAAGTAAACCAATAGGGTTAGTAGAAAAGAAACACATTATAGCGAGAAACAAATCTGAACAGGAATAAAAATGTAGAAGGTCTGTTTTATCTTCTTATATACAATTTCTCTCTCAACGAATAACACCTTGTTAGATGTAGATGCCATATATGGTATGATGCTATATAACTAAGTACAGTCAAACCTGCTTTTAACGCCACCTGTCTGGAAGCGCCCCCTGCTATTAAACGCCACCTTTCAAAAGTCCCGATGCAAGTCCCATTGAAACTGACTCGTCTAGAGCCGCCACCTGCCTGACGCAGCCAAACGCCATAGTGTCATGGTCCCCGGCCAACGATATTACCTGTCAAGCAACCGCCAGTTGCGATAATTTGATTGAGGATTTATCAGCATGATTGAGTGCTGATTGTCATTGGCCGAACATCACCAACATATTGACCAATGAGAGCTCTTCCCCATTTTGTCTCCGACGGTGTGTCTAGTGTTTTGAGCTGATGATGTCTTGGCTAGTGGGCAGTGCTATTTGCATTGCTATGTAATTGTTATGTGATTTCAACACACCTTGAGTAAAGGTAATTGCTGCTTGAACAGCTCCTGTGAGAGATTTGCAAACTTAAAACTGATAAAGGCGTTATTTTACAATTGTAATTGCAATGTCTACAAATATTTTGGATATAAATTGTCAGCACTTTTCTTAATTAATCACATTATACTTTTCAAATTCCAACATGCGCTCTATTTCTGGCTATTTCTGGCATACTGTGATTTTAAGAAACGACGATCGTCTGTATGGATTTCAAGATGTTTCGTAGATCTCTCCAAATCGTAACTTTAAAAAAAAGTTAAGGCCCTGGAAATGTATGATAAAAAATGTTAGATCTACATGCAAATAGGTATAAAGTATGTGTATGCACGAATAAAAATAAATAGTATGTACTCTGTGTTGTTCACTGGAAATTCCACCTTTAATTAAGTGCCTGCTGTCCCAGCTGGAAACTCCACCTTTCTGTAAACGCCACTTTCAGCAAGTCTCCACATGTGGCATTAAAAGCAGGCTTGACTGTATATGACATATATAAGTACTAGATGATAATATTTCTAGTTTCGTCTAATGTTCATATTGATACAATTAGGTCGATCGTTTCAACATGAATCGTTCACAGTACCTAAATGTATCGTAAATTGTCTTGTATGTATCTCATTTATCGTTTCCACTCCCTAACCCGGTCTCTGGTATTCTTTAATATGTCCACCATCGACTTGGCTTATATCATATATATATATATATATATATATATATATATATATATATATAATATATATATATATATATATATATATATCAGATATGCACACTAACTGTGGCATCCATCGACATTTAACCACTTAGAATTTTGTAAACTTACCATACTGTACATTTAGAGATTTGTACCCAGATGTAAGTAAATACAGGGTCTGACCCTTGCTGGGCGAAGCTAAGCAAATACATTCCTTTCAAGGCTCCTACTGGGCAATGAATATAAACACACCTTTGATGATTAGAAAATATATTCTTACATGGGGATGCACCCAAGCTATGATCACACTGATATAATACCTCTTTAGCTAAAAGTGCCTTGTGGTTCAGCTTGCGCTAATTTACCATAAATTACATGTGCTGTTACCAATATGCTGGAACCAAATTGATCCAGAACTTTGGTTCAAAAAAAAAAAAAAAAAAAAAAAATATATATATATATATATATATATATAATAGCACACTGACTGTGGCCCCACCCACAATATGGTGACACCACCACATAGCATGCCTGTAATCTATATAGATATATCGCTATTTAGGAATTTACCCCCGTTTAATTTTTAGAACAGGCAAAATTAAATTAAATCCACAAATTAATTTACCATTTTGTTTTTAATTCAGAAATATTTCTTCCATGACAACCCTACTTGGAATATAAACTACTCGGAGTAGGTACTCGGAGTATCTACTCATGGTAAACAATATTAGGCAAAAAGAGTCGGAAAAAACCGGAATTGGAATTGAAAATTTTGGAATTGGAATTGAATTGGAATTGATAAATTTGAGGTGGAATTGGAATAGGAATTGACCAAATGGAATTGAGTGGAATTGGAATTGACAAAATGGAATTGACCCCATGTCTGGTTCCAACCATATTAAATTTAATAGTTGTTTTCCTTATAGCATATCTTGTTTGGACATAATTCTAGTTGACCTGTGATCAGACTTTTTCTATACCCAGTTATATTTCCAATATCTGGTGAAAATAAACATTGATAATAAAACCTTTAGGACTATGGACTCAATAAATCATTAAAATTTACAGATTTAACCTAGAATAATAAGTACTTTTCATATGGTTTTCTAGATATGACGATATAAATTCGGTCTTCCATCAATGGCAGTCCCAGTTTTTTTTTTATTGTCGTTGATGGCAGTGTGACATGAGAAATGTTTCTGTTTTAAATTTTCCTTTGTTTTCATGATATGCTCAATGGAGTAACGTATTTGCAAAGGTAATGAGACAAAGTGAAAGATGAAACACCCTTCGATTCCATCTCGAGTGTTAGGGCGCCTCCATGGTCTAACTGGTAGCGCGTTAAACCACAGATTACTACCACCTGAGTTCAAATCTCGTCGTGGGCATATCTGAAGGGTTTTTCCACTTTGATTTCGCTTCATTAGCTTTGAAGGTCGCTCGGCCTATTCATCACCAATATATAGGGTATATTCTTTGAGTTTATTTGATATCGCCAACTGTACCTATTGTTACCTGTCAGTATTATATTTACCTCGTCTGTTTATGTGTAAATACAGGAGAAGACCTCCGTGTACGACCATTTGTACTACAATGTTTGATCCACTGCTCACCAAACTTTGCATTACAAAATCCATTTGTCATCAACTTTCTATTTTCTTTTGTTCTTGTTTCTTTTAAAATTTTAGATTTGTTTAATTTGTGCATAATTCATATCATGCATGCATTGACATTGTGCATTATAATTTTGTCGTTGTGTCAGTCGGTTGCTTGTGTCTGTGCTTAACGCGACGTTGGTGAGGTCTACTTAAGTGGAACACTAACAAACTACCTTCCCTATTGTGGATAATATTGCACTTGACAGAATCAGCACGAGTGTGGAATTCGGTTTACTATCTGTGTAAGACAATGTGAATGACACCGAGGATAAAACCCACCATTTCAATAAAATGCTATATATTGTTCTTATTGTGAGCCATTAAACTTCCTACGGCAGAGACAAACCAACAGAATGAAAGATCAAATATCTCTCTCTCACTTAAATTGTCGCGACTTGTCAGCCAAAAGGAATCCATTTCACGAACTTGTTTACAATGTAAATTCTGATAGTTTCTCGTTTGATATAATAGACATCAGTCAAATTTATAGATGTCTAAATGAAAAAAACACCTTCACCTAACTGTCTACCACAGTATTATATTACGATGTCGGGATGACGAGCCTAGAGGCGATGTAGGTATCTTTATTAAGATGAATCTCGTATATCAAATTATAAGCGATATCAGTGTATTCATTTAACATATATGTGAATCTATATTTATAGAAGTCACTAACACACAAGGCACAAATCATCTTATTGTATAGGTGTTCTCCACCGACTGAGCAGTAGGCCGCACGGGGATCTTAAAATTGTTCTCATACTTTACAAGATATCATGGATACTACACAATATAAACATAAATGGTGCGTTTTCATGGGTGATGTGACCATAGATTTATTGAAATATGGCAATCATAGGAAAATTAATGAATATCCTGATAATATAATTATACAAGGATATTTTCCAGTTATTACAAAGCCAGCTAGAATATGTTTATTGACGGCAACTCTGATAGATCACATATAGATTGGAACATTTCTCATCACCCAGGATAGAAAACAAAGTCATCTGACGTCCATTATCAAAACAAGATCATCTTCTGAAGGAAACATTCAGATATTTAAAGATAACCCAGATAAGTTAAACTTCCGACTCATTAATTATCAAACATATCACAATTTACTGACATAGATGGAAACATGTTTTCCCTAAGATTTATTTCAAGCAGAATAATTTAATATATCGTCTGAAATATGATGCATTATAATATATCTAAACCAAAATATTGATCACCAAATAATTAAACATATATTCCACTGTAATCGTTCTATTCTAGCTTTCCATCTATGTTACTTTGAACATGTACTCCGAATTCTTTTCCATTCTGGTGACACCTCAGCTATGAACATGATCGCTACAAATTCATATCCCCGGTATTTGTTAACTAACGAAACTCGCTGTCTTTCTCTATATCAGAGATAATGTAGCATTGGAACCATAGTTGATAGACAATAGATTGAACAAGTAGCGTTAGGAGAAGAGGTAGCAATAGGATTTAAAAAATGTAACAAAAGGACCAGCAATGGTAGCAAAAAGACCAGTATGGGTAACAAAAGGACCAGCAATGGCAGCAAAAAGACCAGTATGGGTAACAAAAGGACCAGCAATGGTAGCAAAAAGACCAGTATGGGTAACAAAAGGACCAGCAATGGTAGCAAAAAGACCAGTATGGGTAACAAAAGGACCAGCAATGGTAGCAAAAAGACCAGTATGGGTAACAAAAGGACAAAAAGACCAGTATGGGTAACAAAAGGACCAGCAATGGTAGCAAAAAGACCAGTATGGGTAACAAAAGGACCAGCAATGGTAGCAAAAAGATCAGTATGGGTAACAAAAGGACCAGCAATGGTAGCAAAAAGATCAGTATGGGTAACAAAAGGACCAGCAATGGTAGCAAAAAGATCAGTATGGGTAACAAAAGGACCTCAATGGTAGCAAAAGTACCACATTGGTCCTAATACTAATGTAACAAAAGTACAAAGCAATCTATCTATCTATCTATCTATCTATCTATCTATCTATCTATCTCCACCGCTTCCTCCCTCCCTTCCTAGCTACCTCCCTCCTCCCTTCCCTCACTTTCTTCCCCCTCTCTCTATGCTATTATTCGTAGTGTTATCTTCAGTTTATGTTATTAGTTTTCAATATAGCAGTCGGTCAAGTTCGATCAATCATTCATTATATTCTTATTTATCGCGACGTATAGATGACTTTACCTTTTACTGTTATGTTTATGTCTGGGTTTGGAGTTTCCTAAATTCGTTATGTCACACTGATATTAATTAAACAAAGCTCACTAATAACTGATGAGTTGTAAACCATATCGAATAAACACAATAATAGAGTAATCAATAAATCTCGTAGTTGTTTCCTTATTGTCATTTGTAAGGCTACAATTGGTGGTTTAGAAATTAATAACCATTAAGATTGGTTTTCCAGTTTCTTTAGAAGCATATAAAAGACTCACGTTTCAAATGTTTAATCATCAGATTTTGCCCGAAATCTGAGCCAAGTTTTCTGAATAGTTTCTTATATTAATTTATCGCCATTATGTTGTTCGGATTTAGTCAAAGTGGTATTTCGTCTTCTCATAATCTTTTTAAATATTCGTTGTTTCTGTTTATATTTGACGAAGGTTTTGGGGGGCTATTGAAGTTTTGTAATCCCCCGTCTTACAAAATCATAGATCTTCTGCAATCTTTGTCGGACTCATGAGCTGGAGAGTGTTCTAAGCATCAGATCAAAGCATTACCTATATCTCTGAGATACTTCATCTGATCATCACGTCTTCTTCCGGAGTCGTCTCTCAGTCATAAGTCCCCGATGATGACAAACCAAGGTTAAAACAGGCACCAATTCGCTCACTTTGTTGACAAATTATACAAAACCTCTTATTCGGTTTATATTAGACACACTTGATGTTTTGTTTATCACTGTTGTCATAATTGAAACACGGTGAAGCTATTTCTTCCTTCTACGTGTCTTACTGTATGTAGACATTACCGGCTGAGATGATCTATTCTTCGTATGTCGTTTCTATTCCTCAATTTATTTCCTGCAATTTGCTGAACCTTGGGACTCGGCTTCGGTATACATAACATAGTGTTAATAATAAATTAAACGCTAAGTCAATTCTAATATCAAATCGTTTTCTTAGATTAGGCTTTAGTAATGATAATTACATATGTATTGAAAATTGGTTCTAAAATCGCATGGCTCTTTCGTGTTTTTGATGTTTTTTTCTAGTCTGTGTTCCTATTTTACGGCCTCTTTATGCACAGGGTAGGCTAATTGGGCCGAGCGACATTCGAAGGTAATGAGGTGAAGTGAAAGATGAAAGACCCTTCTGACATTGTCCAGTCGGGGTTTGAACCCAGGTACTATAGGTCTGTGGCCAATCAGCCTACCAATTAGGCAATGGGGGCGCATTTGTCACTTGTATATAATAAACTAATATTATTGGCTTTTCTCAGTAGTATCCGTATTCCATATCTACATGAAGTTACTGTTTGTTTAATATGGTCTCATCTTTTCTGTCTCTCTAATTTATAGACAAAGGAGTCTTCATCCCGCTCATTGATCATCCGATTAGTATCTTGTCACCTGAAATAACAAGATTTATGTAACAGGGATACGTTATCATAAACAATCTAATCTCATCTAATATTTTGGTAGAAACTGATTATCTTTGGTTTACATTAATTTGCATGGAGGACATTTGAAGACAATAACTTTCTATGAAACTGATATACCTGATACAAACACTATGCTATCCATGAAAATTCTGTTCTACATTTGCGAATATCATTATGCATGATTGATACAAAGGTAAGTAAAGGTTAACTAAATTAATAAATTTAATAAAACACAATTAATTTATTGCTTGTTGTGCGTTGGGTATAATTAATTAATAATCTAAGATATAATTGAAGAAAGGAAAAACAACTAACTGTTTAATAAGTAAGGCTTTAGCACGATGCATCAACAAATTGCTACAGTTAGATCGTAACTGCTGTCATTAACTACCATAACTCGCTAGAGGAGGCGTGTAGGGATTTCTTTGAGCAATATCCTTTCACTCTGTAGAAAATTAGACATTGTGAGGTTTAACATTGTGGTAAAGGGCACTGGTACACACAATGAGACAATCTTGTCAAAGTATTTAGGCCATTCATAGAGGGATTGAATTCACAAAAGGATCTTTTCAAATTAAGAGATATGATGGCTTAATATTCCAATTTAATAATGTGTTATCGTTTTAACGATAACTCCATTAACAATGAATTATTAGACTTCGTTATACATTACTTATACTTTTATATGTTTTCCTTTGAGCTCAGTTTATCAAAAGGCTTGGATAACCTTTGCATCAAAGGCAGATAAAAGAATACATATTATCATGTTGTGAGCTTAACTTGTGATTTATTCGGTACAATTGTACTACTAATATCGTTATATTAATCAGAAGTATGTTGTTTTGAAATACAAAATAAGCTTGAAGTAGTTCGTGTTTTATTGTGTAAATACATTTTAAGTGTGTCTGGGATTACTTCAAATTTTGCTCTTCTCGGTGAATGCGGTAGAAAGTCATTGCATATTAGAAAAAGCCTTTGTTCGTTTTAGAGGAAAGATTCTCAAATTACTAAAGCTCTGTATCAACATTTGAAACTGTTACACGGACGTGGTAAAGTTATGTAGGCAACTCGTGTGAATTAATTATGATATGTGTGTAGATTCAGTTATGTATGGCAACAACAGGGTATTGAAAATTGTGAATTATTTGTTGATATTCTCAAACGTAGAGTAACTGACAGAGTTATAAAACAACGACACACTTTATAATAGAGAAAGACAAACTTAAATATATTGTCACATGTTATTGATTGTTTAGATTTATTAATTATTTCCAGCTTCAACATACCATCATGGTACAGCATTATCAAAGTTTAGATATTAAAATATCAAACTCGGAATAAAACCACTAAGGATTACTATAGACAGAGAGTTTCGTTTATGTAAAACGTTTCAAATGTTTAATCATCAGATTTTGCCCGAAATCTGAGCCAAGTTTTCTGAATAGTTTCTTATATTAATTTATCGCCATTATGTTGTTCGGATTTAGTCAAAGTGGTATTTCGTCTTCTCATAATCTTTTTAAATATTCGTTGTTTCTGTTTATATTTGACGAAGGTTTTGGGGGGCTATTGAAGTTTTGTAATCCCCCGTCTTACAAAATCATAGATCTTCTGCAATCTTTGTCGGACTCATGAGCTGGAGAGCGTTCTAAGCATCAGATCAAAGCATTACCTATATCTCTGAGATACTTCATCTGATCATCACGTCTTCTTCCGGAGTCGTCTCTCAGTCATAAGTCCCCGATGATGACAAACCAAGGTTAAAACAGGCACCAATTCGCTCACTTTGTTGACAAATTATACAAAACCTCTTATTCGGTTTATATTAGACACACTTGATGTTTTGTTTATCACTGTTGTCATAATTGAAACACGGTGAAGCTATTTCTTCCTTCTACGTGTCTTACTGTATGTAGACATTACCGGCTGAGATGATCTATTCTTCGTATGTCGTTTCTATTCCTCAATTTATTTCCTGCAATTTGCTGAACCTTGGGACTCGGCTTCGGTATACATAACATAGTGTTAATAATAAATTAAACGCTAAGTCAATTCTAATATCAAATCGTTTTCTTAGATTAGGCTTTAGTAATGATAATTACATATGTATTGAAAATTGGTTCTAAAATCGCATGGCTCTTTCGTGTTTTTGATGTTTTTTTCTAGTCTGTGTTCCTATTTTACGGCCTCTTTATGCACAGGGTAGGCTAATTGGGCCGAGCGACATTCGAAGGTAATGAGGTGAAGTGAAAGATGAAAGACCCTTCTGACATTGTCCAGTCGGGGTTTGAACCCAGGTACTATAGGTCTGTGGCCAATCAGCCTACCAATTAGGCAATGGGGGCGCATTTGTCACTTGTATATAATAAACTAATATTATTGGCTTTTCTCAGTAGTATCCGTATTCCATATCTACATGAAGTTACTGTTTGTTTAATATGGTCTCATCTTTTCTGTCTCTCTAATTTATAGACAAAGGAGTCTTCATCCCGCTCATTGATCATCCGATTAGTATCTTGTCACCTGAAATAACAAGATTTATGTAACAGGGATACGTTATCATAAACAATCTAATCTCATCTAATATTTTGGTAGAAACTGATTATCTTTGGTTTACATTAATTTGCATGGAGGACATTTGAAGACAATAACTTTCTATGAAACTGATATACCTGATACAAACACTATGCTATCCATGAAAATTCTGTTCTACATTTGCGAATATCATTATGCATGATTGATACAAAGGTAAGTAAAGGTTAACTAAATTAATAAATTTAATAAAACACAATTAATTTATTGCTTGTTGTGCGTTGGGTATAATTAATTAATAATCTAAGATATAATTGAAGAAAGGAAAAACAACTAACTGTTTAATAAGTAAGGCTTTAGCACGATGCATCAACAAATTGCTACAGTTAGATCGTAACTGCTGTCATTAACTACCATAACTCGCTAGAGGAGGCGTGTAGGGATTTCTTTGAGCAATATCCTTTCACTCTGTAGAAAATTAGACATTGTGAGGTTTAACATTGTGGTAAAGGGCACTGGTACACACAATGAGACAATCTTGTCAAAGTATTTAGGCCATTCATAGAGGGATTGAATTCACAAAAGGATCTTTTCAAATTAAGAGATATGATGGCTTAATATTCCAATTTAATAATGTGTTATCGTTTTAACGATAACTCCATTAACAATGAATTATTAGACTTCGTTATACATTACTTATACTTTTATATGTTTTCCTTTGAGCTCAGTTTATCAAAAGGCTTGGATAACCTTTGCATCAAAGGCAGATAAAAGAATACATATTATCATGTTGTGAGCTTAACTTGTGATTTATTCGGTACAATTGTACTACGAATATCGTTATATTAATCAGAAGTATGTTGTTTTGAAATACAAAATAAGCTTGAAGTAGTTCGTGTTTTATTGTGTAAATACATTTTAAGTGTGTCTGGGATTACTTCAAATTTTGCTCTTCTCGGTGAATGCGGTAGAAAGTCATTGCATATTAGAAAAAGCCTTTGTTCGTTTTAGAGGAAAGATTCTCAAATTACTAAAGCTCTGTATCAACATTTGAAACTGTTACACGGACGTGGTAAAGTTATGTAGGCAACTCGTGTGAATTAATTATGATATGTGTGTAGATTCAGTTATGTATGGCAACAACAGGGTATTGAAAATTGTGAATTATTTGTTGATATTCTCAAACGTAGAGTAACTGACAGAGTTATAAAACAACGACACACTTTATAATAGAGAAAGACAAACTTAAATATATTGTCACATGTTATTGATTGTTTAGATGTATTAATTATTTCCAGCTTCAACATACCATCATGGTACAGCATTATCAAAGTTTAGATATTAAAATATCAAACTGGGAATAAAACCACTAAGGATTACTATAGACAGAGAGTTTCGTTTATGTAAAATTGTGTTAATAAAGGTAGAAATGTAATTGATGAATATCAATTTTAATTTTAGCACTATGTCCAATATCTAACTTTGTGAGAACTGCAAATAAGTTTCAACAAAGAAAAGTATCATTCAACAACTTCATGTCATCTTAAAATGGAAATATTATAAGGAAGCTTCCGAGTTTCATATATCATGCTCTACAAATTAATAAAATATACAATGGTTTATAATATTTACAGATTCTCAATTCGTCGTATTTATTGTTGTTGCATTTTGTACCATGGACCCATGAAGTTTCTAAGCAACATATTTTCATTTATTCGGTCATTCATGTGTGTGTGTGTCGTGTGCGTATATATATATATATATATATATAAATATATATATATATATATGTGTGTGTGTGTGTGTGTGTGTACATGTGTGTCGCGTGTACTATCATTAATTAATGAGTGAAGCTGAAAGGTCTATTGTATATATAATTTCATTGTTTAATAAATATTTAACATTATTTTATAGCAATACATTATAAGTAATGTATCTGATAACAAATACTAATTATTTACTTATAACTTTGTATTAGTAACATTGTAATTGATTCTTACATCATTCATTCTATTAAACACAAACAAATATTTTAAAATATAGATATCTATAAAATCTACATTATATCAGAAGTATTTATTGCTTCTAGAATAGAAAGATGAACGGATTTACGTCAATGCTATCCGTTTATCTGCCAAAACAGATTAAGTATCAGATATAAACAAACATATGAATCAAAACAGATCTTTTGACGAAAACAATGGCTTCCTCGTACATTCATGATATTCCGATGTTACATTTTCTCTTATCAATTCATATATCTGGATGTTGTATTATTTGCTGCCTTCAGGACAGAAACATTAATGGATATACGTTATTTTTATCTGTTTTTTTAATGTAAATATTGATAAAGATATAGACGTGAATGGTGGTTAGTAGTTTTAGATAAAAGACGATCAGATGTTTGTTGAATGTCCCGAGCGATCATTTATCTTTTAAGGCCAACAAAGAGAGGACAGATTTACCGATAAAACAATAAATCCTTATAGAGACCGTGACTCGTCTTCTGTAGATTAAGATTGATCCTGATGGATGGCGGAAGAGAACTGGATGTATAGGGAAGACGGACCTAAATCTTGAATAATGACCGGGATAATCTCCTTACTGAACGGAAGTTGTATTAGTATTGAATAAATTTTTATATTTTCCTAATACATTTACAGTCGTATTGGTATCACTGAACAATAACAACACAACGGTACAATCTTCAGGATTCCAATGTTATCGATATCGGATCCAGAGTAAACACCAAAATGCTGGAACCAAATATCATTGGATTTGTTATGTTTTCATCCCAGTATTAGCTGAATAAATATCAGAATCTACCCAGAACGTGTGAATAAAGTAAAGTGTTTACATTAGTACAAATCTACCTATTATTATCATATAGATAGATAGAGGTGACTGCTTTAATGGATTTATATTTGTAATTTATATTTGTAAATATCCGATTGATAAGGAATGGGAAATTCTCGTTGAAGTTTGTACCAGAGTTTTCTCTTTGGATTCGTGACATTGATAATATCATTGTAGAAGATCATGTCTGCTGAATCCGGAATAAAACAAACCATGGACATTGGTAAGCCAAGATTTAAACTTGGAGCTATATACATCTGAGAACAATTAGTAATAATTTAGCTGCAAGATATTTGTGTATTGGAATTGATTTGTCTACAGAGAACAAAATATGTTTATAGATTGAAGATGACAAGAGGCAAGGTCATCAATGAATAATCGAAAGCTAAATCGGCAAAAGAATTCTCAACAAAAATTTGCTTTCTTCTTATAGAAGTGATATTGATTGTCTATCATTTCAAATGATAATATCGTTAAATAATCTCTCAAATCGAGGTGTATAAATGTTTTTGAAATCTTCTGTGTCAGATCCTTTGTGCTAAATCATTCTTCGGGATTGGGATGGAAGAACATGTCTTTTATTAAAACTGGGGAGGGGGAGGATGGTATATTATTATTCGTATTCATCTATTTTTTAGGAATTGATATTTAAGAATGAAACTTCCAAACCCCAGATTTATATGGAAGTGTTATCTGTGTCTTTCGACGTCTCATCTGATAGTCATATTTCCAAGTCAATTGTGTCTCGTCTATTTGTCTCAGGTGTGGCCAGTGCTGAACCTAAAAGAAGCACTAGTTCACCCATTCCACTGATATATTGTTTAGACCTGTTACCCTGTTTATACCTGACGTACTTCTATTCTTGGTTTGGTAACGGCTGTTATCAAAATTAAAACCAAGTGAAGATTTATTTGTTGCAAAAATCTTTCACTGAGGTGGTATTTTATGTATATCTTTACCTCAATTTCTTTCCCAGTTTCTGACGCACTTTGGTTATTTACCTCAGTAGATGTATAACACAGCAGTAAATAATTGTCTTTAGAATGCTGGCTTTCCGTATATATAATCTAGTGTTATTCACAAGATTTGTTTTTATTATTAATTTTATTCAATATCAATTGTAGTATATTAGTTTATTGTCAGTTATAAAAATAATATCTACTCGGAGTTCATCTGCAGTAAAGAAAAAAGTTTTTATTTTATTTCTGATACTATCGTCGTTTGTGTATAAAATCTTCAACTTCCGGTCATCTTTCATAATGATATTAATCGAAGAGATATATAAAATGTCTCAATTATATATTATTTTCGGGGATACTAATGTTAAAATTTGGAACTCAATCCGAATACTTCAATATTCCAAAGCATACTAAAGGTGATTTGATCTATGTGGCCCAGGCACATCCACCCCCATACTTCATAGGCTAAATCTTTGCCTATTAGGCTTAGTGGATAGGGAAGAAGGGAACTTTCAAATCCCTCCCTAAGGCATTGATTCCAACATCAATGAGTATCATATCTGTTTGGTGCTTCATAATATCAGATTCAAAGTAGTCAGACCATCCATAATACATAACATAGATTCCACCAAACATCGTAGCACTAATCCTATTATATTTCCTTTCATAATAGAATTTCTATTTGATGAGGATTTGGCTTTCTCCACCACTGACAATATAGGTCATCTGATCTGTTAGCTAACCAAGTAGATCCCGAAGACGGGTTTGATACAAAATATAATAACATCAACTACCTTTTGTTTTTAAAAATATAGATAATTACGCTAACAAGCCATTTAGTTGGAAGGTGTTAATAAATACAAACTGTCATTCAAATGGGAAAGATTTAAAGATAAATAAAAACTAACAAACACGCAAATACAGAGTGCAGTTTTTAGGAGGATTTTTATTACTTATTACTTATTATTATTATTATTATTATTATCGTCATCATCATTATCATCATCATCATCATCATCATCATTATTATTACACTTATTATGATGGTGTTGATTATATAGTCATAGAAGTTAATGGCTGTCGGTTATTTGAGATAAAAGACTGTAATGTTTGTTGAATGCCCTCAGCTATCATAAATCCTGCCTGGGTAACAAATAGTAGACATAATTAAATAGTAAACAACAAATCCCTATAGAGACTCTGACACATTTCTGGATTAAGATGGATTGTCATCGGTAACAAAGAATAGTGGAGAAAATTAAGGCTTGAAAGATTACGAGGTTGATATTTTCACTGAACGGAAGTTTGATCAATATAGAAATAACTTTTATTTGCCATCATAAAGTTATAATTGTATTGCTATCACTATTTTATAGATAATTCCATGGTGAAAATAGTAGAAAAATCAGTCCCCGTGAAGCCAATGCTGATGTTGATGATTCAGTTATGATAACAAGCTGGAACTAGAATATAATGGAATTCATCCCACGTAGGTGAGGTAATGTAAATTTCTACATAAGTGGAAACCTCGCTATTATTAGCTAGATGAATAGAGACAAATCCTTTACTAGGTTCTTGATATTATTCAATGAAAAATTCTTAATTGTAAATATACGATTGATGAGGTATGCGATCTGTTTGTGTAAGCTGTGGTCGTTTTTCCGAATACCATTTTCATCGATTGTTCTACATTGACCACCATGAATTGTTCAGAATTATGTTGTATATGTGATGAAAAATCTAATCAAAGGTGATAAACCAGTCTTTTTTAGATTCGTTAATATTACATGAGTGTATATATATATATATATATATATATATATATATATATATATATATATATGTGTGTGTGTGTGTGTGTGTGTGTGTGTGTGTGTGTGTGTGTGCGCGTGTGTGTGCGTAATTATAGAAAACGATTCTTTCCGCAACCGAAGCGTTCAGTAGAATAACACTAATTATCTCGTGCATAAGTACAGACTAGTGAGAATATTTAATATAAGTTTGTTTCCCTCACGAAGATGATATCTTAATATATCACAGGGTATGGCAATTCAATTTTCTCAAGATCAGTAAAGTAGAAATAGGGTGTATCATCAGGTTAGGCAGAGAGAAGACCATAAATTATTTAATAAGGTTCTTACAATAGCATATTTATAGGTATTTTAAGAAATATATATTTATTGAGGTGCTAGGTACCTTGGTTGAAATCTTGTATTTTTTGCAACAATAAAATATTAAATATATCAACGTGCTGTTTAGTTATATTAGTACCCCCCCTTCCTGACTAAAGCCGAAATGTTTAATTGAATAACATCTGTAGTAACAGCAGTAGCAACATCAAAAACAACAACTACTGTAAAACAAACATAACATAAATGATTGTAATATTCATTCCCAACTTGTCCTCTTTCGTTTTCGCTGACAACGTTCATTTGTTCTAAGAATGCAATAGGAGTTTATGATTAGATGAACTGACTGTGTTAAAATAACATTAAACCAAATGATTTCATACACAACAGATTTTCTTTATGACGCTATGAGTACTCTTCGGTTGAAATTCTTACTTCAAACTACACATCATTCATCATCAATGCGATTAGTAGCACTAATGATCATTTTTAATGTTACTCTTAAATGGTACTATGTTCACTAAAACGTACACAGTCACAAAATGTACACGGCACTGATATCCAGAGGAAGGAGTTAGAGTTTATCTGAGAGTGAAGAGTTTTAGATATCCTTTGGTCAGGTTCTCATTTCAGTCAGAATGATGACTTGTCTTCAAGGGCAAAACAATTTCAATGATTAATGAGGCTTCAAAGCGTAGTGGTCTAAAACACTCATAGACTTAAAAGTACAGGGATAGTATCTTTTTACCTCTAAATGCGTCAACAGTTACATGAATGATATGGTAATTTGTAGCTGTAGGGAATGGTTAATTGAAAGCCATTATACACATAATTATCTATAATTATGATTGATAACGTACGAAGTTAGGACAGAACAAAGAAAACAAGTTATGGTTCGTATGTTTTTTTGTAAAAGAGATACAAAACTGTAATATGTGTTTGTGAATATGCAAATATTGGTTGATGGTGGCATCTGATAATTTAATTTTGTCATACTGAAATCGTTTCGTTGTTATTAATTGCCTTTATTGTTTTGTCTGGTTTTAATAAAACATGCACACTCGCCTACACAATACCCACCTAAAGAGCGAGCTATTGGATATGTGACAGTACTTAATTGCAATTAAAATAATGATCTTGGGACAGTTATAATTATTTGAATATTTCACAAAGAATGTCATATTAGTGTATATATCTAGGCATAGATATTCACTTTATTAGAACGCAAAATATACTAATTCAGCTTGTGTACCTTTTTATGACAAGAAATTAGCAGTATTGATTCTTAGTCTATATGAAGGTATTAATAAACTTTTGTGTTATATATTACATTAGTGAATTTGTTTTGTATGGAAAATGTGGCGGAAACTGAACATTCTTTATACGATATCCTTGATTTTGTGTGTGTATGTGGTGTGTATGTGTGTGTGTATGTGTGTGTATGTGTGTGTATGTGTGATTATGTTTGTCAACAGTTGGGCACTTGAACAAACAAGCGACGTATAATGATGAAATAAATGAAAAAAAAACTATGCACTAGTCAACTAACTAGCAACTTAACAACAAAGAAATCTTTGGTGCGAAATATCTGCTTGATTTATAGCAGGCTTTTATGTGGCGAAGTAGCTTCCATAGTAATACTACTACTGAATAGGTTTTGGGTAAATACAAAAACGTTAAAAACCCATCTAACTATGATCATAAACATCCCATAGCTAAATAATGAATGCATTTGCCTGGATGCACTTAGAAAGCAAATCAGGATTTGGGTTGACATGAATGATAAATTTGCATAAATGTAGCCCTCTGTGATTACTTCGGTTTCAATAAGTGAACGGCTGAATAATTGAGCACGGGTAACTTAATTTGATTCCTACCTTGATATAGAATTTTACTCCACAGTACTCTAACAACTGATATAAAAGGTCAGTCTTTGTTTATTTTGGAACGTATTTTCTTTGATTTAAATTCTTTTTCCATTTACGAAATTAATTGAGATAAACAGATGATTATTATTTTGAAATATTGTTTATGGTTTCTGATATAGAAATAAAATATTTTCATGATTATGACGATTATCATCAGCATCATGATTATCATGATTATCACCATCATCATCATCATCATCATGATTATCTCTATTATGAACATCTTGATAATCATGAAGATGATGATCATAATGATTCATCATGAACATCTTTGGAGGGATTTAAATGACTGCATGGCGCAGTACGATCTTAAAGCATTATAAGTACTCCTGACTCAGGAATAGAAACACTACATCGCATCTCGAGCGGTGACATTGGACACAGCTCGCGCGATACTAGAAGCTAATCATGACATATTTACATTGTATTAATTGTTTCGTTTGATTGTGATATAGATAACAAAATAGAGATACTACTAACAATATTAAGACCATCTAAGAAGCCTACTGTCATTAAGAACGTATAAATGGCTGTATATTAGTAAGAGCTTAAAGTGTAAGCTAAAAATGATCAATCTCATATGACATAAGACTTCATGCTATCACATGAGATGATAATGTAAAGTTTATAAATAATTTATTTCTTGTCATAATCTTACTAAAATGATAAGTCGCCATTTTGTCATTTAAAGTTAGATTGATCAGAATTTTCTATTATTAGAATTATACGAAGAACGTCTTCAATAATGGAAATCTGAAGTAATACAAAAATTATAATTTTAAAGATCAATGTTACTCCAATTAATATTGATTATTGTTAGATTAATGTTATGTTAGTAACTATAAACTATTATGATTAATAGTAAATAAGATTATATCGAAAAACAAATCTGAGATGGGCAACAAATATAGAAGAAATATACTTTATATTTTATTTGTGTTGTTCTTCCTATATATATATATATATATATATATATTATATATGATGCTATGATAATAAGTATATAAAACATAGAATGACTGACTGTTATAATTTCTAGTCGCGTATAATATGCATCATACTACTTGTGAACTTTGTTGTTGATCATATTAGTGTGAATTATTTATAATAGCAGAGCTTCTCTCGACTTGAGGTAAGTATATCAGATGTTTGCCTGTCTACGGGACATGTTGTGGTTGAAATCTCTCAGTTTACCATAACCTGGATACAAATATGATCTCACTCAAATCAAGATTTATACCTTACTTTAGCATATTTTACTTAACACTTCTGGTGATACATCACAGTGCTATATTGGAGAACATATCTTGATCCTATCTATCAATGTTGTTTAGCAGTTTGTATAACAGGAACATATCAACGATCATCAAGCGAAATTCGTTAGATTTTTGACTTGTATATATTCAGAGCTAATTAACTGAATTGCTTGCTCACATTTATTGCTGTCACCGACTATCATACACCGATAGAGCACGAATGAAGTTATTTCTTTGAGTAACCTGTCATCATATCCCGGTACAACAAAGGAAGTTATAACAATCCGAGAAACAAGTAAAAGGATAGCCATCATTGTTATATTATATGGAATGTTCATTAAAGGGAAGAACCCTAAATAGGAACATTGCATACTAAACCATGTAATAATACATAGATCTCTGTTTATTTTCATTTTATTTACTTAATTTTTGTTTGTGATATAATTTAAGAGTTTGAACTAATTGCTTAGAGGGAGTGACCATCCTTTATTTATTGAAATGATGAGTGATTACGTGGGATAAAGATCTCAAAATGAGCAAATCGCCTAAATTCCGGCTCACAAAATTACAAGAGAGGAGAACTGGACACATGTCATCTTCATGAAAGATGCTCTCTCTGACCTACAAGTTCTTGAAAACATAAAGCTTGAAATACATTCAGAAACCCTACATCCTATCAACAGTGTCAATCAAGTCGTGATACAATGAATCCCTGTTCATTGAGTCATACTACGAAATGAAAATGCAGACAAAAGAACATTAGGATAAGTATAAATAACATTAGGATAACTGGATGATATACAAAGAGATGAAATCCCATATTAAAACTTAGACTTCCAAAACAAACCAATCATTCATTACCTGCTATCCCATTGGGAACAGACGATAATTTTCTGACTAAGGACTGGACACAACAGGTTGAATTAGAATATGCATAACAGGTTCTGGTGGAGAAGCAGAGCAGATAATCGAAAATGTCAGCCAAGATTAAATACACCTATAATAGCCAAGGGAGACTTGTTGGACAACTATAAAATCTCTCCAGAAGAAGCTGTACTGCACAAGAAGTGATTTGCAGAGACAATATCGTGAGCGAGATTCATAACAATGGCTTTCTCTTATGACAATGGTATTCCCATGTGACATTTCACATATCAATATATATATATATATAAATATATATATATATATATATATATATATTTTTTTTTTTTTTTGAATGGGGGTTTTGTCTTTTAAAATAGATAAACTATATACGGAGTGTTGGTGTTGATTCTTGTAGTTGAAAGACAATTAAATGTTACTTGAATGTCCTAACTCATCATAAATCGTGTCTAGCTAACAAATAGTAGCTTCATTTAAAGAGAAACCAACAAATCCTTGTAATTACCCCGACTCTTCCTTTATGGATTAAGATTGATCCTGATAGATGACTGTCCATAAGCTAGGTACACAAGGAAAAGGGAATGGTCACGTGATAAGTTCTTCACTGAACGGAGGTTTTGTTAATGAAGAAATAGTTGTTTATTTATTCTCATAAAGTTTTAATTGTATTCCCATTACTATACTTTATATAATTCCATGATGAAAACAATAGAATAGTATATTCTTCTGGAAGCCAGTGTTACAAATGCTGATGCTCAAGTGAATTACAACAAGCTGGTACCGAATATAATGGAATTTTTCGGTTTTAATTGAACCAACGTACGAAAAATCAATTATCTACCAGGAAGAGTATATCAAATAATAAAAAAAATCACACAAGAAAGAAAGCTTCCTATTAATATTAGATAGATGAATAGAGACAGAGACAAATCATTTACTAAGCTGCAGTTATTAGCAAATAGAGTGAATAATTCAGAATTACGTCGTATAAATTGGGGAAAATCATCACCAAAGATATTAGAAAAACACAATTTTATTTTAGATTCGATAACATTCAATAGATGGTATATGTTCATAGAAAATCCTGGTGTTCAGTAGAACGTCACTAATGTTGCTTTATCATCTGGTGCAGCAGTACTGATTGTTGAGTATATTTCGTGTAAGTCTGATTCCTCAACGAGGATGCTTCCCTAATATAATTCAAGGTATGGCATTTAATTTTCTCATGATCGTAAAATACGAACACGGCGTATCGTAAATTTCAGTAGACAGGAAGTAATACATTATTTGCTAAGATTCTGAAAATAGCAAATATTTAAATATAAATTTAAATTAAATAGTTAAATATAATTTTTTCCAAGAATGATAACATCATTACCATTATTATGATTTTCACTGCTAGGTAATTAACCAATTCCCATGTACCTTTATTCAATATTTGTAAAATACCAATGACTAAAATACTTAACATATATTTATGTTCTATTTCGTTAATGACTCATCCTCCCATCATCTCTGATAACATTACTGGTTAATTGACTAACATCAGCAGCAGCAACAATAAACATAATATAATGTATTGTAATATTCATTCCCGACTTATCCTTTTTCGTTCTGGCTGACACCGTCTGAACTGACTGTATTAAGAATAATTTATTAAACTAAATGATTTCATACAAAAAAGATTTATTAACATTGTCTTACGATTGAAATTATAACTTGAAACACCGCAACATCCATCATCAGTACGATTAGTTACATTAATCATGATTTTTAATGTCATTCCAGAGGAAGGAGTTAGAGTTTTAGATATCCTTTTGTCAGGTTCTCATTTCAGCCAGAAGGGCCCGTCTTAATGGATTGAATATGTTTATTGATTAATGGGACACTAAAGCGTAGCTATCTAAACCACCCTCAGATTTACTAATACGGGGAAAAGGTAGTTCATTGGATTTGATTGCTTTCACACTTGCTAAAGTAATCGAGATAAGAGGATGGTTATTATTTTGAAGTGTTTTATATCGTTTACTGTTTGTTCTATCGAAATTTACATCTTTTAGAAAGATTGATTAACTTCATATTTATTTAATGTAAAAGAGCTATTTCTATCTCTTACTCTTCTATATATATATATATATATAATATATATATATATATATATATATATATATATATATATATATGATATTATGATTTATATGGACTTCAAATATAAGGGCTGGCTGCGTAGTATTCGTCAGCGAAAGGTCACGAGTTCGAGTCTCCAGAGCTGGAATGCTGACAAGTGGCAACTGGTTCACTCAGCCAGAAATGGGAACTTGACAAGACCCGATGGTTGGGTGTATGTGTAACGCTTTCCTCCTATAATGGCAGCATGCTTTGTATATTCTCTTGGGAGTTGAGGTGTGTGCTTGATTGATACAGGTCTTAGTAAGGGATAATAATAGTGTAAAGCGCTTTAGAGCAGCCATCTAGCCGGATAGGGAGCTATATAAATGTCACATATTATTATTATTATTATTCCGGTCGTGTCTAATGTTCATATTAATAGCTTTAAACTTCATACATTATCATTTCAGTATGAAGTATTTACAATAGCTGAGTTTATGATGATTTGATTTGAATATATAGACATTTTCTGTACCTAGTCCTATTTCCAGTCTCCCGATGACGAACGTTGGTGATAAACTATTTTGGGACTGTGGTCTCATTCATTCAATATGAATCAGATATTAAATAGAGTTTCATAAACACTTTGTATGTCTCTTCCTAGGCATGAGTATAAAAGATCGGTCAGTCATCAAAGACGACCCCAAATCCGTTTTCTATTGTTATTGAAGCCAATGTGATTTTGTTTCTGTTTTACATCTTCCTTTGTCTATATGGTAATTAGCTAAAAGGGGATTAAGAGACTCGCAAATATAGTAAAATATGAAACAAATTCCCTTCATAAATCACTCTGATGCGATTGGATCTCGAGTGTTAGAGGTTCCTGATTAAACCCGACAAACGTTAGTGAAAGGAGACACTTCACTGACGCCAGTTTAACTGTGTTATGGATTGGAGTTATTAAGTGGACCAATTAACACCTTCGTTCATCTAAAATAATTTCCTACTCAATCGATTTACTGTCTAGTCAATAGAGTGTCCTATTATTCATTAAGCGACTCAGTTGTTCGCTTATGCTGGTAGTTTACTATCATAATAGTACCATCTCGCTTGGATCAGCCATGGCCTGTGTTGTCTATTATCGCCAAGGTGGATTATTGTAGTTCATTTCATGCACCGGTGCACAAAGATATGTTTTTATGGTCGAAGTGTTCATATTTTGGAATGTTTGCGATAAGTATAAAAACCGAAGCTGATAATGTTTGCTTGATATTAAATTGCAGAAAATACTTTTTAAAGCATTAAATTTGTTTGTTTGTTTGTTTGTTTGTTTGTTAGACAGGTACCCTATGATAATACACATTCTGGCTATGATAACACGGTGATAATTAGGTCAATGATTGATAACAAATATTGCTTTATTAAGAAGGAAGAGATGAATGAGAAACATAAGAGGAAAACATATATTTTCTATGGGAAGCTGCCTCTAATTTATCAATATTATTAACAAATATAGAATAAAAAACAGATATTCATAATCTAAATATTTGTTTAAAAGGAATTGTTTAAAGGTATAACAACTCACGTGATAGAGGATAATATCATTGTCTGTATGCTAGTTTGTGATTTCTCCATATCGCTGGCCATTTTAAGATTTGTATATGACTTATGAAAAAAGAACCGGTTCTTTACTTTTCGATAGTTGGCTTGTACTTCTTCAAATTTCATTAACTTAGTGAGTTGTTTACTCACAACAATTGTTCTCACTGGCTACCAAAACTCGATTGAGGGCGTGTGAAGTTATATCGTTGAGGCATCTTTTATATTGTCTCAAAGCAACTTACAATGTTTAAACATTTTAAGAAAAGGTAATAGATCAGGCATCGTTGTTACCTTTACAATATCGGGCTTGGAGTATAAGAAGAGGGGAATATTTAGATTCTTAGTTAAAACACCGATACCAATATCAAGGGATGTCTCCAGATACACCTTGAGCAGCTAATTTATGTCTGTTACAGTGTTGATGATATCAGATCCAAACTAGTCAGCTCTCCCATAATACATGACACAGATTCCACCAAACATTATAACAATAATCCTCTTCTATTAACCTTTCTTATAATACTGCTGTTTGATGAAGATAAAGCTTTCTGGACCACTTTAACTTTAATTCACAAACGATTCATATGATATCGTATACTCTAGTGATGTATGGTTTTAACTAGTGTACTGGATTATATTTAAATCAACTAATTAATTCTTTAGAAAGTTAACTAATTTCGTCAGTGGCAATATGAAAGCTTAAAAGTAAAAAAAATCTGCAAAATAAAGAAACCCCAATCGTCTAATTTAGAAGATAATTTATTATTATTAGCACACAACTTTTCATGAATGATACTTTAAAGTATAGATAAATTGTTATACTAAGCAGCCGAATATAAGCCACCCAGTCGTTTTCTATAAAATTGCGAGTGATATTCATAACAATGGCTACTCTTATGACAATGGCATCCTCATGTGACTTATCATATAAATGGATACATTTAAATCGTGGATTATTTTCAATGAACGTACGTTTAGTGTTATCTGTTTACTGCTATAAATAATAATAAAGTCAAAGACCAAAACATTGTCTGTCGTTTTAGTTAAATAATAAATCAGATGTTCTTTTAATGTCCTCAACCATTATAAATCCTTCATGGCTAATAAAGAGTAAATAGAGTTAATGAAACAACAGTAAATCCTTATACAGACTCTAACTCGTATCCTGTGGAATAAGATTGTTTCTGAGTTATGGAGATGAGAAAGAAATTTAAGAGATAATTAAATTTGGGACGATTACGAACCGCTTTGGAACCCATTTGTTTCGTTTTCATCCTAGCAACAGATAATTCAATTTGAGTATCTATTATGTTTTCTACTTGATTGAAAGCCTGGCTATTAATATTTTTAAATAGATGCATAGAGTCAAATGCCTGATTGGACTCCTGTTTTTATTTAAATAAACAAAACTCGTATTTGTAAATATGCGATAGATACGACGTGCTCCTTCAAGTTGCTAATATATTTCGGATGACTATTTATATGTATCGTTCTAAAGTAACCATTATAAATTGTGCAGAACTGTATTGTATAACCGATGATTAAAACTTGCCAAAGTTATAAAACAACACAGTTCTCAATGGTGTGAATAACTCGTAACTATCCTTCCTCAGTGGAACAAAGTGGGCATGCATCTTTATCCAACCAACAATGCGATATTTTACCAATTAAGCTTGTATACTTTCTTTGGACAGGGAATTAGCAATACACAATTTGAAGTCTCTGCAAACATGTAAATTAATATTTGTGTCTTAGTTTCACCTTAACAAGACATGAAAACTTTGGCCGGTTACCGTGGAAATCAATGAATATTCCTGGTACGATATTGTTGTGTACGGGTGTGTGTTGTGTGTGTACACTAGATAGTACAGGTCAAGTATATCAAAGGTTATATCGTAGTAATTACCGACTTAACGGCGTAACGATCTTTGGTGGAAAATTGCTATTACATATATAATACGGTATTATACTGTTAAATACTTTTAAGAGCAGTATTGGTTTTGTAGAGGTGTTGTGTTAAATATTAAAAAACATTTCCAATATTCCCCAAAACTAAAGCTTCCCAAATCCACAAAGTTATAATAATATTATTAAACTCTCCATGACATAATAATGATAAATATTATCATCTGGACGCCTCCAGTAAACAAACATTTTGAATAAAAGTAGCCCTCTATGATTTCCTAAGGATCAGTAAGTGAGTGAGTGAGAGAATGATAGATTCAATTTCCTAGTCTGAGCGATTTTTGTAGCTAAGACATATGAAATAAATAAATAAATAAATAAATATATAAACTTTTAAACACGGGTAACTTGATTGTATTTGCCAAAATAAAGGAGATAAGAAGATGATTATTATTTAAACATACAATATGTTGTTTAATGTTTCCTTTATCGTAATAGGATAACATCATTATCATGTGACAATATATTTAAGTTTCTCTTTGCTTGTAGTTAAGTGTTCCATTGTTACACAGGTACTACATTTGAAAATTTAAACTTTTAAGAAATTGCTAAAACGTATTTGTTCTCACGCTATTTTGGTGCTTAATGTTTTTGTCTTAATCAGTTTTATATATTCCAATTTACCTTTATTACATTATACAGTATGTTATTATATAATCGTATTATATTTGTTATATCTTAATTATATATATATATATATATATATATATATATATATATATATATATATATATATATTTTTCATAGGTTTATTAACGCTTTGAACAGGCTTTAAGTATGGAAAGAGCGCTTTATTAGTTTGGTAAAATAATAATGTTCAACACCATGGTGTTGCTATACATTATTAACTCTATAAACATTGACCATGAGACATGTAACATGTAATAATTGTTTCACACGAGTTGCCTACGTAACTTTCCCACTTCCACATTTTCAGATCCTGATACGAAGATTAGGTAAAGCGAGAATCTTATTTCTACATAGTAAAAGAATTAAATAAATACTTGGAAGACATTCGTTCATATTGACAAAGAGCTGCATAATTTCAAGTACTACAAGATATACATAAACACTTTTGTAAAATTTAGCATGGATTGCTTCAATCTAATTTAGTTTTCACCCCCCCCCTCCCATCTTTATGATCAATATAACATTACTGGGAGTAAACCTTTAAAAAACAACTCAAATATTAGACTCACAGCCTAGTACTTACATTCACACCTAATGACCCTGATCATATATATTATATTTCTCCCCGTGATTCAATTTATTTTTGTTAACCTTTTTGAGCTTAGATGAAAACATACTACCAAAGTATTTGTAATATGTAACGGACATATTTATTATTAATGAAGTTAATCGTAGAAACGAAAATAAAGTATTAGAAGGGAACCATTGTGTCAATAAATATATTAATCTCAATTTTTTCTATCCATAATCTAATCCCTTGATGAGTAGTGAGTAGTATGCCAGTGCCCTTTGACACACTGTTAAACCTTCATCCTCAATCGAATGATAGGAGATTACCCAAAGAAATAGTTTTGCATGTTATCGGCGTATTTAAAGTAGTCAGTGACAACTAAAGCCGCTTAGTTAGTGTACTCTCAACAGATGGAAGCCAGATTACTTACGATCTGACCATAAGTAAAGATATACTTTACTGTAGCCTCATACTAAAGCCTTACATGTGGCTACCTGTATGGAGAAATGATAATATCGGCTCCGAATAAACGCATCTCTTCTATCACGTGAAGTTGACGCTTTGCAAGATTCACCTTCCTAAGCCCCTAGTCAATTATTCTGTATTTGTATAGAACAGAATTGTCATAGATCGCGTCTTGATGTTTTTTGTTTAAATAAAAGTATATCACCTACATTGGAAGCTATTGTTTTCAAACTTACTTAATACAATTAGAGATTATAAATAGCAATCTCTGTTGGGAAGGGTATACGGATTGCAAGGATTCACCAATGTGGAAAATTCAAATATCCAAAAATATATTTATACATATGTACCTGAAGCAACCTAACTTAGTCCTGCTTAGAGATAGAAGACAACACAAACCAGAGCTGAAAATAAATTAACGGTATTAGCCATAATGCAAACATTACGTCATACATAACTGTAAACAAACATATACATAACACCTGATGCAAAGAGAAACAATTATGATACGAATTAAAAACCAGAATAAATATCTGTTAGATAAATATCATTATATGAGGTGATAAGATACTAATCAGATCATTAATGAACGAGATGGAGATTCTTTGTTCTGTAAATTAGGGACATAAAAGATGTCAAACAAACAGTAACTTGATGCAGATATGGAATAAGGACACTATTGAGAAAAGGTATGAATCTTAATATGTTATACATAAGCGACAGAAACACCATAAATAATATTTCTTTGATACAACTAACTTCGAAGCAGATAACATTATCGTAACTGAGACTTAGCCAAAGTATGGTAAGTAATGTTTGTGTGTGTATAGTATCGAGTGTCCCCCCCAAAGGCTTCACTGCTGTCCAAAATGTTCAATAGAGTAAATCAAGGTGTGGAAAACTGGAGGATATAAGTTGATGGATAGAAACGACATAGGAAGCATAAATAATCTCAGCCAACGATTCCTATAAACAGTAAGACGTCTACAAGGAAAGGAAAAGTAACCAGCCTTCACGTGGCTTCAATTATGACAAATATGCACGACTCCCACCGGAAAACGTGAAGCATCCCATATATATAAGTAACGCTTTGATCTGATGCTAATATGTCTGTAGCTCATGCGAAATGCTAGTTGAGAGAGATTATAGACGAGATTATGAGCATAATGCGATAATACATCTAAACAAAATTATTGTAGAGGCTTTTATGAAACTGAGGAAACAAAACACGCTTAATGCTTAATAACTTTATGAGCACTTCCTAATATTCGATTGCAGCCTTGAACATAATGATTTGGAAACAATTCGGTCATTAAACGAATGACAAAATAGCATAGAGTACCCAATAGTAATAAGTTCTATTAATAGAATATCAGTGTAAAGTAAACAAGTTTAGAAAATTTCAATCTCACATATAAATAACTGGTATCACCGTTCAAGTGGTTTCAATGGGGTGTGTCTATCACCTAATTGTCAACGTAGTTGATCACATGACTCTTGCTCACGGGGTAGTTAATGTTTATAACTTTAATATTATCATTTCAAACGGCGGAATGTATTTTCGTAGCAATTAAGATGGTATTTTAGCTTGCTCTGAATTCGTACTAAAAAGTGGCATACCGAAGCTTTAATCAGCGTATTAATGGTATCAACTGAAGTGAAGAGTCATATCTACTACAATATCCTGTTGCGAAACATTATCTATACAGATACGCAAATATTTGATCCATAAACGTTATGTAGGATGAATATATATTTGTGCGAGGTTGGGTACAGACAATCAGGAACAATCTTCGATCGGTTCAACAATCTTTGAATATGTAATCCATACTTACATCGAACATAATCTGTAAGCCATGAACAATGACTTACTGTACAAACATCGAAATCTCTTTATTCGAATTCACTATAACAAAATGCAATCTTCACTGGAACTTTTTATATCATCATTGTCACACAAATCCTATTTCTATTATGTCATCTATACAACAGTTAAACTAATACAATTGTAACTCTGTAAAGGTATAATTGTAATACATAGACCCGCACCCGATTTAATTATTGTGTATATGTAGTATCTATTGCCTTGAAAATATGTATTTGATGTTTCGTGCACAATATAAAGCTAATTTGGCTACATTTTTCTGATAATTAGTAAAGTAATAAATACATTGTTTAATTAAATATAATTAACATCTGGGAAAAACAATTTCTGATAATAATTATGATGATGATACTGTCTATAAGGATGTTGATGATGATGGTGATAATTACTGTTTGAGTAATTACTTCTCGTTAATATACTATCATAGCGCAGCCTTATCAAAGTTTAGGCATTCAAACAATAAACATTCAATAATGGGTGCTGGTGTTATCTTTTGGAATAAATATCCTGTATTAAGCGATTGCAAATGTGCACTGAACGGTTTTAAATCACGTATAAAACAGTGTTTATTACAACGAATTATCCTATGTTAAAATAATTATCTTACATAATATACTGACTAAGTATTATTAATTGCTTAACGGAATATGTAAACATATATTTTAATGTACATGTATTAATACGATATTATGTTTTTATGGTTGCTGTGGGTTTTTGTTTTCTCTTCTTCACCTGTATAAAACTTCATCAACTTGAATATTTTCTGTAGTAACTAAATTGAGAGAATATAAGCCGATCGTGACTTCACTCTCTTTATCCCTATATATAATGAATTTATTATAAAAAATTATGTACTTTGCTATATATATGTGGATAATAAAATATATGCTTTCAAACACTAAGGGCTACTGTTGACACAGAGAGTTTCGTGTCTGTAAAATTGTGTCAATAATGTCCAGAAGTTAATTGAGGATGAATATCTGGTTTGCTTTTTGTTTTAGCAATAAGCCCTTTATATAATGTTTTAGGAAATTCTTAATTATCAAATCATCTTTAAAAAACTAAAGTGTCATTCAACAGGTTACTGTCATCTTAAAATGAAACACCACAAGGAAGCTTCATAGTTTGATATATCATGATTTAAAAATTATTAAAATATTTAATGATTTTTATTAAATTCTTTATTTTTTGTATTTGTTGTTATTAAAAACATTTGTGTATTTTGTAAACAGTCCAAGTTTTTTTCTGCAATAAATATTTAATTTATTCATTTATATATATTTTTGTGTGTATGTGTGCCTGTGTGTGTGTGTGTGTGTGTGTGTGTGTGTGTGTGTGTGTGCGTGTGCGAGAGAGAGAGAGAGAGAGAGAGTAGATTAACATTATTTAATTAGTGAAACTGTAAGATCATTTACATATAAAGGTATGAGTCAATTATCATATTATTTGTGAAATATATATCTCTATTGAACACCTACACATAACATATTTTATAATTGATGCTAATTAGTAACTTTATTCAGTGGTTAGACGTGATTGTTATCTGCTGATCTGATAACATGTAAACTTATATGTAAAACTGAATAATGATTTCTGAAGAATGCATACGGATTTAACACAATTATATCATCTATTGACAAATTAGTGTGCGAGAAAGGTTTCCTGTTATACCAATGATATTCACATTTGGCATTTCTTTTATCAATTTATATAACTGAATAATGAATTATTTACTGCACGTGGCATACAAACATCAATGGATGTACGTAAGAATTATCTGTTTTCTGATATAAATATTGATAATACAGTAGACTGGTCTTGGTGTGGGTCGTTTTAGATAAAAGACAATCAGATGTTTGTTGGATGTTCATAAATCCTCCCTTCGCTTATAAAGAGTAGACGGATTCAACGATAAAACGACATATCCCTGCAGTGACTCTGACCCGTATTCTCCGGATTAAGATTGATCCTGATTGACGGTGGTAACGTAAAATCTTCAGGAATCCAGTGTTATTGACAGCAAAACTGGAGTGAACTACAACATGCTGGTATTGTAATAGAATGTTTCTTTCATTCAGTATTCAGAAACATTTATGATAATAACACATTTATAATTCCTTTTCGAATTATATATATATATATATATATATATATATATATATATATATATAATGTCATCACCATTATTATTATCATTCGTGTTAGATAAGTAACCAATTACTAGAGACTTTATTTCAAACCTATTTTATTTATGGCAATAATATAAAACTTATCTATAGTATACTCTTTCGAGATTTTTTACCTTTTTCCCAGTAAATACAATAAAATAAATACGAGTAAGTCTAACATAAAATGTTTAATTGAGAAAATCAGTAACAGTAGCACCACTAGCAACAACATAAACCGCAACAACAACTACAACATCAACATTGAAATAAACAGAATACAAATTATTTTAATAGCCTTTCACTGTTTATCCTGTCTAATTTTCCAATAGTTGTCACGTGGAAGGGATGAAGATTTATGATATATTAAAATATAATAAACTGATGAACACTTATCTATACTTGAATGTTAGTTAACTATAATGTTAAGTATTACACTGATAACACATTTACAATTCTATAAACTTACAGTGTTTATAATAAGTGAATATGCTAACCGATTTCATTTGTAAAAAAATCTTACATATTGGTAAATGAACTTTACGGTTGGAATTGCGGCTTAACAAATCGTAGAGCGAAAGTTGTTGATCAATTTTGGCCAGATTCTGGTTTCAGTCAAAACGATTTGTCTTGATGGATAAAATATGTTTATTGATTAATAGTGTTAAGTCATGGCCCTTTATTTTGTCAATATTAAAAAATATATTAAATAAGTTAATAATTTATATAATTAAAAATGTCCATTAGAATGTAACCTACACTTATGCCCATAACATATTCAAATATTAATTCAAACGTTTGTTTGATTAATGCCATGTATGGATTTAGTAATCTCAAGTTTGTTTACTGAATATTTATTTTATAGTCATGGTCTAATATCATGTGTTTGTTTGTATTTAGCGTGCATCTGGTCAATTAAGCATAAACCATCTTCATGGCCCTTCATGGTTTGTTGCCAATTGCCTCATAGTGTGGCATCAGACCCTTTGACTGATATAGATAGACATCCCTTTGATTATGTGTACTCTCGTCTTATCTTCTGAACATGTCAATGATAATTATGTTGTGTAATGGAGTAGCCCTCCTGTGATTAGACGATTCCGGTAATTGTTTTGTGTGGTTTTACTTATTCGTAATAATTTCTTATCAGTGAACCTATCAGCATATAAATGGTCACATAGTACACAGAATACAATCAATAACACGATATTTTACTGGTTAAGCTTTTGTTACTTTCAGTGCAGTCTATGTTATTTAATGTTTTAAAAATAAATATGAACGATATATTGGTTTAACAAGTTTTGTTTTATATATATATATATATATATATATATATATATATATATATATATATATATATATATATATATATATATATATAATAATAATAATAATAATAATAATAATAATAATAATAATATAATTTGGGCAAAAAACTGACCTTTACTTCTCTAAGGAATTTGCTGATTTGATAAAAAACTAACAGTCACATGTTGTCGTTTTCCGGTTCTAACTTCGTGTATTATCTATACACATTATATATTTAGTTTCCTCTTCCTTGTACGAATTTCTTTCTTGCCGCCAGTCATTCGAATTAATCTTAATCCACAGAAGACGAGTCAGAATCTATACAAGAATTTGTTGTTTTATCATTAAATCCACATACTCATTATTAGTTAGGCTGGATTTATGATCATTCTACAAATATTTAATTGTCTATAAACTAAAACGGCCGACAGGATATTCTTTCAATTACTTTGTCAATCTTTATAACCGTAAACAGATAACATGACATACACCCATTCATCTTTCCAATCTAACAGTATATATTATATATATATATATATATATATATATATATATATATATATATATATATATATATATATATATCGTCTTATCTTCTGAACATGTCAATGATAATTATGTTGCGTAATGGAGTAGCCCTCCTGTGATATATATATAGAAAAGAGAAATACAATCGGGGGATAGAATTGTTATAAGAAGAAGCTATTGTCCTGGAACTCGTTCTCAAAAAATTATAAACAAAACGTCTGAGATAAATTCTACTGCTTCCTTCAATTGTTATTTTTTTTCGTATATAGTTACATATTTAAATAGTTGTTTATGATTAATATAGCGATCAGTTAAAATGTTATTAATAAAAAATAATTATTATATTTTTTTAGCACCCGTTATAAAATATACTATATGCAGTTATTGAATTTAGCACTAAGGTTAGAGAACAACTTCGACGCCAGACCAGTCGGATGTCTATCGACACGGTTCATATCTAGGCAGGATTTGTTTAGTTATTCGAAATGTTCTGCATAGAGGTTTTGGACCACAGAAAATTACTGTTGAATGTAAAATGTGGTGTCAAAGTAGTTGGCATGTTTTACGTTCTTCCGCTTTTTGTACGTAGCCTGCATGTAGCCGCTTTCCTGTGGGCGTGACATATTTGTCGCGTACGAAAGCGAATTAGCTGACCCCACAGGCTGATGAGTAGGCCAGACACATGTACAGGTATATATATATATATATATATATATATATATATATATATATATATATATAATACACGAATGCATACCCGCATGCACACACGCAAGCAAATATGTACACATATAAACAAAAGTATATTATATCTACAAGACGCCATATTGTCATGAACTATTTTTTATTTTATTTACTGGTAGCTGACGTCATACTTGCAAAAATATATATATGTCTGTTGGGGACTGTGTTATCAATTACACACACACACACGCACGCACGCAGGCACGCACTGACACACACACATATATAATGATACTGACACACACACACATATATAATGATATATCAAACAAAGATCTCTTCTTTGTTTTAGAAATACTTTTCTAAATTGTTCAAATGTGTGTCTCTTTGCTGGAGTAACACCCATCGTTATTTGTATGCTTATCTACAGTTCTGTATGAGGTAGTATTTATGTTGTGGATAATAGTATTATGTTCCCCTCACGATAATTCTACTTTGGTGGTATCACCCATTGTGTTGCACTCTATCTCTAAGATGAAAAATGTTTTTATGTACCCTTATATATTTTATCGTTGAAGTAATAACATGGTTGTTTGACTAGATTTTGTATTAAGTACGTTTCGATGCAGTAAGCCTCCTTGTTAGTCAGAAAAGTACCCTAAAACATTAATAACTGTCTGATGTCTGTCAACAAAAGAGTGTATATTTAATACAAAATAGAAATACTACATTGGTAAGAAGGACACAAATGAGAAAAGTAAGCGTTATAAATATATTGTTTGTATAGAGATTGAATTAATTAAACCATATTTAAAAAAGTTAAATTGTAAAAACTGTTATTTAACTTTTTATCATAAATACATTTCTGAGACGTTAAATTCATGTTATAGACACTGGTGGCCTTTAAAATACTTCAGGATGACTCATCTAAAGGGAACACGTTCTTTATTTGTGCAAATAAATTCATTTTATATTCGGGATATATCACTTCAGAGCTCACTAACGCTGTGAATGATTTAATTACAATAATTGCTGTCACTGAGGATGTGTGAAGTCATTTCTATGAGGTATCTTATAAAGTGTTCTTATAAAATATGCCAAGTTTTCACAATTCTGAGAAAAAGTAATGAGTCACACCTCACTGTTAACTGATATGGACTGCACATTAAAGGGCTAAATTCAGAATAGTAACTTTTCATATAAAGATCTTCGTATGAAATAAGCAAAACTTCATATATTTGTATAGGTATACTCATGTATATACAACCACCTATCTATGTATGTTGTGCCACATATTAACTGAGTGAGTTTAGTATAAAACATACGAAACATCTTTTTGAATATCTTTGTATGACATAAACTCATTATATTTATTTCAAGTTCAGTGTCCTAGTTGTCGGCCCGTCTGCACGTTATTGATGATAGAAATCTCAGCAAATGTACTCATTGCATAGTGACTAACATTGAAGTATCTATATGAAGGGTGATTTCTGTGAATACAGATGTTCATGCTAGGAAATGGCCTAGATGCATCAAAGAATATTGAAAACCCCTTGACTTAAATGCGCCACAAGCAAATCCCGAGCTCCTATCTACTACGTTAAGCCTTGGCATTTAAAAAGGTCGGGCACTTTAAACGTTCTCGTTAATATATTGATCCTAACATCAAAGAGTATCCCCAGTCACGTCTTGGATGACTGGTTTATGTCTGGTTCATTCTACATGATGTTAGATACAAAATAGTCAGCCTTCCCGTAATATATGACACACATTTCACCAAGAATTATTGCACAAATCCTATTTAATTTCCTTCTCTGATATTGTTGCTGTTTGATGAGGATGTGACTTCATGCAATATTTATAAATTTATAGGTCATACGAGCTGTTGCATAATGAAGTAGATCATCATGAAATCTGAGAGTAAATACTTTACACAATTTGATAATATGAACTACAGGAATATTCTTAAATGTATATTAAAAGGATATATATATATATATATATATATATATATATATATATATATATATATATATATATATATATATATATATAGACGTCGGTCAATGTTATTTACTACCCCTTATTATATACGTCAGTGTTAGCTGTTTAAATAAAAAAAGTAAATAAAGTTATATGCAATTAGTCATTTTAGGTAAAAGACAATTAGGTGTTATTTGACTGTCCTGTTCTATCAGACATCAGCCTGGTAAATGGGTAGATGGATCTAACAATAAGACAACCTATCCTTGTAAGGATCCCGTATAGTCTTTTGTGGATTAAGATTGATCCTGATGGATGACGACAGAAAGCTAGTTGAAGAGGGAACCAAACCTTGAATGATAACGCGGATGATCTCTTTACTGAACATTGTCTTAATCAAGTTGTAGTTAAATTGGTACTACTCATATTTACTGTGCTATGTGTTATTGGTATTACTGAACTATATGTTTTGTTTACTATACTATATTTTATTGGTATTGCTGTACTATATGTTATTTGTATAACTATACTATATGTTATTGGTATAACTGTACTGTATGTTATTGTTAATACTGTATTATATGTTATTGGGTGGCCGTAAAACATTAATCAAAAACTGAAGGAATTGATTTATCATCCAAGCAACACGTGAAGAAAACTCAGAATCCTCGCTTTAAGGTAGGATTCATTTATATACATTCTTCCACGTCTTTGAGAAATCAAGGGTTTCTATCGGATAATACTCTAGGAATGAAGAAGCAAGTAAATTGTATATGTAAGTCCTGTTATTAATTATATAATAGTGTATATTCTCTTGTGAGAGCACTGTACAATACAAGAAAAAAGATGTTTAACAAAATTACTAAATATGATGAGTTCTTTGACAATTAAAAGTTTGTTGAATAAGAATGTTTTAACATCTTTAAAAAACATTTATTGACTTAGAATTTCTAATATGACTAGGCAACGTATTTCACAATGTTGGAGCAGCAACACTAAAAATATCTAAGCTTGTATTTAGGCACGGCAAGGATCCGCTCACTAGACGATCTGAGTGTTCGAGTGTTAGCCTTCTCATGAAACAGTTCTATCAAATATATCGGTGCTTGACCATTTAGCGCCTTGTATGTGATCATGAGTGTCTTGAATTGAATTCGCTTAATAACTGGAAGCCAACGAAGCTCCTTCAATATCGGAGTGATGTGATCATACTTCCGACACCCTGTGACTATCCTAGCGGCGATGTTTGGAATTCTTTGCGACGTTTGGGCAAGTATGGACCTTAAGCTCCTAATGTTACGTATGTGAATATAGGACGCCTTGCAGACACCAGCCACGTGAGTCACCTATGTTGAGACGTTGGTCGAGGAGTACACCAAGATATTTGGCTGAGTCACTAGGTGAGATCAATTATTATCAATTTGTAGTTGAAAATCACTGGAGTGCTTGTGGAAATAGGATGAAGCTAATACAAATAACTCGATTTTGTTACTGTTGTACTGTTGTAGTTTATTTGTAGCCATTCAGGATACCGTATAGAATACAACTCATCGATGAGAGTAGCAATTTCAGCGAAAAAGTCCAAGCTCTTTACCTTGTTCTTTTTAGTCGGATGGAGACGATATATAATGATGATGATGTGAACACTGGACCTAACAACCGTCAGCATAATATGGACATATTCGTACGACTTGGCCTTAATGGCTGAATGCATCTCAAGCCTGATGTCACCACGATACAGAATGCCTACCACACCACCTATCTTGCTTGTGCGGACATTGTGACGTAATTTATAACCAGATGGTATCACATCTCCAATGTTTAAAAAAATCCATTTCACATCGGCTAAACAAAGTTTCAGTCAGGAGGGCAACATAGATCTGCTCATCAACAATGTAAACATTTAGACTGATATAGCAGCTTGGCGTATGTTAGTCCAAGCAATAGTACACAAACGCACTTCATTGGCACATATTGTTTCTCTTATAGCCAATAATTCAGACCGTGAATACGCCATTTATTCATAGACGGCCTCCATATGCAGTAACGACATAGTCAATTAATATGCACTCATTACAGCCAAGCACTATCATAGTCCATTTCCGAGTAGCTCACGCATAACACACCAAACAACTCAAGTCAACCGAAGCAATTTCCATTCACCAAGCATCGTTGATTCCAAAAGCTTGACTTTTATGCCAATAATTCCAAACTTCTTGATGGATCGTTAGCAAACATATATATCCGCCTGGTCAGCAGTACTTTACGCTGTATATGTCAGACAGATGATACCAACAACCGCTCCAAGCAGTGTCAATAAGCGAAAATGTATGCGAGATTCAAATTGGCTATCATTCGGCGCCCAATCAACCCAACTCTCCGTGTGTGAGTTATTATTAAATAAGAAACATACAGTTTATTCGATCCTCATGTAATTTCTCAACTGCACTACGGTAATCCATTGATATAAATTCTCTCATCCCCCCTCTCTCTGTGCGTCTGTATGTGTGTGTGTATGTGATAAAAAAGTAGAGCGAGTGCAGAACTGTGTTGCACATCTAGCGACGTGCAATCTTAATAGGGAACGCATAATACCAGTTTTCTTTCAGTTGCACTTACTTCCTGTACGTTTAATATCATAAACAAGATACACTTTCATACATTCAAAGTACTGATTAGAACAATTCTAATGTATCTAAGCGATTTGATCCAAAGGTAAATATGAGTGACGTTACTATGATTTGAGAGTCTTGTTTACGTTTGGCTGCGCCAAAAGGTATCCCAGCAATGTACGGAGAGAAATCTTTCCCAGGCTGTGGAATAAATAACCTAATTATATTAAATTTGCAACAAGCAAATAAGTATTTTATAAAGTTTTAAAAGGCAACTTATTTAAATTAGCCTATTTACAATATCCATAAACCAATGTGTTTTTGTGTAAAATGTGTTTACGGAGTATTTACTGTTCCTAGAATAGAGAAATCTAAAGAGGTAGATTTATGATGTATGTTTACTGATTAAACAGATTAAGGGTAACAAACAAACATACAGTCTAACCACACCTTTATGCCTACTTTGGGACATGGCTGAAAATTGGCATTATTGTAGGGTGGCATTAGACTTGGGGGAGGGGGTCAAATGTTTAGAATGAATGATTTGACATTTAAAAATTGACATTTCAAAGCATTAAAGTGTCCTCTTCGGTCATCCTTTGAGTTCCTTCTGTATTACGAAGTGGTACAGCAAGTACACTGTCCACCTCACGTTTAACAATTTAAAGTCAATGGTGGCTTCATGTGACTTGTGGTTTCTAAATATACATCTATGGATCAGATGGATAATTATACACGGCTTCTGATCCTTTGTTAATTCTAATTATAACTTTATTTAATCCATCACGGATCACACGATCAACATCGTCATAATCACCACGTAATGACACTGACAACTTGTCAATCAATTCACACATACACATTCCAGCCAATCACCGAACTAATTGTGTTATCTGACCGAGAATATTGACCAATAAGCACACGCTATACCCCACTGACTTAAAATCATTGATGTATGTATGTGATATATCGGGACATGACTTACACATAGTATAATAGCGGGGGACGGGGGGGGATATTTATATATGGCAAAGTATGATATTCGTATTGCTTAAGCATTGGCGATGACTGAATAACGGGTGGACGATGGGGCATTATCATGGGTCGTTATCAAAGGTTGGCGGTAGGTACGAGTGATAACTGTTCGAGTATGACGGATGACGGGGCTAGACTGTACCTGAAAAAAGAATAATACCTGTAGTCGGATTTAACACAAACAGACGTTTTAGCATCAAGATTGTGTGCGCATTTATCACAATGGCTTCCTCTTATAACAAAGATATTCCTATACGACATTGATAAAGCTATAGACAGGGATGGCTGTCAGCCGTTTTAGATAAAAGGCAATCAGATGTTTCTTGAATGTCCTAAGCCGTCATAAATCCTGAAGAATAGATAGCTTTTACCGGAAAACAATAAATCCACGTAAAGACCCTGATTCGTCTTCTGCGGATTTAGATTGCTCCGGAAGCATGACGAGAGTTTGGTAGATGCACAAGGACGAGGGAGATACATCTTGAAGGATCTCTAGGATGATCTTTTCACTGAAAGGAAATTCTATCAAAATAGAAATTATTTTATTTTGTTCATTTAATAGAATTCAAGTTTCAATTTCAGAAGGTTAGTGTTATCGATATCGAAGCTTGAGTGAACCGCAACATGCTGGAACCAGAATACAATGGAATTATTTCCTTTTTCTTTCTATCAACCTATTAAAAATCATGAAGATCTACCCAATGTGAAAGTTTTTATGTAAGAGAAAATCTCCTTATAATTATTAGGTCGATAGATAAAGGTAAATCTTTAACGGGATTTCTTTTTTTCTTGCAAGTCCTTATTTGAAAACCTACCATTGTTAAAGAATGCGTGATGCTCATCCAAACTATTGTCTATACCCGGTTAACTATTTATATATATTGTTATATAATAATCACCATGATCTATACATAACCGTATTAGATAAGTGATAAATACAAATACAGTTTATAATTAGATTTGTCTGTATTCTATCGTTTATGTCAGTATAGAAGATCATATGTCCTGCATTTAAAGTGTTCAGTAAAACAATATTATTGTAGATTTATTGTTTATCGATTCAGGCTGTTGAGGATGTGGTTTGACTTTAGTGATATTCCCTCACGAGGATGTTACCGTAATATAGTACAGAGTAAGGAAATTACACTTCTTTTTAGTATCTGTAAAATATGTTTATCAGTTTATTGACCCAGAAAGTGAGAACACATTTGTTAAGATTCTTATAATAATATACTTATAACTACGTTCAGGAGGATATATTTATGCTAGTTCATCCTCTCATCACTATTAGTATCATTGTCAAGAGTGTCAGCTAATTAACCGATTATTAAGCTCTTTGTGTCACATATAGTTTATTTACAGCAAAAAGATTAAATATATCTAAACGTTGCATTACAATATACCCCCATCTATTTAATGTATCAATACAAAAACAATACGCATGTCTAATACTAAATTATTAAAAATAAAGGCTCCATCTTTCCGTACTGCTCCCCTGTGAGTTGGGGGGGGGATTCTCAACCACTCCAACAAAGCAAGCAAGCAAGCAATACTAAATATTTAATGAACTAGCATCAGCAGTAGCAGCAACAACAGCAGCAGCTGGAACAACAACAACAACAACATCTAAACGTTGCATTACAATATACCCCCATCTATTTAATGTATCAGTACAAAAACAATACGCATGTCTAATACTAAATTATTAAAAATAAAGCACAGCAACAACAGCAGTTCTAACAACAACAGCATCAACAACAACAACAATAACCACCACAACAACAACAATAGTTCTAACAACAACAACTACAACAACAGCAACAGCAAAAATAAAACAGGCAATGATAAAGCCAACAGACTATAAGTTATTGTAATAACCCTTCATGGCCCATTCTAGTTCCATAACAGCTGACAATGCCCACTTGTCTTATAATGATCATATGAAGGGAGTGTTGAGTTATGATATATTAAATAATTAAAGAAATTCACCTACAGTAATACACGGTTAGTCATATTCATAAGAGCTGCATTGATTCCTGCATCAAACAACGGGTTATTAGCATTGTTAAACATTCCTCTAAAACGGAATATCATAATATACACTGTACTGATATCCAGAGGAAGATAGTTAAGTTCGTGTGACAGTGAAAAGTTTTGGTTTGAAGTTTTTCAAATTTTCATTTTAGTCTGAATACCGACGTGTCATTCCCAGTATCGGAGATCTGGCTGAAATCCGCTGTTCTCGACTATAGGTCAAACAGAACAAGCGGAGATAGGCGCCTTAATTTAAATCCCACTACACCTAACTGCAGATAATTAGGGACTCTAAATTAGTTGTGGAAGAACGTTCACTTAGTGATGAATGGAAACGTACGAGGATTAGCTGTTAGGTTTGCGTAAATCATGGTATTTACTCAGGTTTGAGACGATATTTTGTTCTAGTCCAGTAATAATCCATTGTGCAGTATTGCTACTTTATTTTTTGGAGCCAAATCACTTTACTGCTTCTATATGGAGCTGGTTTGTATCTTATCACGTGTTCAAAAACTGTAATGTTAATTAACGCGCCGGGAGCACATAAAAGGCGTAAGTTTTCACTCAGGTTAGAGAACAACTTGCCACGCCAGACCTGTCGGACATCGATCGATATGGTTGATATATCTCGGATGTGTTTAATTATTCGAACCCAGAATATATATATATATATATATATATATATATATATATATATATATATATATATATATATATATTGTTTGTTATTAGGTCTTTTTGTCCTATTAACACCCACTAGGTATAATGTACTGAGCTAGTACTCTAACCTCGTCCAGTAGTTAGTTTCCTATCATCTTTAATAACGATATTAATCAAACAAGGATCTCTTCTGGTTTTCTTTACTGTTTAATTAGTTATATTTACTGTTTTGTATATGTTTGTTCTCAGTTCCGTGTGATATAGTAATTATACTGTGGCTAATGTTATTATTTTCTTATCGGGATAATTCTACTTTAGTCGTATCACTCATAGGTTGTGTTGCTCCCTATCTCTAGGATATTAATGATTAGATTTGCCTTTTGTATGTACTGATGGCTGTTGATATGTTATTACAGTCGAATTACCAACAAGGTTGAACCTTTACAGTAAGTGTAAAAAGGCAAAGCTGATTGTTTTTCCTTAACCAGAACTTTTATGCAGTACGTTTCAAAGCAGTAACTTTCGTTTTTAGTTAGAAAAGTACCTTATACAAATATACATCCCGTCTATGAGAACTGTTTGATGTCTGTGAACATCAGAGTGTATGCTTGATACAAACTATTTATAGTCGATTAGTCAGAGAAATAAATATTTGTCTATATGTAGATAGCTTTAATTAAATAATATTATTTAAAATATAGGATAATATGCAAACCTAAAATATCAGTATTTCGTAAAATTGTTCCATGCGCCAAATTCAAGTGGTTAGTGTTCTATTTGACTAATTTTCGTTATGTGGTCATATAAAACTTTCTAATTCTGAAGGAAAAAAACAACAGGTTCTTTATATTTACCCATAAACTAATTAGATATTGGGCTTATATTTCACTAACTCAGAATTATTTACTCACACTAATTGCTGCCACCGACTACCATAAAACAATTGAGGATACGTGAAAAAATTCCTTTGAGGCATCCTATAAAACGTTTCTTATAAAATATGCGAAGCTTTCCCAATTCTGAGAAACAAATAATAGGACAGACATAATTGCTACCTTATAGCAATTAAAGGACTGCATTCATAATAGGAACTTGTCGTACTAAGCGAAGAAATAATACATAAATCTCAATTTATAACAATGGCTTTATCTTGTGGCAATAGTATTTCCCTATGAAATCTCTCTTATCAGTGTATATATCTGAATGGTGGATTACTTACTACCCGTGGGATAGAAACATCAATAGATATACGTCAATGTGATCTGATTACTGATATAAGCACAGATTACCTTATGGATGTGAATGACTATCGATTATTTGAAGGAAAGAGAATCAGATGTTTGTAGAATGATATTAGACATCAATAATCCTATACCAGGCTAACAAAGAGTAGATGGATTAAACGATTAAACAATAAATTCTTCTAGATACTCTGACTCATCTTCTGTGGATTAAGATTGAGCCTGATAGATGACGGTAAGGAAGATAGCTGTACAGAGAAGAGGGCACTAAATCTTGAACGATTGCGAGGATTACGTCTTCACTGAACAACAAATATTATCTAGTTGTGCCGATAATGTCATGGTCACTATATCTTGAATAATGTCATGATGTAAATAGAATAACAGTACAGTGTCCAGGAAGTTAGTGTTGCCGAATGTGGTCCTCGAAGAACCGTAACATGCCGGAACCAGAATATTATAGAACTTATTCCATTTTAATCGACGCAATATATGAATAACTCTAAATATCTCAGCACTAAGTGTATATCGAGCGATATAAGGGTTTCCACATTAGAGAAAATATCGCTGTAAGAAATATCTTGTTAAGCTGATAATACAGGAATTCGGTTGAATTGATGCAAGACAAGACAGGTACACACAAATTAGACATCATTGAACAGGACCACCCAGTTAGGAACAACGCACTTTCTGTCAAGTGCTATGGCCTCCTACATAACGTATTAAATTTTAATATTGATGAATAAAATGGTCTTTGTTTTTGATAATGTCGTTTACCTTAAATACTGAGATTTTACATGAAGTCACCAGTGCTTGATACAGGGAACCACTTACTTTAGAAACGTGAGTACAAATTCTATATACTCTCATCTGGTTTTACTTACAGGGGCAATTCTGCTTATCAATACACAATTATAACTCAATACACTTTCAATCAGTGATGTGTTGAAGCGAAACAATACGGTATTATTAACATTAAATGGTTTTGGCAATCTGAAGAGAACGGTTTCTGTTTACATTTGAATACTACAAGCTGATCATCAGTAACAACATCAAGGTGTTTAAACTGATTATATGTATCTACATCACATCCTTATATGTTCAGAGGTGTATGACTTAAAGTTGATTTACTGAAGTCAAATATTAGTTCTTTTATTTGTTTTCAAGATTGGACTTTGAGAAAACACCATGAAAAAAAAATAAAACACACTTTTTGATAGTTCACATTATCAATATTTTCAACTATGCCAATAACAGCTGTATCATCGGCATATTTTACTATGCAAACGTTTTCACATGAAGATTTATGTTATAGTACAGGTAATACACAACCCAGTAAAGAACCAGTAGCAAGTGTAATTATACCAGATAGAGTATTGTTAGATCCAATATTTTGTTTCCCATCAGTAAGATAGTCAATAATCAATAACTACAATGATTATGATACTCCAATATCGATTACCAGCTTAATATAAATATTCGATTTGATGGTAATGAATGCTGAACAGAAACCCACGAACAGGATTCTTAAGTAAGAGTTATTCTTCTCTAACCTTTTTTTTTGTTAGTGTTTATTTATGTAGCTTCTTCTTTTGTAATTAAGTGTTTTTAATTTGGCATTCTTAGGTAGTGAAATTAATGGTAGCAGTTTTTCAGGTAGATGGAATGTTAATTCTCACACAGTTTTCGAACCTGTTCTTATGTACTTTACATGATTAGGAGGAAGTAATGTCTAATCCTTAGGATTTCCTGGCATTCAAAGCTGGGAACAGCTGTTCCACGTGCGAAATTGCACTGGAAAGGCTTTCATCTCTGGGTAATGTTCTCCTAAGATGTTCAATGCTTTCATGAGGTACATTCACATCAAGTCTAGGATAGAAACTAGCCAGATCGTCACATAGTTCCATTGGATTACATGATAATGTTACAGTGGATTTATGTTTGTATCCAGTTAGAGCTGTAAACTCCTCTAGACCCATCTAGTTCCCACCTTGGAAGTGTCTCTGGAGCTCTTTTACACATTCCTACATTATATTATGCAAAATGATATCATTTACAAAAACATTTACATAAATGTAAAGGTATTTTGCGTATAACATTTCGTGACAATTTTCAAATTAAGATTGAATACTGACAGATGATGAAAAAGACAGATAATATAATTGATGCTAAATAATCACTTTAGGTCATTATAACTTACATCAGTAGCAATTCAACGGATCCTTGCACTTTTAGATATATATGAAGGAGACATATTGAAGGAAGTAGTTGGAGTTAACAGACAATGTGGTGACCATGTTTTGAGAATGAGATTTATAACAACGTCTTTCTCCTGTAACAGTGGTAAAGCACTATGTGGGTTTTCTTATCAATGTACATATCTCAATATTGAAGTATTTATAGCTTCTAGAATATAAATAGAAATGGGTCAATGCTATCTACTTATCCGATTAAATATATTAAATGTAATATATATACCAGGGTTGGGGTAATCGTAATCGGTAATAGATTGTAATCGATTAAATGATCTCAATTATTCGGAATCACCATTTCCAGAAGCTATGTAATCGTAATCGTAAACAATGTAAATGTAATCGTATCAGCGATTACTTTCACGATTACACAGGGTGTTTCATTATTTACCAAGTTATATCGTATCATAGATATGGTTTGGTATGTAAGGCAGAATGTAACAATAGAACTGATTGATCCATTGACGGACTGCTGTCATATTTGTACACATGATGATTTGTCAGTTTATTGGTTCTATGAACATGAAAGGAAATGTGTTGAAACACTGCTTCAGATGTAGCCGCTATTATAAATCACATAAACAGGCATTTCAGACTAACTAGTGTTGTTTTCATACGGTTAAGCCCAACTCGTCACACAGTCAGCAATCGTGCATGGCTTCTTCCTGACACCGTCGTTTTAACTGCAGCTCCAAACGATCACGATAGGCCTCAGCCGAGTGACAAACATCCAATTACAAAAATGTGTGCACAAATAGTATATGGATGTATCCCTAAATTTATACAGAATGTGTGAGTCATTCATCTCATATATTATTTCTATGAGGGTGTTTCCACAATGTAAATATTGGTTTGGTTGATTTGTGACAAATTACTAGTAAGGCACCAAGGATGTACATCCTTGTCAAAGGTTGCAAGTATATTTTCAAATTATTATTTAAAACCAGCAATACAAGCAAACAAACTATATCTCCAAAGACCATTCAACAACTCTTACATGAGGCATCGATTGATTAAATGATTATTCTTCTTGTGTTAGCTCTGCACCGCGGAATGATACCAGGATATGGGGCCTTAGTGGAGAGTTTGGCTATCCACATAAAAAAACTATCAGTTATTGTGGTTTATCCAATCGTTATAACTCGTTTGTTTGAATAGAGCTACATCATATCCGTCCCCCTTAAAATGGACTAAACAGGTAAACATTTAACCCAATAACAGCCACCATAGGCTGATATTTGAATGCATGGAGTGTTTTATATCCGTTAAATACCGCTTGTTGGTAGTACTTAGAGTGACACATTGCACTCACCATTCCATCAATGAAACCCCAAATACTGTGTGATGGGACGGCGCGGTGTATAGCTGTTTCTACAAAGCTCTCTAGAGCTTTCCACTGTTGGGTCACCTTAGAGACACACGCAACTCTGTTTGATTTGAACTCTGACTTGGAGATTTGGAGCGCAGTATAGTAACCGATGTGCTACATGCGCTCTACTTTCCCAGTATTTACGATAACAGTCATTAATAGTTTTACATTAAAATCATAGTCATAATGACATCGCCATTAGTACATCCATTACTTTATATAACTTGTTATCTGAAACAAACCATTTATTATCACCAATGTCCATCTTTATTGCTACTTCATTTTAATAGCTACACCATCTTTATTGCTACTTCATTTTAATAGCTACACCATCATTATTGCTACTTCATTATTATATCTACAATATTATTATTACTACTTCAATATTATTATTACTCCATCAATTTTGCTAATCTGTCGTTATTGCTGCTCCATCAATGTTGCTATTAAGTGAGTGAGTGAATGAATGAATGAATAAGGCATTGAATTAATGAGTAACCAAGTGAATGAGTAACTGAATATGTCATTTAGTCAGTGACTGGGTAGTAGATTGGTACCTATATGTGAGAGTAATATATCTCTCTCTCTCTCTCTCTCTCTCTCTCTCTCTATATATATATATATATATATATATATATATATATATATATATATATATATAATATCACACACACACAAACACACAACACAACACACACACACACACACACATACACACACACAAACACACACACTAACACACACACACACACACACACACACATATATATATATATATATATATATATATATATATATACGAACACATAGACAAGAACACACATACTCATACGTATGCACGCATCCATCTACGCTCATATGTATAAACTAGCCATAGTCTACAAAGGCATCAGTGATCCTGAGGCCAGTATCCCAGTACTTAGAACAAACACCAGCCCCAGTTGGCCAACTGTATCGTCGACCTTATGCTGAATTAGTTTAACCTCAAAGACAACAAATCATGGAGTTGGTTCTTTGGTTTTCCTTTTATTGAACACTTATGATTCCATTGTGTGTTTATTGCAAGCTTTGGTGCTTAGTCTCATCAATTGCCCGAGTTTATTGGGCAATAAATCAGAACATTATTCTTGTCCTCAGTGGAGCCATTAGTTCACATCAATTATTGTCAGAAATAAAATAATATACAATAAATAATTGAAATATTGGAATTTTTCTTTCGAGAATAAATATGTTACTGTGGTAATTGTGTCCATTTGATCTAATGTTAACTGTAGTGAAAATAACTGATCTTCTTCAAATGTTTGATGAGAGAAAAGATATTATCACTTTTAGGATAATAGTAAAATTCGATATTTATTAACTCTCTCTCTCCCTCTCTCTCTCTCTCTCTCTCTCTCTTTCTCTCGCCTCTCTCTCTCTCTCTCTCTCTCTCTCTCTCTTCTCTCTCTATATATATATATATATATATATATATATATTATTTGAAATATAAACTTTTGGTTTCGTTGGTTGCCTGGTTTGTTACCTGTGTAGATAATTGTGTTTTGTTTTCTTCTTGAAAATATGTAATAGACGTTACAATTTCTGTAACCTACCTCACTCCTGATTATTATAATATTATATGTTCTTGTTCTTATCAAGTGCAGAACATTTTGAAAATGGCCATTACCAAAAACAGATCATATCTCTTTCTGTGTACAGTATTAAGAAGCCCACGTCTAGCAATAGATAATGACCATCTATTTAATAGAATGTTTCAAACACGTGATATAAATAAATGATGGCAGTAAGTGACCATACTTTCCTGTTAGATTAAAATATATAGGTAACAACAAGATGACAATAAGATAAGTGGCGTAGATGTGCTTAGTTGTAATTGGGTAGAATTCTACTTTCCATTAACAAGAAATCCTCTTGTCTTTCTATGATTTAGTTCAAGAAGGGCAAAGGCTTTGATCATTTGGTGATTTGTATCAATCTCATTTGTGATTGGAATCATAGAGGTATCTCATTTTATTTGCCTCTTTCTGTGAGATTGAATGTGCCTGTATGTGTGTATGTGTGTTATAAAAGGTCACTGCCCAGAGGAACAAAATTAAGAGTGTCAGTTAATACTAATTACTCACATGAATTATTAATAATAACCAAACGGCTGTTTCCACACACTAAAATTCACAACTTACAGGCATATTTGTCTTCAGATTCACATGACAACTACGATTTTCATGTGCTATGCCTATGCTACACATTAAATCTTTGGTGGCTAATACCTTTTTAAATCATTCTTACGAAAATGACTTTTATTGGCATTATTAATCACTTGATCAATTATATGTTACAAGTTATACATGAAATGAACTTATACATGAAATTTTATGGATAGAAAGTTTGTGTTTACTGGGATTATTGGCTACCATATGGCAAATTCATTATAAAAGATAATACGAGCAACTGCTTAATCCTGGCATGGACAGAATGGTGACGTTAAACACACAATCGAGGAATAATGAACCAAAACATTGACATTTTGATGACGTCAACACATAACTCTGTCCACGGAACTTGCCGAATGAATACGAACAAAACCAAATATTAACGAGGATGCCATATATGGCAATCGATTGCTGCTCGGGAACTGGATTTCTGAATATGTGCAATTAGAATATCCATGTCATATAATCTGTTCGCCGTTTAATAAAATCATGGAATTACATATTTCGGAATAAGTTGAACATTTATAAAGAATCACCTTAAACAAAACCGTTGATTTTATAAACTGCTCCGTGTATTGATTGTCTCGCTGAATGTCTTAATTGAGCCGTAAATTGAATTGGAGGCCAATTGATCATCATCAACTTCTTCATCATCATTGTCGTCAACTGTATCATCATTATTATCATCATCATCATCATCATCATCATCATCATCATCATCATCATCATCAGATATTTCTTATTATGTAGATATTCTATATTGACATTTTCTCTTGGTCTGAAGGCCCATTTAGCTTAACGTGTGTACAAAAGTGGCCGTAAACATCAATCATCAATCAATCATCTTGGTCTGAAACCTTTCAGATATGGTTGCATTAATCTTCAAAGGTAACGTATTCCGACCCATTTAGATTGATCTCTTAGCGGATATATTTTTAGACGATTGTATCATTTCGTCTAGTTTCTGCCGCATTAAGGTATTTATTTCCTCTTCTGATATAAATTTGATGAGGTTGTACATTACTTACTTTAGATAAATATTTAGGAAAAGGCCTCTCTCTCTCTCTTCTTCAAGCTAGAATGCCATATTCATGGATATGCCATCCTCTGTGTGATACGGCATTTAGTTCTCGGATACGAAATGTTCTCTGTGTGATTCGATTAATTCAGGATGCTGTTTGTTTAATTTTTGCCAAAGTGTTAGTATTTAAAACCACAACAAAGAATCAACAATTAATAACGAAATACATGCATGGCTAATTAGACGGCTAATGGTTTTAATTAATCTCTTCTAACATTCCAGTGTTATTCCTGAGACAATAAGACTGTTGAATCAATAACTATTTTGAAGTTTTGAAGTGAAGTTATTATTGATAATTTTTGGCCTTGTTTTTGTGTACGGCTATATTTTCCAATCACCATAAGAAGTTACCCGAAATGCTGAGGGAAAAATGTATTGAAAGGCCTTGATTTAATCCTAGGGCCAGTGTACCAAACATACCTTTAGCAAACAACAGACTCAGTGGGCCAACTGGCTGCTGTAATCAGTTTTATTTCCAGCAAATTCGTGGCCTCTCATATAAGACGACATTTGACCTTGTTACATCTGACGCCAGTTGTCCTGTTTCAGAGATTGATCTTTTGTCCCCTCGGCGAAACGGGAAGCCAAATGTCACCAATCTGCTTCCCGTATTGTCGACCTAACACGGAGTTTGTTTTAACCTGAGAGCCAACAAATCACCGAGTTGGTCGTTTGGTTCTCCTTTTATTCAGCGCATTATTGTTCCGTTGTTTGCCTACTGCAAGCTTTGCTGCTCAGCCACAGAAATTGCTCCGAGTTTATTGGGAGATATATCAGGACATTATTCTAGTACCGAGTGGAGACACTAGTTCTAATTACTTCTGTATCAGTAATATCCAACAAATAAATTCTGGAGAACAAATCTGTCACTAGGACAGTTGTTTTTAATTGATATAATGCATATATAATGGTGTAAAAGAAAGATGATCATTGTAATGTTTGGTGTCCTACTTGTAATATGTCTCATAAGAAAAAGGACATTTCTATATGTTTTAGGATTGTATTATTGAAAACTGCGATATTATTGGAGATAAAATTCTTATTTGAAAATACGGTTTTACTTTGGTTGTTTAGCTAGTTTGGTAACAGTGTATGTATTGTTTCCTAGGTTTGATTTCCTGAAAATATCGATCATACCTTTATGCCTTCAGTCACCTGTCTTGGTTACTATAATACTATATCTTCTTGTTTATATCATACACATATAACCATATAACTAAGCATATCTCCTCTTATCTACAATATTCAGAAGCTTACACATAGCAATTGATAAAGACATTTTTATTACACAAATGTAACAACTAATTAATAGAATCTTCAAACAAGTGATAGCTGCAAATTGTGATAGGTAAGGGGATCTAATTTCCAGGTAAAATATAGGATATAGCCAACAAAAAGATGACAATAAGATATGTGGTGTAATTTGTAATTTGGTAGGATTTAGTAGAAAAAATGTAAACACTTTCAGAAAATTGTACGATTTGTACCCATATAGCGTGCTCTGTTTAGTATAGAGGTATCTCATCTTATTTACCTGTTTCTGTGTATGCTTGTATATGCGTGAATGCCAGCGGGCGCGCGCGTGTGTATGTGTTTATGTGTGTCTGTCTTCTATCTGCTTATGCACTGATGTGATGATGATGATGATGATGAATGATGATGATTTGACTTTTGTGCGCAATGTAGGCTAAATGGGCCGAGCGACCTCCAAAGATAATGAGGCGAAGTCAAAGACGAAACAGCCTTCAGATATGCCCACGCCGAGATTTGAACACCGGTGGTAGTGATCTGTAGTCCAACACGCTACCGCTAGATGCACTGATGTGTCAGTGCGTATATATATATATATATATATATATATATATATTAATATTTTTTGGAATAACATTTTAGATAATGACCTGACGTGTATTCTGTAATCTTTAACAACATTAATCCTCAAATTTAAGACAGCATAAAGAAAGTTTGTCAACAATACTGGGAATATTACGCCAACACGACGGAACCATCCGCGGCTGGGTCGAGTTTAAAATCGTTCCGAACAAATCCGTAAATCTTAACAGATGACTTAATGTGGAATAGATATTGCCTTCTCCCCAAAAAAGACTTGTAGCATTTGAAACGATAATAGTATTATAATCATGATGCTAATCATCAACATCATTAACATCATCACAATCACCACCATCACGGTTATCAAGATCATCATCATCAACAGCAGCAGCATCACCACCATCATCATCATCATCACCACCATCATCATCGTCGTCGTTGTCGTCATTGTCGTCGTCATCATCATCGTCATCATCATCATCATCATCATCATCATGTTTATATCTTTCATTTGTACTGTTAACTTTAATATCATTAATTTATTACAACAGACATATTAATAATATATAAAGAAGATACTAAATGTTCAGATGCTTTTTACAGGATGATTTTATTATATTTGGTTATTTCTATAAATGATCATTTGTCAGACAAACATTTGTAAATATTTTAATTCTAAAGAGTTAAATTTATTTAATTATTTTAACAAAGATAAGATAGTTTGATGTACGATTTATTTAAGTGTATAGATCAAATTAGTTTCATTTTAAAGTATATGTCAGCTAACGATGATGATAGTTGATGTTTTACGGCCACTTTTGTGCACAAGGTAGGCTAAATGGGCCGAGCGACCTCGAAAGGTAATGAAGCAAAGTCAAGTATGAAACACCCTTCAGATATGCCCACGCCGAGATTCGAACTCAGGTTTAATGTGTGAGTACACCGCTTTCTGAAGCATTTTTAATGCAGATTATTGTTATATCTCTGTAGTTATAGGTGAAATTATGTAGTCCAACTGTTACAAAATTAGTCTGTTCATTATATTCATCAAATTAAAGCTATTTTTAATAACTTTATACTAATTACGTTATTGTATTATTTATATTTAATGTGATATTTACACAAACATTAAAATTGTTTGTAAAATATTACCTGGAATAAAAGAATGTAAAATTTACCATATCGTATTTTGTAGTTTTCTTTTTCCAAGAGAAATAAAGGTACAAATTATAATGATTGGAATAAAGTCTAATTTCCGTGTTATTGAAAGTGAACACATTCGTGCTGTTTGACATTTTATTCTTTTGCCACTAAGTTAGTATTGTATATTATAGAAATGACTATCATAATAAGAAAATTGATTTTCACACGAACGTTTATTTTCTGTGCGTTGTCTTTCCTATATTTTAGATTTTATATATTGGATTATTCTGACAGAAAGAGGCATTGATATTAATAATGGGTTATTTAATTATTTTCTAAAAATTAATTGTTGACATTCCTAGATAGATCAGAATGGATCCAGATGATGTTATATTAATTTTATTACCACGTTAACACTTACATGTGGTGTTACCAATATACTGGAACCAACATGATCCAGAACTTTGGCACAACACTGTGACACCAACACATATATTAACAAATTTCATAGTCAACAACGGCTTCAGTGATCCTTGGGTCAGTATCCCAGGACCTTTTAACAAACACGGGCCCAGTGGGCCAACTGACTGCTGTAATCATTTCTATTCTCAGCAAACTGGTGGCCTCTCATATTACACGACACTTGACCTTGCTGCATCTCACGCCAGTTGTCCTGTTTGAGAGATTGATCTCTTGTTCCCTCGGCGAAACAGGAAGCCAAATGCCATCCATTTCCTTACCGTATCGTCGACCTTACACCGAGATTGTTTAACCTCAGAGACAACAAACCATCGAGTTGGTCGTTTGGTTCTCCTTTTATTGAACACTTATGGTTCCTTTGTTTGTTTACTGTAACGTTGCTACCCAGCCACATCAATTGCTCCGCGTTTACTGGGCGATAAATTAAGGCATGTTTCTTTCCCTCAACGAATACATTAGTTCTCATTACTTCTGGTCATAAATCAAGGAATATCCAATAAAAAAACTACAGTCCTGGAAGTTCTGTTTAGAGAACATATATGTTGCTAGGATTGTTTTTGCCATATTATCTAATGTTAACTGTAGTAATAACTGTTGATCTTATTGAAATATTTGGTAAAAATGACCTACTTATAACATGTATCATATGAAACTTTTATATTTTTTAAGATAGTAGTATAAAAAAAAATTATTTCTTTAGTCTGGAGATATAATTCTTTCTTGAAATATAGGCGTTTGTTTGTTACCTGTGCATGTGTTTGTATGTTTGTTTTCTTTAAAATATGGATCACACGTTTTAGCATATGTTAAAGGTTACTATAATATTATATGTTCACATCCAGATAATTCCCCAAAAAAGGCGAACATCAACATCTTGTCTACCATATTCACGCTTAACAATTATTACGATATCATTTTCTCCAATATTTAGTACAAAAAGGGCATTAGTTAATATAACATGTACTGATAACCTCATTTGCTTGTTTGTGTGTTTGTGTGTTCGTGTGTGTCTTTGTCTGTCGTGTGTTCGCAAAAAGTCTGACAAAAGAATATTAAACGCCGTCTGTGTGTTGTGTGCAATTGAAGTATCCTGTCATATGTGGACAGAATTAACAGTGTCAGATAATAAATATTAGTCACAAAATATATTACTGATGAAGCTTTTCTGGTGACAAATATCCACGAACTACTGTCTTTCATGCATAATTAGCTCAAACACTATATAGACTCTCATAAAGTGTTAGATCCGTTGTTTATTATATAAAATACTGAAACCGATCTGTAAATTAAATTAATTAGTATTTTACATCATGACCTGATTTATTTTCTATGATCCTTGACACCACAACATTTATGATCAAATTTAAGATAATATAAATACAGCTTGTTAACAATATTGGTAACAATACACTAATAGATGAAACCATGCACTTAATATATTGATTATACTGACCAGTTATTAGTTTCTCAATGTTGATTCTTTTCTTTGGCCTGAAACCTATCATATATGATACACACTCATCTTCATATTTCCTATTATCTATCAGTGGATATCTCTTTTTTTCTATAATAATATTATTTCGTCTTGTTTCAATCACATTAAGTTATATATTTCCTCATCTTATATAACTTTGTTGAGTTGTTGTTGTATATCAAGGAAAAAGGGCTATATCTCTGTACATCTCTTTTACTGCTGTGACATATTGTATGGGATGCGGCATTTATTTCGCGGTTATGAACTGGATCCTTGGGTGATTATATCAGTTCCAGATCAAGTGTATTTTGTTTTTCTTTGGTTCTCCGACCAGATGGCCACCAATGTTGAAATGGTAGTATTTAAGACCACAACAGAGAATTCCCCTCGCATATGTTATATCTAGCCATTCATCTAACAATAGTTAACTAAATAGAGGGCGGACTACATGTGTACAATTGTTTACTTTCATATTTCTAGTGTTATCGCCGAAACAATGGGATTTTTAAATCGGCCACTATTTTGAAA